>JALBCR010000973.1:0-368682 GCA_030710515.1 Abscondita cerata
CTAGTGGATTTTCGCACAATCAAACATTTGTTCCTAAAAAACCCAGGTATCGATTTTTCGTATTTGGTCAAGAGGACTAAAAATGAAGCACGTAAAATCTCCTGCAAATCGATTCTTTTAGATCACGGTATCGCAAGTTATACCCGATCAATTTAATCTTTTTTGCGAGTATGAGGGTTTTCTGGAGATATTTTCAGTATATGTATTTTTTTTCCGTTTGCGCGATTATTTTTCACTTACTCTTATTTTCAGGACAATTTTCCCGGACTATTATGTTTCTTGTGTATTTCGCACCAAAAATATTTCCTAAACGTTCTACATCAACCTCTATTTACAGAAATAATGTATAATAATATGTATTTTGTAAATAAAAGAAAACGAATTTTTGCTTTCCTTATCCCAGATAAAGATGAACCATATAAAAGATTAAACCAAAATGTGGTAATTTTAAAACAATACAATACAAAGGATTCATAAATGATCTATACCAAAATGCAATATATTTAGTTTATTTAATTTCTATTATAAATATAAAGAAAATTATAAATAAATTAAATAAATACAAGATAATAAAAAATTTGAATGGCATTAAAATTAAAATAAATCAAAATTTTCTCCAAAGTATTCCTTTTGACATTGGTTCTTAAAATGGAAGCAGCATTCTCTCTCTGGATTGCCAAGCTAATGCTTTGTTTAATATAACTGCCAACCTAAGAAATACCAGAATAATCATCTTTAATTGTTTTATATTTGTTGTGTTTTGCAAATTGTGCTAAATTGGCAGCAGAACCGGCGAGAAAAGATGAAGAGGTTAAACATGAAGCAGCTACCGTATCGACGCATTAAAGTTTTCCCTTTACTCCAAGGAATTAAAGTCAAACCATCAGAACGTTTACTGTCATCACGTAATAATCCCAATGGTTCCAAAATACAAGGGATTTCGACTGAAGCCAAAGCTCGCTGTAAAATATCATTAATGTTGTTGTGTCAAAAAAACCTACCATAACTTTTAATTACAAGATAGACCATAATGACGAAGAGTATCATCTTTAGAACCACAAAGACAATCGTGTGGTTGCCAAACATTAGTTCCAATTCCTTAGAATGTGACAATTTAAAATGTTTGTTTATCTAACAATGTTCCTGATTGAGAAGACTGGAGCGGTTTTAACCAATCATCTGATTCTGGTTGGGCACTGGGAAGTAAAATAGCTGTATGCCTAGCGTCATATTGCGATAACAGAGAATTAAATATGTATAATCTTGACATATGGAGTATTCCAACTACGTTGTAAACAAGGCTTGTCAGGTAAAGATTTGTTAACAGTTATTTCCATACATCTAATGCCTCAGCTAAGTACATAATCTCAAAGTTATTTGAAATAATTGATTCAATGAGATTAGCAGAAGCGTGAGTAGTAGTAAGAAAAGATGAAATGGCTATATCACTGACACAACGAATTTCTAAACCACCAAATAAAACAGGTAGTAATGCAAGTATCCAAGACAAAGGAGTAAATTTAATGTTCAAAATGTCTATTAAGAAATTACTAATTTTATCATCAAAAATTTTACAAACATCTTTGAATTTTTAGAAAGAACAACAACGAAAAAGATAATTATGTTTGGAAATCCAAAAACAATGACGCAGGAAAAAAGTGCCATATGTGGATTAATGTTTCGGATATTATCTGATAATTTAGAAAATTTTGCTAAACATTCTGAAAATTTTTTGGAAAAGCATCTTCAGTTAAAGCAGCACCAAGAAGGAATAAATTAGTGTTGTCTATAAGACGACTATCAGGAATCAATGTCTCAAAAGAAGAAAAATATTTGATTCATCTAATTTGTTAAATTTTTTACATAAATACAACTCACATTTTGAAAAATTGAGCGTTAAACCTAAGGATCCTATATTCATACTAAGGGTTTAAACTCATCTAAAATAATTTGTAAATCTTGCATGCACTCACTACCGAACCTCCAATTGTGTCATCATCCAAATACCAAACATTGATCGGAGAATAAAGTTTGCTAATAATAGGATGAATTGCACGACTAAAAACGACAGGACCAAGGGGATCACTTTGCTATACACCAACATAAGACTGAATAAGTTTACTATTATAAAAAAAATTTCGATGGTTGAGCATAACACTGCCAAAGATATGGGAATAGTTCTGGAATTTAATTTTTAACATAAGTTAGAAAAATATCACGTTTAATTAAATTAAAAGAATTTTTACATCTGTTTTTACTAAAATTTCAGCCGAATTATCTTTACAAATAAAGCTTGTAACAGCATGTACGGCAGCTTTACAGCCATTTTTTTTACACCAAAATCTAATTGGATAGGTTTAAAAATACCACCTAAAATATTTGCGCATTTGCGCGAATACAACCATCTTTTTTTTGAAGGATCACATAAGGAGGCACCAAAAGAAAGCTGCAATATCTTTGTTAACCTTACCTGAAAATAAAAACTTACAAAGATTTGTGATTTCGTATAAAACATTTTGTCTAGCAACTCCGGAAAATTTACTTATTAGATCTTTTGTATGTTGTGGACGAATTCCATCCAAACCACCAGCCGAACCAGAAAGAAAAGATATCATTCTAAACTTGACTTCATCTTTAGAAACAATCAAGGTTTTATTTGATGACAGAAAATCTGTAAGTATTTGTGAACATCGATACAATAAAGGAGTTGTTCAAGAGTATTGGAGTTAAAACTATCTGAAGTACCCAAGAGACGAATATCACCACAAATGTTTCCATCTCCTATCTTATTTTCCACTATTTTGTAGACAGAATATTGGTTTGATGACTTTTGCTCTTCTCAATAAATTTTGACGATTCGTAATTGGTGATGTTATTTTTAACTTTTGCAGTTAAAGACAGGTCTTTGCTGTTTGTTTTTGGTGGTACGGAGAGAACTTTATATGAGAAAAAGAAAAGTTCTTCCCATGCTTCTACAATGTATAAGAATACACAAGAATGAATAATAGATGTTAATTTAGTAACAACTTGGATACGTGCACCATGAGGAATTCTCTTGAGAATCAAAACATTGGATTTCAAATCACTTAATCTATCTATAAAATTTTAGAATAATTTAGTTTCATTCGAAATTGCAGAAAGGTTTTCTTATTTATGACACCTTGATAAATGAATCTTTAAACCATTTTTACTCTTGAAGGCATTTTAATTTGCAAATAGGGACCCTGTAATTTTGGAGAAGTTAATGTGAGTGAGTAATGTGCTTATTTAGGTGAATATTTAAACCACGTCTCGATTCAAGCATTTTTGACAAACATGACACTTTTGACAAGAATTTGATAAATTTCCAAAAATTGACAAATGTTTCGAATAATGAGAACGGGAAATGTTTGACGATCCAGAGTCAATAATGTTTTGTTTAAACAATTTTTGTTATACTATAATATTATGGTTAAAATGAATTAGCACTCAGTAAAAATAATAATTTAAATAATGTCAATGATCTTGTGGCTCAAAACTTCTTTTGTTCAAACTTAGATTATCTCTTTTTTACAAATAGATTTTATTTTATTATTATTATTTCTTATCCATTTTCTACAAATCTTGGATACATAAACAACAGTAGTTTTTAGCGAGTCGCGCAGTTTTTATTAAGAAATACACGTTTAATGCTTTTAATATGCAAAACTTGTTATGAATACAAAAAAATATAAATTGTTGCAATATTTTTTTATTTCCAAATTTTAACGAAAAAATTAATGTTAAACAGAGGTTTAATGAAGACAAGACTATAAATATTTTTCTTTTAAGTTTGATTGTTTTGCTTAAAGCTAATTTAATTCCTACAAGCTTGTAAATTACATTACTATCGTATATTGAACATGCGCTAAAATTGTTAAAAGTTTCAATTTTACTCTCTTAAGTTACGCAAGGAACCTTTTATGGAGAAAAAATTATGTGGTTTATGTTTAACGTCCAGTTGTTTGGAAAATTTTGTAAAAATTGGTCTGTCTCATCATCTTCTGATCAATATGAAAATAAAAAGCACATTTTGCGCCGCAGGCCAAGTAAAGGATCCTTCAAACTTTCCAGGTCAACGTTTCTAATACTAAAAAACTGAAAGATTTACAGTCATGTGAGGGTCTTGAAAAAACGTTTCGAGAAAAATTTATATAATAAACTGTATAAATACATCGTTCTAAAATTGTAGCAAACATAATATAAAGCTGTAAATGGAAACATGAAAATAAATGAGCATTTGCATCGCCCCGTGCTGTATTCAAGATAGGACTCGTTCTCCCAGTCATCGTGCTATTGTAGATTATATTTCCCCCTAGTCCCAAACAACCTATTCAACCGATATTTATGTGAATTTTAGTGATATAGAACTCGCGCTACTTGTAATTTGATTTATGGAAGTGAATTCTCATTAATATCTCATTATTATGTTTTGTATAAATACACTACCTGGTAGGTTCAGATATGAACCAATCTGCATACTATAATAAATATTGAACTATTTTGACAAAACAAATATACATTATTAATAATGAATACAAATTAAACACGTCTATAAGCATATGAAACAGATACCTGTTTAATGAAACTTAACATCTAGGTATTTAAAAAAAACATCATATTTTTACTAAAATTATAAAAGAAGCTTTAAACTATAATTTAATTAACTTGTCATTAATGTATGTTATTCTATAATATTTAACGACGGAAGATATCGTTTTCTTTCTTTTCTTTCTTGATGGCTAGCATGAGGATTATTGCCATCGCCGCATTGCACACCTGAAAAAAAATAAATGTATTAGTTTTGCAAAATATATTAAAAACATAAATAAAAAATTACAAAACCTATATAAACTCACTATATAACTAAATATTATAGTATGGAAGAATAGTGAAGTTTTTGAACAATTTATATCAAATATTTTTTTATTTATTTTGAAAAAATGAAATAGGTAATAAAAATTGAAAAATAAAAAGAACAATTAATTAAGAATGTAGAAAATTTCAGAAAATGACTTATTGGTAGTAAAAATTCTCATAGTCGATACAGTATTTATATCAAGCATCTGTGTGAGAAAGCAAAAGTTTCTAATGCAAATGGTAAAAATAAAAGTTTTTGGTTCAAAGTCTGTTGATATATTAAAACTTTTATTACTTTTTTGCGTCATATCAAGATTCTTCTGCTGAAAATTTTATGTGGGAAGATGAATAAACGCGTGACATCTCAAGTTAGATATTGTCGTTTTTTTCTATTTTTTCTCATCACTTTTGAATAGACCAAAGAGTTCTAAATGACTAGGATTGTTTGCTGGGCAGAAAGCACCTACAAAAATTGAATTCATCTTTTGATGTCAAAAGTAGCGTCCTATAGATTTAGAACTGCTTAAGTTATGATGTCCGTGAGCAAAAATTGTTATTATCCAAATCATCGGTAAGATAGTGCCGTGAACCAAGAATTAGATACAGTATGTTGTACAGATAAATATATGAATTTAGAAACGTCATCATTCCAAGTTATAAATTTTTTAATGTATTCAAGCAGGATATTAGCCCAGTTTTGTTATGATGAGCAAATGGAAAGATCTGGAATTTCTGGAATAAGACGCTAAAAGTTCTTCAAAATAGGAATGATCGTTTCATTGGATTTGTTATTTAACATCAAACTGACAAGAGTAGAAATTCTATGGATAGAGGAAATAAAAGCAAGAAGAGCAGTGTCTTTAATTTTCCTTATTCCAATGCCTCCTTAGTTGACTGGACTAGATACAAATGTGTATTTGTTGATATCGATCTCAAAATTGATGATGATGACTTTCAGAGTTGACTTAATTTGGGCGTCACACGATTGTTTAATAAAAATATTTTAAAAATATTTCCAACTAGAAGAGCACTCAAGTAACTTTGGACTGCAAAACAATGTATCAGCTGGTAGTAAAAATTTCAGTTCAAAGCTTATTTTGACTACACGGAGATAGAAGCACGAAGTAAACTTATTTCTGATAGCACTTGGATACCAAGAGAAATTAAACTGATTGGTTCAGATATTTTCAAAATAATATTTTACATTTGTTTGTGTTAACTTTGTAACTTGCTTAAATCGATTAAAATTAAAAATTTTTAGAAATGTATTTGCATCTCTATATTGTCCCATTATCTAAGTAAAAGTAAACTGACAGTGATGTTAGGCAAATAGTAAAGGTCTAGGGAGGTTTTAACCTGACTTAAAGTTTATAATCCATTCATCGAAAAAAATATATGACAATAAAGTAGAAGCCTGTCAGATAAATGGGTATAATTGTGGGGCTTAGTTCAGAGTTTCGTAAAACATAACGTCGCTGTTAACTGAATCGAAAGCATTCTTTTTTGAGGTTTTTCCTTTTTGCTAACGCTCCGGGTTGCATAAACGATGTTTTGACATCCTTCTTTAATTCTAAAGTCAAGTTGTTTGGAGTATAAAAATGATTTTGAAATTAAGCTATCGAAAGTGTTACCGACAGATATTAAGTGTAGGTTTCCGGTTTTTTTTTGTTTACAATACACAGTGTGGTTCTGTAGAATTTTAATAAAGTTGATATGACACGAGACCTTGCACCATCGTTACTAGTTAGTGTTAAATTTTTTAATTGTTGTAGACAAAAGCCCTTGCCCTTGCACCTAATCCATGCGAAAAACTAGAAATTGCTTTGATCACTCCTTTCTTCTGCACCGTAATAGATTTTATGTTTGATGGAGGCTACAGGCACAAAAGGTTATTGTTGGCTGCAAGATCCTTCTCAAGTAATTTTATGTAGGATTTATAATGCCAAAGAGTCAGAGTAACACAGTAAGTTGACGATCGTACCAGCTTTCTAAGATATTTTCTCTTCGTTTTGATAGGAACATAAAGGCAAGTGTAACAAAATAAGAATAATGAGAGTCAGAACTTCAGATTATATTTGTTTACACAACTATGCAGTAGTTTTGAAAACTTGTTAGTAGCACTGAAAGAAGCAACTTTAGGAATCCTTTTGAGAATATTTTCTTCAATTTAATAATTTTTTGAAAAATATATCAAGGTCAGCCAGCGACGTCGGCAGGATACTAAATCGTCTGTCAGAATAACATGATTTTTATGTAAATTTTTAATCTTATATCTCCTTTGAATTTATTATTGAATCCGTTGGGACACTGTAGACAAGTCAGAAGTAAAGTCGCAAGAAAAGTATCCGTTGCATACAGTGTAGGCGATAAAATTGATTGCGGTCATGCCTTTTTTGGCGGCAACTTGCATTCATGCATTTTATACACAAATCCATAGCAACCAAATTTTTTTTTATTAAATTTTTTTGGTAAATTTCATGCACTTGTTATATAAATACTAAAAAAATCACTAGTGCATCTGTCGCTATAAAAGTTGTAGGTAATTTTTGCCGATGTCAAAGTGACAATTACACTGCGGCATATGCAATTTTTATACATGAATTAAACTGCCAATCTTAATTTTTATTTTTCATTAAAATTACCCAAGCAAAGCTACGGACAAGGACTTTGACAATTTTCAAGTAAATATTAGAAAGACTTCGAAAACTCTTTAAATAAGGGTTATTATTAGAACTTTTGGGGTGGTATAAAAACTCTACAGATTGATGAAAATGTGTTAAAAACTGAAACACTTTCAGTTTGAATGAAAGTAACTTCATCAGTGATTTTTTGAATGGGTCACCTGATATATTATCATTACTAATGAGTACTTAAATTAATTTATACTCTCCTAAAAATAATTAATTTTTGCAAAAAAGTAGATCTTGGACTGTCTTCAATTAAAATTTTTCAAAAAATATTTGGCAGAATAAAAAAGAAAGTATTCTTGATAAAACTCAAGTTGACAAAACAGAACAATGACAACGCAGGACAGTGAAAAACAATTGAAAAAATGAATAATTTAACTCTTCCATACTTTATTATAGATATCTAGCAATGCTTCCCTTCTTCTCCTAATGTTTTGATCATCTCTATTGAAATTTTATCATGCCCTGCTGCTTTTCCATCCTTACATTTCTTTAGTGCAAATTCTTATTCTTTTTTGTTAATACTGTATTCATTTGTTTTATTTTCTTGTATTAGTTTTGTATTGTAGGTATTTTGGGTATTTTCTTTACTATTTCCGTCTAAGCTCTAAGTTCTTCAAAATATTCTTTCTACCTCTGCATCGTTTTGTTGCTATTTGGTGTTAAACTTTTTTGCTTAGTTTTTGTGCTTCTGTTTTCTGTTGTTTTTCCTTTCTTAAACATTTTAGAACTTTGTAAAGTAGTTTTTGGTTTTGCTTGCAATCACTTTTCAATTTTCCACAAATTCTTGCCACGCTTTTTTCGATTCCTGTATCATGTATTTTCTCCTATTATTTTGTTTATTATGTTTGTTATAATAGCATTCGGTCTTGTTTATTAAACATTTTTCCAAAATTTCTTCTTCAAAATTGTTCGTTTCTTTAATTTTTCATTCCACCACTTAGTTCTTTTCTGCTGTTTTTAATTTAATATTAACCCCACAAGTCTCTTGGGTTACCTGTTATATTATGATTTCTAGTGAGTACTTAAATTAATTTATACCCTTCTAGAAAAATGATATTTTTGCCAAAAAGGTAAAAACTGCTTTGAATTGAGTTGACAAAACAGAACAATGACAACCTAGGACAGTAAAAAAACAATGAAAAAATTCGACAATGTAGTAAAATAAAATAAAAAATTTGTTAAAATAATTTAATAAATGTGTAATAAATTAAACATCAAAAGCAACGTTATAAAAAAAAGAATACCAATTGATGTATTGGTGACCAAAATGTAAATAAGTTTTATGCCGATTTAAAGTTACACTAAACTTTTTTAGGGGTCAAAGTGATAAAATCACAACAGTTTATGATGATATTTTTGCACATATACTAAATTATCGTACATAATGTATTACATGGAAGTTTTGATTTCCGGAAATTTTTCTACCAGTCCAGGACATGAATTTTCCCAAATAATCCAAAGTACGACCGAATAAATTCGACGGAAAAATCGCATTTTAATTTATCAAAATAATGGCAGTTCGTTTGAAAAATCAAAATACCGCTTTTAATGTTTCAAATTCAGAATTGTTGGTTTGTCGCAAGCCAAAGGTGTTCAACAGATAGATGAAATCCTTTCAATCTCGGTTTTCTGGCAAGACAAGTAAAAAAATGAATCAAATGATTAAAAATACAGTCTAATTCAAAGGGGTATGTATGGAAGCAGTTTTATCCAGCTTAACGAAGTAACCACCGTTAACCAAATAGAAGCAGCTTTAAAACATTGGGTTTATAACATAAAAACAGTTTATGGCAAAGAAGTAAAAGAAATATGGAACAACGCAAGTGAGAATTAAATATCAAATTAGACATATTTAACGATATACAATTCTTGGGTCCTAGACAAGTTATAGATGCTAAAAGAAAGGATTAGGTGGATTTACAAAAAAAGGTACACTTTTGTTGATGCAGAAGAGAGGACAAATCATGTCGTACTCATTTTTTAAAAATGAAAAGGATAATTCAGGGAAACCCACTAAACGTTTTAAATATAATCCATTATTTTTAAAAGCAGAACATAATAGGCAGTGCTAAGAAATTTCGCCAGAGTAAATTTCTAACACCTAATAATACCAATTCAAATGATTGTCCAGTTTGCTAAAAAAAGATCACCTCATGTTACCAGCGATCGACTCCTAATTCCTGCATGGAATTCTACAACTTATTAAAAAGGATGGTATAAGAATTGTTAAGTGGAATTAAATGAAATGTCAAGATGGTTGAAAAAAGTAGCTGAATCAATAGGTCTTAATACAACATGCAAAGTTTTTTAATATTTTATTGCTGTTAATGGCTCTATCTCATTTAGCCAAAAAAGAAATCGGAGAAACTCAGCTAATAAAAAATAAATGGACATTCAAGTGTTACATATATCAACTGGCATCAACAACCGATATCCAGCACCATTTTGACATTATAAATTAACTTCGGGGAAAAGTTTAACTGTCGAGTGTAATAATAAACGAATGTTCCAAAATATATGGTAGTTGCAACAGTAATGAAATTCAAGTATCTGGCCCACCATCTACCTAAACTGCTGATAACGCTAAAACTGTTTATCAAAGTTATGTATTTAACTGTAATTTATTGTTTAATTGAAATTTTCATTTACTTTGAGATATTCCTATTTTATTGTCCGATAAAAATTGCAGTAGGATGATTTCCAGAAATATTCAAGGTGGTGATTTCCGGAAATCATTTTCCTGCTTTCTAAAAATTACTATGGTTACAGAATTAGGAAAACTGTTATTGGTTCGCAATACCTAAAATGCGATTTTCGACAATATTTCAATTCACACAGGGTTTTGAAATTGTCACGGTAGTGATTTCCGGAATTGATACTCCGCCTTACTGAAAATCGCTATGGCTGCAAAAATTTTCGGAAAAGCACACTGTTATTGGTAAATAAGGTAAAAATATTACAGTTTGTTTGACTGAAAATCGTTATGGCTACAAGAATTTCCGGGAAATCACTCTGTTATTGGTATATAAGGTAACAATATTACAATTTGTTTAGCTCCCATTACGTAAAAGGCAATTTTTGACAATATTTTAATTCTCGCAGAGTTCTGAAATTGTCACGGTGGTGACTTCCGGAATCCATACTTCTGCTTTCTGAAAATCGCTATGGCTACAAGAACTTGGGAAATCACTCTGTTATTGGTAGATAAGGTATGTATTTTACAGTTTGTTTGGCTCGTATTACGTAAAATGCAATTTTGGACAATATTTCAATTCACACAGAGTTCTGAAATCTCCACGGTGATGATTTCCGGAATTAATACTCCTGCATTCTGAAAATCTTTATGGCTACAAGAATTTTCGGGAAATAACACTGTTCTTGGTATATAAGGTCAAAAAATAACAGTTTGTGTGGCTTTCATTACGTTATATGCAATTTTGAACAATATTTCAATTCACACATAGTTCTGAAATCGTCACAGTGGTGATTTCCGTAATTCATACTCCTGCATTCTGAAAATCGTTTTGGTTACAAACATTTCCCAAAAATCACACTGTTATTGGTAGATAAGGTAAAAAAATTACAATTTGTTTGGCTCGCATTACGTAAAATGCTTTTTGAACAATATTTCAATTCACACAGAGTTCAGAAATACCACGGTGATGATTTTCGGAATTCATACTCCTGCATTGTGAAAATTGTTATGTCTACAAGAATTTTTGGAAAATCACGTTGTTATAGTAGATAAGATAAAAATATTGCAGTTTGTTTGGGTCGCATTACGTAAAAATTGATTTTGACAATATTTCAATTCACGTAGATTTCTAAAATCGTCACGATGGTGGTTTCATAAATTCATACTTTTGCTTTCTGAAAATCGCTATGGCTACAAGAATTTCTGGGAAATCACTCTGTTATTGGTGGATAAGATAAAAAATACTACAGTATGTTTGGATCGCATTACGTAAAACGTAATTTTCGACAATATTGCAATTCACACAGAGTTTTGAAATCCTCACGATGGTGATTTCTGGGTTTATACTCCTGCTTTTTTGAAAATTGCTATGGCTACAAGAATTTCTGTGAAATCACTCTGTTATTGGTAGATAAGATAAAAATATTACAGTTTGTTTGGGTCGCATTACGTAGAATACGATTTTTGACAATATTTCAATTCCACAGAGTTTGTTAAATCGTCAGGATAGTGATTTCTGGGATTCATACTCCTGCTTTCTGAAAATTGTTATGGCTACAAGAATTTCCGGAGATCACTCTGTTATTGGTAGATAAGGTAAACATACTACAGTATGTTTGAATCGCATTACGTAAACGTAATTTTCGACAATATTGCAATTCACACAGAGTTTTGAAATCCTCACGATGGTGATTTCCGAAATTCATACTCCTGCTTTCTGAAAATTGCTATGGCTACAAGAATTTCTGGGAAATAACTCCGTTGTTTAGGTAGATAAGGTAAAAATATTACAATTTGATTGGCTCGCATTACGTAAAATACGATTTTCGACAATATTTCAATTCACACAGAGTTCTGAAATTGTCACAGTGCTGATTTTCGAAATTTATACTCTTGCTTTCTGGGAAACGCTATGGCTACAAGAATTTCCGGGAAATCACTCTGTTATTTAGGTAGATAAGGTAAAAAATTACAATTTGATTGGCTCGCATTACGTAAACTGCAATTTTTGACCATATTTTAATTCTCACATAGTTGTGAAATTGTCACAGTGATGATTTCCGGAATTCATACTTCTGCTTTCTGAAAATCGTTATGGCTACAAGAATTTTCGGGAAATCACTCTGTTATTGGTAGATGAGATAAAAATATTACAATTTGATTGGCTCGCATTACGTAAACTGCAATTTTGACCATATTTTAATTCTCACAGAGTTCTGAAATCGTCACAGTGATGATTTCCGAATTCATACTTCTGCTTTCTGAAAATCGTTATGGCTACAAGAATTTTCGGGAAATCACTCTGTTATTGGTAGATGAGATAAAATATTACAATTTGATTGGCTCACATTACGTAAAATGCGATTTCTGACAATATTTCAATTCACACAGAGTTCT
Organism: Abscondita cerata; assembly: GCA_030710515.1. Classification (NCBI taxonomy): domain Eukaryota; kingdom Metazoa; phylum Arthropoda; class Insecta; order Coleoptera; family Lampyridae; genus Abscondita; species Abscondita cerata. The sequence goes on from JALBCR010000973.1 coordinate 12,661, forward strand.
GGGTGATTAGCTCCCTCTAAACATATAGTCGTTTTTTGCTTTAATTTACAATATTTTTAAAATTAATGTAGAACTTTAAAACTATTTGATGTGTACTCGGAACTAGTTTTTTTAAATGATAGCGTTGTCTAATTATACTAGGTTTAGCTGTGTACTTGAACATCAGCAACTTTGGAAACAGACTTAGTCAACAATGTGATACAATTCAATAGACAATACAACTAACTTAATGACATTTATTTACTGAAGCGTGATGCATCGAAACTTAAGTATGAATATAGTCGACAAAAACGAAATATAAAAATTACAAGAGAAGCAACTGATAAATTACTTGTTATGGTTATTGTGATGTGTGAGGGCGCTTGTTGAAAATAACCAATTCCATTAGTGCCGCAACGCAAATCTTTAAACACGTTTAAACGATTTCCATTAAAATATTCGTTTGGGGAGATGGTAATAAATTGCATTAATTTAAAATTGACAGAAATTTCGGTGTTACCTAAAAGATAATGAAGTATGATAGATTGTAATGGCAAACCGTTGAAGTGATCAATATCACGGAACATCAACAGTTTGTTATGAAGAGCTTAAAGCATAGATGTTTCTAATCCGCAGATAGTAATTAATATACGTGCAAGGCACATAATACTAATAAAACTGTCTATTCATTAAATGCTAATCGTAATTGCATACACAAGTTTCGTGAATAGCGTGCTTCGGTAACTAATTATTTTTATCGAGTTACCTTTACAGATGTTATTGCAAAGTATTTGCCATCTTAAAAATTATCGTAGAACATTTTAACTTGTTCAAACGTATAATATACATTTATGTGGCTGCATAATACAATTTATCGCACTTGTGTGTGACCCAGAAGTGTTAAAGCTCCCTTAAAGATATCAATGGCTGGATTGCGTGAGGATACCATATCAGACCAGAGACTTACTTAAAGGGTGCTATTTAAACTTTCCTTGCACCGCATGCTAAAATATTTTGTTGTAAATAATAGTCTATAAACGCTTTTCCGTTGTTTCATACTGTTCTGACGTAAATAATGTGGCACGAATTTACGACGTGATAACTTTTGACCTATTTCTAAAATACGCACTAGGTAGTTTTTTTTCTAATTTATATTAAAATTTTAGACGTAAAATATTCACACATAGCTGAGCGTACATCAACAACTACAACAAAACTGCCTGCCATAAATTTTTCAACGTCTACGTTGAAATGCATTAAACAATAAACCATAAAAGCATACAGAAAAGATTGTGCAATAAAGATTAATGCGACAACTTTCAGTTTAATTAGTTCCTTATCAAGTAATCAAATTTTCGGATATTTTAATTTAATACTACTATTTTACATGGATTAGAAAGAAAATGGCCGTTTTTGTGTTAGAGGCGATAAAATAAATTTAAGGAAAATTTTGTAAATTGCATACAAACACGTACGACAATCGGTTTAGAAAACAAAATTACCCATTTGTCTTTATTTGCCGTGTCATGCATTTTCTCTTTATTTCTTTTTATTTTTCTCGTTTCACTGTTATAATAGTATAAAGGCCTTTACGACGCCCTTTCCATATAAATAATCAGTATTAAATAAATAAATAAAAATAAATTAAGTATTATTTTTAATGGCCGAGACTATGCATAAAACTAAGTGTTACTTTAATTTTATGAAGTGTTTTATTTATTTAAAAATGTCTTTTTAATTTCGTTTTAATTTTAACTTCATGTTGTATATGTTCCAACAGTAATTGCGCAATTGATTTAACTCAGTATAAAAAAAGGTTAAGTAACCTGATATATTAGTTGCTCACAGAAGTTGTAAGAAAGCCTCAAACGATTGACGTCCCCAATTGATTATAAGACTGCTTACTGCACTATTTTGGGATACAGTAGATTTGACCTCTTGGTAAGAAAACTGTCATTTTTAATGTATGGGTCAATAAGTTGTTTTCATCAACCTCACAATCAATAATGGAAGAATTTGAGTTTGGTAGATTGGCGGATTTCCTCCCACCTGTTAAGATAAACATCACCCGAGTCCTACAGCTCTTTGTAACAGGACCGGGATGTTCAAAAAAATTTGCATACGCGTTTACAAAGTTAAATTCAAAATTAACGCACATCCTTTTTTTACAGTTAAGAGTTTTTAAGATATCATCTAAAAATATCAATCACATCCTGTCAGCACTATTAATCTCTCCCAACTCCGCTATTTTTTCAGTGTCCAATTATTTATTAATTAATTTAATTTGTCAAATTGCCAAAATCATGTCATTTCCTAAATTATATTTTGTCTTTTTGTGAACCAATTTGTAAAGGGGAAAGTGACCTTCTAATAGAGTTAAGGGTGGATACCATTTTATTTTTGAAATGGACAAACCACAGGAATTTAAACTTTTACTTCTTTTACAAAGGATACGCTTGACTCATAAGCTTTTGCAAAGCTTGACGGAAAATCATAATCCATTTATGCACAAACTTGAATTAGTTGCTTAGTAGAGTTTACATGGAAGTGAAAACATCTCTCCCAGTTAACAATGGATACAAGCGTTGATGAAGATAACATTTGTTATACATGTAATGGACATTTAGACAAAGGACTAATTTTTAATTTTCTGCCAAAAGTGGTTCCACCATTCATGCGCTGGTATTGATCTTCAATGCTTTGAAAAATTAATCAAAGATAACAATGACTGGTTATGTCATTCCAGTAATTGTGGTCAAACCCCAACTACAAGTAAACTTGGATTGTCAAAGGTATTAAGGGACTGAATGCTCATGGCCGGATAAAGCCAAAGCATTTAAAATTTTTATCCAGGCTTTTAGTACAAGTCAAAATAATTCCACCAACATCAATCTAGAAACCTATTTAAACGACTTTTATTTATAGGAAGGACTCTTGATATTTTCTTTTATTGCTTTACGCGTTCCTGATAAGAAAACTGGATCTTTAACATCAGCAGTAAAGAAGAACATCACAAACTTTAAATCCATCACTAATATATCAAAGACCAAGAAGGGCATTTACTCATTGAGACGCCTATTCAAAGTAGTTGAGTCTACAGTTTAACAAAGTGATGTGAGGGGGACTGTAAAAATTTTAGCATTGTTAGACGATTTAACTCCTTCGAATGGGACAACCTTTGACAAACTAAAAAAAACATATATCGCCTAAATTTCCCCCCTTCAACAGCATTTTGTAAAAATCTCGTCAAGCATTGTCAGTTTTCCAAATGGTTTATTTTCTACCCCATCACATGAAGGAACTGACTGCAAAAGCAACCGTTAATATAGGAGTTTTATTTACTCAGGCCGTTACATGACATTTGAACATTACGAAGATTCTCTATGGAGCTAATTTATGTGCTTTGACAAAGAAAGGGGGAGGAATTCGACTTAATGCAATTGGTTCTACATTACAAGGTCTTTAACAAAATTAGAATGTAAGGTATACTCTGATAAAATGGGAGTTTACTTAAGACCACATCAAGTCGGTTTTGGGACACGAGGTGGATGTGAAGCTATAGTACATAGAGCCCGCACCTTCATCAAAATGAATAATTATATTCCAAAAGTATTCTTAAAAGAGTTTACTGAACGAAGTCTTGATAATAATGGATCCTTCTTTTTTCAACAATCTTGAAGAAGATTCCAAGGTTCTATAATTTTCTGTATGAATGTTACTCTTTGCGTTTTACGTTTTTCTACAATCAAAAGACGATCTCATCCGTTGCCAACAAGGGGATCTACTAGGGCTTTTATGTTTCAGTTTGGTTCTTCAACCAATTATGAGAAGATTAGTCTTTGATTATGGTACATTAGTAAAAGATACCAACACTACTCTCTCCGATTTTATCATAGTAATTCTGCTCCTCTCACGCTTGGCAATAACTGATATTTTGGATGACCAAACCGCAGATACCTGTCTTCTGTTAAGAAAATTGAAACACATCAAATCTCATGTTGGCTAGTTTTTTTGAAAAAACTGCTTAGCTGTGCCAAAGTTGAGATACTTACTCAAAACGACCATTAAAAAGATAGCCAATACTCATTTTGATGTAAATCAATCGAATATAGCAAGTTTACCAATTCGCCGCGGTTGATTTGAAATTCGAAAATTAAAGCGAGGGATGTTCTAGTTTTCCTGTCCTCAATTAATAGTTTATCTGGCTTTATAAATGTAACGTTTTTCCTTTGACTTTGATGAGCTATTTTTAAGACGCCATGTCAAGTTAGAACGGTTTCTTTGATCCAATTCCTATGATGTAATCAAGTCAGAATGATTGGGATAGTATTGAATTGACCCATGAAAATTTTAATTTTGATTTTTGATTGTGAAACAGACAAAGCAAGATATAATCTTTCCCTGACAAAAGAATGAAGTGGATGGCTACAGGTTCTTCTTTCTAGGAATATTGGAACTTTACTAGATGATACATCTATTTGGATTTCAATAGCAATGGGATATGGTTGCCGTGTCTGAATTCCTCACATATGTGTTTGTAGCAATCAAATGGACGAATTTGGTAATCACGGTTTATCTTGCTCTAAAGCCATAGGAAGTGCAATGATTTTAGAACCTACTCCACGAAACCGAGATGACGGAAAGAGACCCGACGGAATGTCATTGGTTCCGTAGTTTCCTCTTGACTACGAAACAAATCATTAAGATGCAAATATTAACATCTTATGGATAATTACTTTCTATCGCGTTCGCAATTGAAAACCATGGCTCTAAGAATGAAGCAGCAATCACATTTGTAAATGAATTAGGATCAAAATTAATAGATATTACCGGTGATATTTATTTTAGATTATATGTACGTCAGATGATTAGTGTTGCGGTCCAAAGGGAAAATGAAAATTTTTGGTAGAAAAACTGTCATTCCTAATGTATGTGTCAAACAGAAGAATTTGAGTTTGGTTAATTTCCTTCCACTTATAGCTTTTTTTAACAGGACCGGGATGATTGAAAGAATTTAAAGCCTATTTAACTCTTCAGATGTTTACTCAGCGGCGAAGATATTTCTTTATTTTCTCTGACCCTTCACCGGTTATTAAGATACACTCTATAAAGTGTGTTGCATTTGTCAGTAGCACTTCCACAGTGTTCCTAAAGAAAGTTGTATTTCCTTCACCACACATTTAAAGTACTACTGTAATGTCTTGGTGGCTTTTAGACACAGCTTCTTATCCCATTGAGACCTACGGATGTCGTTAAAACTTTCACTATTAAATATGTTCAACCTTGGATTAATGCCATATGTGAGTTTATTAATTTTTTTTGGGCTTTGATAACCAAAACCATTTCGATTTTTCCATAACCTTTCTACAATTTATTACAATTTGTTAATTTTATGTTACATCAAAAAGTTAAAGTTAAATGTTTTAATATGTTGTTAATGATTGAACTGCTTGTTATAGTACATTTTAGGTCAGTGTTAGTATTCATCCTTCACCAAATTATTTGAGTTAAGTAGTCACCAATTTTTTAGAACCAATATAGCAAATTAAACATAGAAAAGTTTTTAACAAGAAATTCTTGGCATGCTCTATTATTGGCAGTATTATATCAATTTTTAAAAATCAAAAAATTCATTGGTTGTGCTGCTCAATTTCTACCTTATTGTTACAAATGTCGTTATTCTTCTGTCCACAATCGCGAGTTCAATAATCGCATCCAGGATTGTGTTACACTATTAAGACTTTATTTATTTTAACACGCACAGTTCTTATAACTGATAAATACACACAATTAATATTACACGTTATAATTTATATCAACTTGCATTAAATGACAACTTACAACCAATCTGAATAACCTCATGGATACCCCTTTAATACAAGCTAAATAGTTTCAAAATCGTTCTATAACCGCCGTGACGTAACAGTATTAACGAATATTTTAAAGTATAATTCTGAAAATATAGTTAACTTCTCAAAACTAAACCAATTAATAATCACACTTTTTATTACGTTCAAATGTCTTAATTTTCAAAATGTATTCGCTTGTAAAATCACTCAGTTAATCTGAAGTTATGGAAAACTTTTACCTACATTTACAGTATCTATTAAAATGAAAAATTACTTGTATATGTCGTATTTTTGGATAATAAGAATTGTTTAACGGTATTGTTCGAATATTTTTAACTAATGACAAACGCTAAATTTTTCATTTTTGTTAATCTCTTTTATTGTGCATTATAAAGTTATTGTATTAAATTATGAATAATTTTACAGCAACCGAAAACAATATCTACGTCATAAAAAAATATTACTTTTGAAGGGTCTCTTATAATTTATCTTTTGTCAAGACGGTGATATATGAATTATCGGTTTGTTTGTTTCCTGATAAATTTAGTACAAACATGTATAATATGTTGAGGTAAGGATCAAACGCGGATATATAATGTAGTAACAATTTGCAAATGTTGAACTAATTTATTATTGTTATGCTAAAATATGCAAATGTTATTTATAGTTGAACTCTTTTTAAATATATATTAATAGCGGTTTTCTCAAGTACTGAGCCTTCAATAAAGGAGGTGCTTTAGTGAAAAGGACATTAAAAGCCCATGTTAGTTATTTTTGCCAACGTTTCGACCAATCAGTGCGGTCTTTCTCAAAGCATTTAAACGATTAGAGATCTTATAATGTGCCGTTATTCTTAGATTTTTTGTTACAAACTCTTGTATAACATCAATTAAAATCCATGCCAAGCAATTTCTAAATAACAAGAAAATTGTTATTTTGTCAATAACCTCCTTCATTGAAGGCTCAGTATTTGAGAAAACTACCATTAATATGCAAGTGTTATTTGTAGATTAAATGTTATTATTGTTAACAAAAATAAACGTCTCTATCCCTGTCGTTTTAATAGAAGACTATTATGATCGTCTTGGTCATAGAGCATGTATCCTGTATTAATTAAAATGGTTTTCTTACGATGGATTTGCAATTAATTTGGCATAACTTAATTGGTGTGAATTTTTTTAGTTTACTAAATTTTTCGATAATAATTTTTCTTCTTAATAACTTTTGGCGGTTTGCATGTCATTCCTATGTTTATTCCTAACCTTTGCTTTTGTGTCGGCGTACACTCTGTGTCTTGTCTATTAATTTCCCAATTCAATTTTGAAGGTATCTTTGATTTTGGGTTTAGTTGTATTGTTCACTTTTTTGTACATTCTGATGACACTGTTCTTGGTCATATTTTTGTTTCTTTATATTATGCCCATCATACAGTCAGAAATAGATGCGACTTTGCTAGTGTGTTTAAATACTTTCTTGTATGTATCACCATTACTAGAAGATTCTATGCGTATCACACCGTAACGATGATAGGGTCAAATGGAATTTAAATACGGTCTTGATTACATTTTCAGCCACTAATATTATTTTGGTTTTATTACACACTATTTAGTACCATTTTAGTGTTAATTTAATGTTCAAAAACTTATTGAAGTTTTCCAGCAACTGCTTTTTGTACTTGTTGCTGTCGTCCAGTAACAGTTCAATGTTTAGTTTGCTGATGATTTGTGGTGGCATTTTTTTTACTGATTTGAGTTTCATCCACCACATTGTGATAAAAGCTTACATTTTATTTTATTTATTTATTCGTATGGTATATTTTTATTATTGCATTTTTGATGTATGGAGAGTCAGAAGATCAGTATAAACCATATAAGTGTGGTGACGAACTCGTGAGCAATTGTAGATTGGTTCGTTTTGACAAAGGATTTGTTTTAAAGTTTAGGAAAAACTACTAAAACAGTAAACATGCCAACCCGTCCTCACATTAGTATTCATATATATTAATATTGATTAAGTGTGTAAACATTATAGAAGGTAAATAAGAATATAAAATATAACAGCACACCCATTAGATGACGACATGTAATGCACTGGTCCAAACGCCAATCATGACAATGACGAAAAAAAGTAATAGGATAAAGAAATAGTAAACAAAATAATACAAAACAGATAATCAGGGCAGAGAATACAAAATACCCTTAACTTCAGATTTCCTTTAAATTAAGTGATAATAATGCTTTGACGTTGGCGATCTGTGTGTTGCTCTATTGGTTATTATGTAGTACATTTTTAATCTCTGCTTTCTTTTGTTTAACCTGGTGTACTTATGCTGCAATTTGTGTTGGTCAGTATTATTTAGTCGCAACAGCATTCATCTATAAGTTACTCCTTGAATTATTGCATTACCCCATCCATTGTTTCGTTTCTAATTTTGGCATTTGTATTTCTTATTCTTTTTCTTCTTCTTACAATATATTTAACGTCTATCTGAGTCTTCAGGCGTTCAATATTTTTTTCCATTCTCCTCTATCTGTCCAGACTTTCTAATTCCTCATCCCAACCTCTTCTCGGTCGTCCTACTTTTTTTCTTTCAATTGACTGCCACTCCTTTGCCTTTTTTGGGAGTCTGTTATTGACCATTCTTTCGACATGACCATACCAAAGGAGTTATTTTTTATTTCTTCTACTATGTTTCTTTCCTTGTCCGTTATTTCCCGTATTCTTGTATTTTTGCCTGTATCTCTTCTAGATATTTCCCAATATTTGATTTCATCACTTTCAGTTACTTATAGTGTTCTGAGAGCTGCCAGATTTCGGCTCCGTATATTGACACGCTTTGGACCATAACAAAGTATATTTGTTTTTTTTTTTTTTATATATAATTTCAGAGGACACCATTTGTGACCCTATAACTCTTTGATCTTGTTTTATTCTTTCTTTTATCTCCGTATTTGTATTTTCAGTATTATAATCTTATTCGTACTTGGTATGTTATCAATTTCAGATAGACATGTTTGATATGGTCGACGATTAGTTGAAATTCCTTATGAATTAATAATCTTACTCTTGGATGGGCCCTGTTTTTTCCTCTTTTTACTGCATACCAAACCATTAAGTCTAACATTGATATTTTGATGTGTATCGCTTTTTTCCCTTTGTTTTAGATAGTGTACAGACGTATACCTTGTGTTTGTTCAGATTAATGTTTGTTTCTTGATCTCTTGATCATAACAATTAAATCTCTAATATTTGGCATTTTGGTATTGATCCTATACTAAATCCAACGAGAGAATGGACTTGCGCTCGGACGAATAATCCTTCTGTTTCTGTTGAATCTCTATCAGATGTTACCCATGGCTGGCGCCTTACTTAATTAGTTGTATAATATAGGATGTTTTTTACGTTTTGGTGTTTAAAATAATGAAGTGATCTTTAATGTTTTTACCTTTACATAGTTATGATGGGTCAAAATGCAAAAACCGCGATGTTCACTTTTCCAAAAATACGAGCCAAACACTGAATTGTGTTCTTTATGGCAATAAAAATAAGTTGCAAGGATTTTTGAGAAAAGATTCATACTTATGATTTTGATCACCGAACAGAAAAGATAACTAGCATATTGTAGGGTTCTTTGGCATGCGGCGCTTTTCTAATGTGGAAAGAATGTGTTTGAAATCATGTAGCTCCAATGGAAATCGAATATCCATGTTTGAACTGAACTATATAGAAAAACCAAAGTATTTTCAAGGTTGACAATTATTAATATTACACCACTAATGCGTTTTCCTTTAATTAACTTTTGGTGAGCGTGCGCCCCAAATATAGCTTAATAAATATTGACCGTGACTGAAAATTACGATTTCGCAATATTCAGACCGCATTGGTGATATTTTATTGACATTATATATTAATCGTCATTTTAAAATAAATAATTACCAAATTTTTGGTTCTTACATGATCTTCCAAAATTTACATTAAATTTCCGATTTTATAGTTGTGTATTATTTCACGTGCTGCTACTAAAAAAACTAAGCACGCTACTGTTGGCAATTATAATCTTAACGTTAGACACCGATTAAGAAATTGCTGTACAGGTTTATACTGATCTTCTGGGGCACCATACATAACACTTACATCACAATACAATATTTAAAATGTACCATACGATTAAATAAATAAATAAAAAAGAAATTGTTTTTCAAAAGCGCAGTCTTAACTATTCAATTGCTCTTCTTTTCCATTGCAATAGTAGTAGTAGTGTCTACTTTTTTTTAAATAAAAAAGGAATTAAACAAATTCCTTTATTGTTGTAAGTTTTACAATATTGTTTTATTGTCATTATTGTTGAATCTTCTTTGTTAGAATGCTAATAAGTCAATGCAAACTATCGATTAACGAGTTATGTAGAATTTAGTCAAAAATATTGTGTGAATGGACGACCTAATGAAGGTTCACGCAACTCGTGCTGGCTCTAACATATTTTGTTTCATTTTCTTAAAACGTAATTTTTTAGCATTTACAACAAGTAATCCAAATAATCCAAATAACCTTTTAACATCACTATTCAACTGCATTAAGTTGTTCAAGGACTATGGTACAATTATAAATATATCTTAGTTTATGACACTTTACGGTTTGTTAATAACCTTTGTGTTTTTGCTGTTTTATGTTTTGCTTTGTTAAAGTAGGAACACCTCTCTGTGCATGAATTATTGTTAATATAAAATTAATTAATTATTATTATCTATTAGATTAAGATATCTGTAATTATTTCTAGTAGTTAGGGTGAAATATTCTGGTCACTATGCACCACTATTTTTACTGTAACATATTTGTTCTTCTAATTTTTTTTGTAATTGTGGTAGCGTCAATTACAGCAAAGCCTTTTTTAGAAGATAAAGTGCGAGATAAACGAACTTGTCGACGTTTCGGCAACTAAGTTTGCGATGCCTTCTTCAGAGAGTGTTATTTTTAATCATTTTTTTTTTAATAAAGTAGTAGTCCTGAAGAAGGCAACCTAAAATTGGGTGCAGAAACGTCGACGAACAAATTGACTAGTTCCTTTTCCTCGTAAAGTAAAGATATTTTAACTTGTACTTTCTTGTATTTTAAATTTATTGGCGACAACTTTAAGGATAGTTTTGTATTCATAATTCATGTGATTCTAATGAAATAAAAATCACAAAACAAATACACGAAATATTTAATATATTCAACTACTGAATATTATTTTATAAGTAGATTTGGCTGCCTAGATATTCAACTCTACAACAACATAAAATAATAACTGAAGGGAATAAAAACAGTGGGTTCTATTTTTATGCCTTAGTTTATCGGGCGACCGACTTTCAAAACCAAGACAGTTTGCATAATAAAATCAATTATTTCCCAGAAACATTATGCATTCTTTGCGAAAAATAAGAAATAAACCATTGTTATCATTAGATGTAGATGAAACGATGCGCAAAAAATGTGAAATTGTGAATAGGTGTAGCCTTAAGCACTTAAGAATTTTGAAATCGCGGCAACGATAAAAACAAATGGTGGCATTAAGTTTTGAATTCTCTCTAGCATTTTTTATTATCAGAATACATACTGCACAATGGCTTATCTAGATCCATGTTTGGATTTTATGAATGTGTAATGATCACCCTCAAATAAAGTAAATATAGAAATTTGAAACATGCGATGTAATGCCAACTACGCAAGGGTTGTTTCCGGAAAGTGTCAAGTTCCGGTCTTACCACGAAATTCTAATCCAGACGGCGACAAAAGGTAACACGTTCTATAATAACTTGCAGTGGCGCCCCTTACATTATTCCTGCCATAATAAACAGGCCAACACACATCTGGTGCACCTTATTTATGTGCTTTCTCTAAAATACTTTTTAAAAAATTACCCCTTAAAATGTTTGATATGCATGCTGAAAATTCCCGGGCACAATTAATAAACACGATTTATTAAATTTAAAACATAGAAACACATGCACCTACACTTTATTAGCTGTTACCAGATGTTACAATTACTCGTTCTCGTAATTTCAAACAAACCAGTAATTTTCTGATTAATATACGCAATCCAGCTACGAGTTGCTATTAAGAAAGTTCCGGTATCCCGTTATAATACAACAAGAAAAGAAAGTGGTTATAGCAAAATTGATTAATAAAATGTCCAATATAATAGACAGAATTTTTACTGTATTTGCACAATACATACGCCCAAGTTCAATATTCCAACATTTTTCTTTACAATTTTATTTCAATCTTTCCCAATCCACTCTACTCGTCTGTTTTTCTGTGCATCGTTTTGCGTGTTCAATTTTACCAACGGATTTTCACGTTTCACAAAAAAAGCAATAATAGTGCCAAAATGTAACATTAAGAAAATGAAGCGATTTTTTTTAAGTATCAAGGGCGGTGAAATTTGTAAGAGCATAAAAGAAGATGGTTCTTCTTAAGTATTTAATGATAATCACAAGTGGTTGAGCGTTTTATGTTCGGTCGCATCAAAATTTGGTTGTACGAAACGTAATTACAGGACAAATAAAAAAGTTCTGTTGATTTTCGTTCGGCAATTCTCTTTTCATGCACGATTTAATTGTTTGCTATGTAAAACCGCAAGTTCTGTCGTATTATTTTATTTGCAAAAAAATATTTCTATTTTGGAGAGAGAAAATGTGATTTTGCAGAATTGTAGAATTTGATGTTTAAAACATTAAATATATTTCATTTTAATTGGATAAAACGAATTTAGGTAACTTTTACTATGTATAATTTTCCACATCGATTTATTATACAAAACTTTATAAAGGGTGTCTCACAGGAACCGCCATTAGCAGTATACGGAAACGTGTACATGGAAAAATTTGAGAAATTTGGAGAATGACTAAAACCAATAAGGCCAACTCAACTAAAATATTTTCAGTTTTCTGACCCTTCCGGTTGTACCCGAAGTCGATATCAATTTCGTTATTTTCAATAGAAAACTTTATATATTATTGCATTTTCGGATTCTACGTCAAATTTCATGGTCACTTTGTAAAACATTCCCTATAGCTATAGTGCAGTAAATAAAGATATATTTTTGACAAAAATAATAGTAGGATACCAACTACGCCATGTATAAAGTATAAAGTACCTTGTATTCATGTTTTATACCGAAAATAAATTGTCATTATATAGTTAATTAACATTTAAATGCAAAGAAACGTGTTTTTTCTCAACTTTTTTCTTGAGTGAAAAGTAATAAACCAATTTTAATGGTGTAAAAAAAAGTTGTAAAAGATAAAATACAAACAAAATGAGCACTAATTCGACTCGATCAGGTAATAACTTCGAGAAAAATCGGAAAAAGTAAAATATTTGGGTTTCTATTTAAATTTGTAGATCCGTCATTTTTGAGATGTAGGATAAATCTTTTAGGAAATAGGAGGTAATGATATGTACTTAATTTTGTTCAATTGTTAAGACAATTAGTTTATGCACAATTGAGATTTAAATTTTTTAAAGCAATATACTTATTCAATCGAGGCTGAATGCTTGTGTGGTCGTCCGATTGTCAGAAATAAAAAAATTGTCAAGTTGAAATGTAGAACCGAACCAAACGTACATTCTCATTTTCGATAAAATCATATTTAACACGTAGAAAATGCATACAAAGATGACTGAAATGACCAAATGCGAGAAAACGGAGAAGTAATGAGAGTACCCATCCGCAGCACGTTTAAGATATTTTTTTTTATTTAAATATTAAAAAAATATAAAAAAAAATTTTTTTAATATTTAAAATATAAAAATAAAATTTTTTTAATAAATTTTTTAATTTAATTTAAATTAAAAAAAAGAAAAAAGGATAAAAAAAAAAATTATTTAAATTTTAATAAAAATATTTTTTTAAAAAAAAAAAAATAAAATTATATATATTTTAAAAAAAAAAAAATTTAAAAAATTTTATAATTATTAAATAAAAAAAAAAAAATTTTTTTTATTTTATATAAATTTAAAAATTTTTAAAAATATTAAATTTAAATATTTAAAAAAAATTATTTTTAAAATTAAATATTTAAAATTATTTTAAAAAATAAAAAATTATAATTATTATTTTTTTTTTATAATTTTTAAATATTAAAAAAAAATTAAAAAAAAATTTAAAAAATTATAATATTATAAAAAAAAAAAATAAATTTTAATAAAAAAATAATATTTTATAATTATAATTTTTAAAAAAAAAATATATAAAATATTAAAAAAAAATATTTTAAAAAATAATAAAAAATTTAAAATTTTATAAAAAAATTTAAAATATTAATTTTATTTTATAAAAATTTAAATTTAATATTTTTTATAATTATTTTTAAAAAAATTTTAAAAAATTTTTTTTATTAAAAAAAAATAAATTTTAAAAAAAAAATTAAAAAAATTTAAAAAAAAAAATTTAATAATTAAAAAATTAAATTTTTAAATTAAATTAATAAAAATTATAATTAAAAAATAAAAAATTTTTTATAAAAAAAAAAAAAAAAAAAAAAAAAAAAAAATTATTATTTTAAAATAATATTTTTTTTTTATTAATTTAAATTTTTTTAAAAATAAAAATTAAAAAAAAAAAAATAAATAAATTATATAAAAATAATAATTATAATTTTATATTTAATAAAAATAAAAAAAATTAAAAAATTAATTTTTTAAAAAAAAAAAAAAAAAAAAAAATTAATAATTATTTTTTTAAAAAAAAATTAAAAAAAAAAAATTATATAAAATTATTAAAAAAAAAAAAATTTAAAAAAAAAAAAAAAAAATATAAAAAAAAAAAAAAAATAAAAAAAATAATAAATATAAAAATTTTTAATTTTTAATTTATTATTTTTTTTTTTTTTATATTTTTTTTTAAAAATATTTAAATAAATATTATTATTTTTTAAATTTAAAAAATATATTTATAATAATTTTAAAAAATTTTATTTATATAAAAAAATTTTAAAAAAAAATTAATTATAAAATATTTAAATTTATATTTTTTTTTTTTTTATTTAAAATAAAAATTAAATTAAATTAAAATAAAAAATTTAAATTTAAAAAAATTATAAAAAAATAAAAATAAAAATTTAAAAAAAAAAATAAAAAAATAAAAAAAAAAAATAAAATATATTTAAAAAAAAAAAAAAAAATTAAAAAATAATTTATATATTTTAATTAATTTTTTATATATTTTTTTTTTTTTTTATATTTATATTAATATTTTTTTTTTTTTTATTTTTTTTTTATTATAAATCGCAATCCCTCAAACGGCGCTAGCGGGCGGGTACTTCAATACTCCGCCGTTTTCCCACATTCGGTCATTTTAATCACCTTTGCATGCATTTTTGCGTATTAAATTACATTTTACTAAAAATGAGAATATACGTTTTGTTCCTTTCTATTTCAGCTTACAAAAAAAATTTTTTTGTATTTCTAACAATCGGACTATCACACGAAAATTCAGCCGCGATTAAATATATTGCTTTAAAAAATTGAAATCGCAATTGTGCATAAACTAATTGCCCGACAATAGCAGGGTTTGCACACACTAAGTACCTTCTATTTTCTGGAAAATTTCTCCTTCATCTCTAAAAAATAACGGTTCTATGAATTTTAAAGAGAAAACTCAAATATTTAATTTTTTCCGTAAATTTTATCGGAAAGTTATTACCTGATCGAGTCGAATTAGTGTCTATTTTCTTCATATTTTTATCTTCTATAAAAAAAATTTTTTTTACACCATTAACACTGGTTTATTGCTTTTCACTCAGGAAAAAAAAGTTGAAAACAAACACGTTTTTTTGCATATAAATGATAATTAACTAAAGGGTGTTATTAATTAATAAAAATAATAAAATTAAGATTTTTTATAAAATTTAAAGAGGGTTTAAAATAAAAAAAAATTTTTTTTAAAAATTTTTAAAAAAAAAAAAAAAAAATTAAATTTAAAAAAAAAATTAATTTAATTTTTTTAAAATAATTAATAAAAAAAAATAAAAATATAAATAATAAAAAAAAAAATTTATAATTTTATAATTTTTTTTTATTTTTTTTTTTTAAAAAAAATAAAATTAATAATATTTTTTATTTTTTTATATAAATTTTTAAATAATTTTTTTTTTTTTTTTAAATTATAATTTTTTTAATAATTTATTAAAAAATTTTTTTTTTTAAATTTTATTTAAAATTAATAATTTTTTAATAAAAAAATAAATTTATTAAATTTTAAAAATTTTAATTAATAAAATATATATATATTTTAAATAAATAAAAATATTATTATTAAATAATATTTTATTTAAAATAAAAATATTATTTTATAAAAAAAAAAAAATAAAAATAATTTTTTTTAAAAAAAAAATTTATTTTTTTTAAAAAAATTTTATTAAAATTAATTAAAATATATATAATTAATAAAATTATATTTAAAAATTAAAAAAATTTTTTTTAATTTAAAATATTTTTAATTTTTTTTAAATTTTATTTTTATTTTTTTTTATTTATTAATATATAATGACAATTCATTTTCCATATATAATATGATAATAAGATACTTTATACTATATACAATTACATGGGGCAAACGGTATCCTACTATTATTTTTGTCAAAAATGTACATATTATTTGCTCGATTGACTGGGGTACTAGGAGTTACAGATTTCCAGATATTAATTTTTTTAGTAAAATTTTCACAGATTCAAAAGTTTACGGAAATATCTGTAACTTTTTTCTGGAAATTCATATCGGGTTAATTTTTGGTTTAGAATGGATTATAGCAAAACGAAGATGTGTCCATAGAGTAAAAAATGTAATACTAAGTGTTTCATATTTGCTGTTACATTTTGACATCTTTGAAAGAACCATAACCTCATTTAATTTCATTTAGAGATATTTCATTTAGAGATATTGGGGCGTAGCCTGCGACACAGTTTACGGTTTTCTTTTTAAAACGGCACCTAAACGAGAAACGTAGCTTTTACCATACGTTTCCACGAGGTACACAAACTATTTTTGAATTTCGTTTAAAACTTTCAGGTAAACACCAAATGGCTTGTAAACGTTTGAGTTTAGAGCAAAAAGCAATTAATTAATGTTCAGTATATTTATCTATCATTTTTTTCGTATTGGTCCGTAGCAACTATGCAGAAAAAAAATTACAAAAAACACCTAAAGTGTCTCAAAAGAATTGATAATATTTCAAAACGTACTTTTAAGTTTATATATCCGGAAACGTTCCACGTAAAACATAAAGAAGTAACTCCAGTTGAAATTTACAAATTGACGAGCGAAGCGAGCCGTGTTTTTATTCGAGTTGAATTAAATTATTTATTTTAGTAAGAAAAACTGTTAGATCTTCACAGTTTGGCAAGCGAAGCGAACCGTGCCTTTATCAAATTTGAATTGAAACTATTTTTTTGAGTAAGAAAAGATAGAATACGAGCTGCGAAGCGGCTCAAGTTTGATCTTCACAATTTGGCGAGCAAAGCAAGCCGTGTTTTTACCAAAATTCTATTAAAATTATTTATTTGAGTAAGAAAAGGTAGTCCTTGAGCCGAGAAGCGGCAACCTCCATCGACCCAAATCGGAGCTAGGCTAAGGTCACAAAAGCGACCTTAGTCATATCATATTACACAAGACTATTAAGTAAATAGTTCTTCAAACTAAATTCAATATTAATAATATTTTGTTTTGACAAAAAACCGGTGCACACTCGGAAAATTCGTGCAGATTGTCTTCTTCATCCGATATCCAAAGATCAGCATCAGAATCGCATTTACATAAGCATTTTAGGTCTATTTCTTGTTCAGCTAAATTGTCAAGACATGTTGAAATTATTATAGAAGCGCTTACTTCAACACCACACAAAGCAATGTATAAATAATAGAGATAAGTAGAAAATTTTTTGGAAATTTTATGCCCGTCAAGGTGTTAGTAGAACCTGTGTTTTTTAAATTTGACCATTAACTGTACTTAAAGAATTTGGAAATACATTATAATACCATTACTGGTTCTAATAGTATATTATATCATAACTGAGTAGAAATGCATCTTATATATATAAGTGGAATTTTTGACATTAAAGTATATTTTAATTATACTTTAGTTTATTATAATTTTATTTATAATCAATAAATTAATAATGACCAACTTTACGATTAAGTGGGACACAAACACTAACTATTTAATTTAGTAAATCTCACTGTCTGGTTCAGATAGCGTTAGTTACAGTCCAGACAATCCATTGTGTTAAATAACATTGTGTTTCTCCAGAACGTCAACTAACTTTCATTTGTCAGAAAAAGCATCAACAGTGGGATATAAAATACTTAAATAATAGTATTTGTTAAGAAACCATCTATAACTTAAAGTCAAATATTGTGATGGTTTAATAGTTTTAAATAACGCACAATAGCTTTTAATAATAATAATAGTTAAAATTAATTTTCATTACTTAACATAGTTAATTTGAATTCATATCCTCGTTTTTCAAATTGACACCAATTAAATAAGAAATTATTAAATAAAATAAATTGTCTAAAATGTTTTTCTGGACAATTTCCTTTGTTCTAGCAATCTTTATGATACATTCATTTAATGAATTCAGTTACATTATAGTAACTAAATGCATAGTTTGTAAGAATATATTAATTCAACAATCAATATTGGTTAATCCAGTGTATGAAATATATTTTATGTATGTACTATAGTTACAAGTAAATTAAATAAAAAACAAATTTGTTAGTCACCTTTCATGCAAGCAACTATTTTTAGCCCAAAATTGACCTATTCGCTTTCTGAAAAACGACAAATAATAATTACAAGTAAGTGCAATTTAGCATGAGTGTTGAATGCTTATAAAGCAAAAATCACCAACCAAGATCGTTCTATTCAATCTAACGGGATTAGCTAAAAGCATTGCAAAAAATTGGCGCCCGAGCAGGGATAACGTCTTCCGTGTCTCCGAACAATATTATCTCAGCTTGGGAGCAAAATAGAAGTTATATAAAACTGTAAACATGTATTAGTGAGCTATGGTTAGTTGTTTTTCGTTTTACTACAATAATAATCATTTTCTTATAATAAAATCTTAATCACGCTTCATTGAAAAATACTCTATTATTACACTTGTTTGATAAAACCTGGTGGTTTACAATGTATTGCTCAATGAAATCTTAGCCCTCCTGTGTAGCTTTTTGGATGTTCAGATGTTTTTCTTGTTAAAGTTCCATTTTCCAATATCTCCACCATGGTAGCCCAACACGCAATATCTTAGAAGTTAGGAGGTTGCTGTACTAATGATAGCTTTTTAAAGTCTCAAGATTGGAATGGAAGCACTGCGCCCACAGCAGTTTGCATATAATTTATTATTGAAGAATCAACTCCAGAAAGTGTTTGCAAGTCTGGAGGCCTTAATTAGAAGGTATGATTTAAAGAAACTCACTGGTTTTGTATGAAGCTACGTTTCGCTTCCATTGCAGAAGCTTCATCAAGCTTTTTATTGCATAAAGAGAATTAATAAATTTTATACCAGTATTCAGAAAGAATAATAGCTATACCGATGACAAACCGCCCAACAAAACTCTCATATAATACGGATGCATACGTGGCGAAAGTACATAACAAACCTTTACAATGGTGAAAGATCACACCCGCCTGAATTAAAAAAGGCCCCGAAATCACAGATGTAAAGAAATTGAAGAGCCATTAATCAGATGAAGGCAGAAAACCAAAACCCGATCAATTCCATTAAGAATTTTTGAAACTATTTGATGAAGGTGGAATTAAATAGGTGTCTAACATGTTTAATAATTTAGGGTTATCCAAAAGTGTAAAACATCTTTGTAACTTGAAAACCGCAAGCGATTAGCGAGATGAAAACTTTGGAGAACTATATAAGACATACGCGTGACATTTGTTGGCTCTTGATAATTTTGGCATCACGTTCTGACTACGAACAAAAACTACGAACTTTTGATTTTTAAATGAGATCACATGGCTTAATTGCTATTTTTGGATTCTACAGTGTGTCCACTGTTGACTACTTTAGCGAATAATGTAATTCTTGATAAATTGTTTGTTCTGAAACCCCATAAAATGAAATAAAATTTCGTAAAACTGACTATGAAATGAGATTGATTTTGCAAAACTTAAATTTTTATTTCATTTTATGGAGTTTCAGAACAATCAAAACTTTTATCAAGAAGACGATCCTTGCTAAAACCAAAATTTAAAACATTTTTCAACCTATAGGATGTAATTCCATCATCCGTGATCACACAGTGTATATAAAAACTATAAAAAAACGTAAATCTTGTGTGTAATTTTTCTTCGTTCTTAGTCGGTCTTAAAATAGTACTGTCTTTCACGTGAGGCTCATTACTTAAAACAAACAAAGCTACTAATCCACTGATTTTTTGATTGGTTATTCGTTTTAAGTAAAAATCCCCTCTTACTACCACAGATACATAATACTAGTTTGATTGGACATGGTTTATTCTACCGGCCAAGGTAGAGTCACCTCATTAATAATATTAATTAGGTCAAACAACTGTTTTTGTAACTATTATAACCAAAATTTCATGTAGAATCAAAAAATAGCAATTAAGCTATGTGATCCCATTTAAACATCAAGACTTCGTATTGATTACTGTAATCGAAGCATGATATCAAAAATTTATCAACTATAAAAAATGTCCGCAAGTAGGTCTTACATACTTCCCAAAGTTTCGTCCAGCTAATCCTTGCGGTTTTCAAGTTATAAGTATGTGTCCATACCTTTGAATAAATATCAACAGTGTGGCTAAAATCAACATTCATAACTATCCCTAAAAAACATAGCGCTGGGAACATTGTAGATACTACGGACAATCAACAGCCTGATGAGCTCTCTACTAAAAACTGTTCCTGAAGGTCATTCATCCAAGGATTATACAAAAATATAAGTTAGAAAAAACGTAGACAGGACAGAAATCGGCTTCAGCAATGCAGTAGGAACAAGAAAAGCACCTTCTGTGTAGAAGTCCCATTATTATACGATGCAGGGACATGAACTGCCACATATATACCCCTTTCCCTTAGTCACTACAATAAAGTATTTGACTGTGTAATAACACGGAAAAACTAGTAAAAATAATTCAATGAATAAACTTAGATGTGATCAAATCATCACAAACTTTACTAGAACCAATTCTGTAATGTAACAGGGTTATTCACTATAAACTACCCAATCTTTTATTATTTTGAATATAACAAATGTCAACTATCGTAAATCTTTTTAAACATCATATTTTTTGCCCTGTAAACAGTGAGTAACTGAATTATTGATAGCATTTTTAGAAAATTCAGTTAGTACCATACAACTTCCATGCACAACTTTTTTTCCTACAAGCAATAATAACGATAATAAGGGGTGGGTAATTTATAGTGAATAACCCTGTACGTGTTGAAGGGCAAAACTCAAAAGAAATAAGTATTCAACAAGGGGTAAGACAGGGATGTGTGCTGTCCCCTATATTATTTGATATATATTCGGAAGATATTTTTAAAGAAGCGCTAGAACATATTAGAGAGGGACTAGAGATAAACGGAGAATGTCTAAACAACATACGATATGCAGACGATGCGGTGATTTTTGTAGACAGCTTAGAAGGTCTACAACAGAATTACTAACTAAGATAGTAGATGACAAGTTTACAAAACGGCCGAAACGTTAAACATAAATAAACGTAATATATGGCTATAACGAGGATGTATTGATATCTAGTTAGCCTAGACCATTTCCTTGCATAAACAAAATATTGCGTTACCATAGCAACGAACAATAACTTATTAGAAGTGTCAGTGTAAAGTTTGACGTCAAAAAAGTAAACCAGAGTCACGCAATAAATTAAATGAAAAAGATGTCCACCGAAATTGTGAAAATCGAAAATTGGAGTATCGAGCCATCATCAAGTACCTGTATTTAAAAGGGTTAAGAGGTAAGCAGATTTACGAAGATATGCTTAATACCCTTGGTGATCAATGTCCTTCGTATGCGACCGTCAAAATTGGAATGCAAGCTTCAAAAGAGGTAAATTTTCCATTGAAGATGATGACCGATCGAGAAGGCCAGTTTCTGTGTCAGTCCCCAAAATATCGATGCAGTTCATGACATGATTTTATCAGACCGTCGAATTGGGCTAAAACGGATATCTGAAGCACTGAATATTTCATACGAACGCGTTCATCATATGATTCACGTCAATTTGGACATGAGAAAATTGCTGCAAAATGGATCCCCAAATGTTTGAATGTTGACCAAAAGCGTGCAAGGGTAGAAGCATCGATCTGTGCTCGATTTGAAAACGATGTAGACTTCTTAAACCGAATTGTTACTATGGATGAGACTTGGGTACATTTCTACGATCCAGAAACAAAGCAACAATCGATGGAATGGCGACACTCTGGTTCTCCAAGACCTAAGAAGTTTCGTGTCCAAAAATCTGCTGGAAAAGTTCTTGCTTCAGTTTTTGGGATTGCCATGGAGTAATCATGATTGATTTTTGGATAAGGGTAGAACAATAACTGAGATTACTATTCGACATTACTGACCACTCTACGGGAAAATATTAAAGAGAAAAGACGCGGAAAGCTATCCAAAGGTGTTTTGTTTTGCAGGACAACGCCCCTGCACACAAATCTCATGTTGCCATGCAAAAATTTGTGATTTAGGGTTTGAATTACTAGAACACCCCCCTTATTCACCCGATTTGGCTCCGTCCTACTATCACCCCTTTCCTCAACTAAAGAAGTTTAAAAGGTCGTACATTTTCTTCCAACAAGGAGGAAAGAAGGTCTAGAACGTTGCAGGTTTGCTGTAATAAATGTATCCAATTAGGAGGAGAATATGTTGAATAATAAAATATTTTGACATTGAAATTTTGTTTGGTTTTATAGTAGGCTAAGAATTTTTCAATATATCCTCGTAAGTAAAAACAGAATACCGCGAACGCAAATATAACAATCAATAACAGACATATAAAAAGAGTAAATACATATACCTATCTAGGCACAACATAAACGACTAATGGGATCATAGCGAGAGAGAGCGGCATTCGTAAAAATGAAAAGCCTTTTCACCGTTCATAAACAAAAAATAAATCTTCTCCGAACATATACGAGGGTGGTTTGAAAAGTCCGTGCAAACTCAAAGAGATGGCACTACTGGTGCGTATCAAGGTTATTTTCAGTTAGTTGCATCTCTTGGAGGAACACACACCAAGTTTCAGCCAGATTGGTCTGTTTCTTTGTGTTTGGCGTTCGTCTGAATCGAGGAAGTCGAGGAAATTTAAAAAAATGGACAAAAAAGAATTTTGTGTGTTGATTAAACATTACTTTATGAAAGGAAATCGCTTTAGGAGACTAAAGAAAAGCTTGATAAACATTATAGTGATTCTGCATTATCAATTAGAACAGTTTATAAGTGGTTTCAAAATTTTCGGAGTGACCATATGGGCACAAACGACGCTGAACGTTCTAGACGCCCTGTTGAACCCACTACTCTAGAAATCATTAATAAAATCCATGATATGGCGATGGATAACAGAAGAGTGAAGGTGCGTGAGATTGCTAGTGCTGTGGGCATTTTGAATGAACGGGTAATGCAAGAAAGGCCACGATTGGCTCACAAAAAAATCTTTTTTCATCACGACAACTCACCAGCTCACGCCTCAGCAGTTGTGATGGAAATAGGGTTCCATTTCGTTTTGCATTTCCCCTATTCTCCAGACTTGGCTCCTTCAGACTATGACTTGTTCCCCAATCTGAAGAAATGGCTTGCGAAAAAAGACTTTATTCAAACGAGGAGGTGATTGCAGAAACAAACGCCTATTTTATAGACTTGAACAAATGCTATTATTCGGAAGGGATCAACAAATTAGAGCAACGTTGGACGAAGTGTATAAGCCTCAAAGAAGACTATGTTGAAAAATAAAAAAAGTTTATCTCAAAAAATTAAGTAGTTTTTATTTTTGCACGGACTTTTCATACCACCCTCGTATATTGACAGTATTATTATACGGGGTCAAATTCAGGACCCTCACTGAAGCGAAAAGTAAAAAATTGGAAGCCTTAGAGATGTGGTTGTACCAACGTATACTGAAAATCCCATGGCAGATTACATTACCAACAAAAACGTGCTACAAAGAATAAATAAGGAAACATAAATCCTGCAAACTATAAAGAAAACGAAGTTAGAATACCTGGGCCATATCATGAGAAACAGTCAAAGATACGAACTATTACAACTGATTCTCTTCGTGGTAAACGAGGTCCAGGGAGAAAAAAAATATCTTGGCTTCAAAACTTGAGGAAGTGGCACTACAACATAACGACAACTGGTTTATTTTACGCAGCAGTTAATAAATTGTTATGATAATCGCTAATATCCGATAACGGATCGGCACGAGAAGAAGAAGAACAAATTTTGGAGGAAACTTACCTATAACCAGAAATTTTGTTAAAATGTAGGTAACTCAGAATAACTAACACTTTCGAGAGTGTCTAAATCTTGCAAGGTAGTGTTCTTGGTGTTTTGTTTTAGAGAAGAGACATTTCTTAGACATACAGAAGACTTATTACAAATCTATGAACTAGACATTGATATGTTTTGACTTCTTTAAACAAGCACGTTTGTAACAAATTGCTTTGTGCGAAACCATTGCAACCCCCCCGAAAGTGAACTACTTTTAGAAAAATTTGTAATAAATGACACATTCAGCTAATAGTTCTACATTCGCTACATAAAATAAAAGTATAATAAGTTTTAGGGCAACGTAAATACTGAAAATATTTCAAGTAAGACCAAAATTAATAGATAAAACAGAGTGTATAGAATTGAAAGTTTCTGATTGATCTAGAAGCGTTTATTCAAAATTACAAAATTACAATATTAACCAGAAAATTAAGCAAACTAAACTTTTTTGTTAAATTTATTTATGACCGCAATTATTTCTAGAAATTGTGGATGTTTTTTGACTCTATAGTTAGGGAACCTAATTTTACAAGCGATTGCTGCTTCTCGAATAAAAACTCAATTCCAGTTGACATTGTAATGGAAGTACAAAACCACAAAACTGGGGTCGAATTTTTTGTACAGAAAAAGGGCTAGTTGCGCATATATCCTTGTCGCATTAGTTTTAAAGCTTCCATTGATTTTACTGTTTCAAGTTGGCGCTCTAGAATTTTACAAAAGCAAATTTCCTTAAAGAAAAACGGATTTAACCATCCGAATACAATCCTTAACGCCATTGAAAAGCTTCTTACGACATTAATACTGATCAATGGACTACTTACCGCACTTGGCTACTTTAATGCAATTGATTTTCTTGCATAAGTCAACAGATATTTTAACTTAGAAAACCATTTACCCAAAACTATGCAGCATTTGGTTTGTGGAATTACAACCTGTGTTGCGGAATCTCATTAATAATAGTTAATTCTGCAGAGCTTTAGAATTCTGTTGCTAATTAAAACAGAATTTTATATGTCCTTATTAGTAATATTTATGTCCCCGAATGTTTTTAAAACGTAAGGACAACAAAATAAAGTTTAATTACTTTTGTAATTGAAGTATTCTATTTGTAATATAATTAAACGTAAATGCAGAGTGCTTATAATTTTCGTAAGTGAAAATTATAATGCTGATAATTAATTTTCTCAAATAAGTCTGTCGACTGAAAATATATCAAAATTATAATAAATAATAGAAACAAATTTTGCGAATTTCTTAAGATACGCGGACGAAAATAATAAATAAACTTTGTAATTTTAGCATTCTTGAAAAACAGTAATTGGATTACATCGGAACCTTTGTTTAGCATCAACGGCAATGCCACTTCAAGAAATGAAATATTCAAGAACGTGGTTTGGTTATATTTCTGCAGATATACGGTTTTAATTCCCTAGATTTTTCACTGAACACGGTGCGATTTTACGACACGAATTTTAAACAGTATGAAAGCTGTAACGATAAAAAAAGCTACTAATTTTTTTTGTTTTAAATAATAATTTTTATAGTATGGATAGTACCTAGTAAATATTTACATTCGCAAAAAACTACTAAATATGTGGAAGAGGAAGCGACAGCAAAAAGGTAACAATACGTGCGAGTCAAAAAGTAATGTTCGATAAAACTAGTTTTTGTTCACCGACGACGTTATAATTTTAATCTAATGCTTAGTTCGTGAAAATTTAATTTCCGTCTACTATGAAACAACTACAATAAACAAGACGCTTTAAAATGTTTCTTTTAAAAACAGTGCGACTGAAGTAATTCCATTAAAGCGTTTATACAGAAAGATGAACACAGAAATAAAAGTAACAAAATAAAATTCTTAACAAATGGACATCGTTAGCCGAAAATGTCAGTTTGTATTATTAGGTTTGTTATAACTTAGACGTGTATCTATTGCTATAAATTGCAAGACTAAACGATAACGACGAAGAAGGGCAGAGCAAACAAAAGCTGCCTCGTTAAATTAAATTTTCAGTTTATTATTGCAGCGATTTGGAAACTGTTAAATGACTTAACAGTGACACGGCTCAAATATCCGAACTCACTTTCTGAAACAAATTTGCATATAAATATCAACTCATTAATTATAATTCAACCCTTCTCGATTTAAAAGAAAGCGACGAAAAAACTGTCTATGTATATTAACGATCTGTTGCTTTATTATATATGCGATATATTTTTATTAACAACACCTGCGCTTCCTTCCCGTGCTATGCACACACCTTGATTTTCAGACGACAGATACCATATCCCAAGGGAAATTCTGCGGGAATTTTGGAACGAATTTAAGGGTTTATGTCTTCATTATCCTGCTATAAATGTCAATAATTCTCAACTTATTAGACAATTTTATCAAGATTTAAACTACTTTTAAATAAATTAAACAAGTTCCACCCTCTTTTTATAAACCTTAATTTTACCTTAACTTTTTGTTTGGATTGTATCGAAAAAAAAATAAATTGAAACAGCTATTTTGACAACAAATAAAACTAAAATAGGTCAGATTTGAGGACTTAACTTGGTGTTCACAATGGAATCGGTTAATGTACTTTTTTTTCATTTATAGAATCGGATAAAATTCGTGTTGGTTTAGAAATTGGCCACAATCTCGTAAGAGCCAAATTGTATCTCAAGTTTTTGCTTAGCTAAGGCTTAAACAATATAAATGCAGTGTGCATCGTTTATTTACAAGGAGGGTTGTTCTTAGAGAATAGGGGTTGTCCAGGAGATCACTTTATGCCGATTGTAGGATATCGTTGTAATGTATATCCTTTACGTGCTTTAATCAACGAATACAAGGCAGAATAACAAGATAGAGGATATTGGTCGCCGATATTGTCTACAATGAATGTGAAGTTCAATCAATATCGTACAATGTCACTATTTCTTAAACAAAAAGGATCACAGCACAATAAATTCTTCTAATTAATTTTAATACATTGATAATGGCCGAGTCAGTTTTATTAAATAATGAATATTTCTGTAAATGTAAAAGAAATTAATCAAAACTTTTAATGAAACAAAAATTACTGTTATAAATTATATTCAAGGCCGAATGATCATGGATAATATTTATAAAAGTATCTAAAGCATAACGTTTGTGTTGTTACTACCATTGTTAAATAGAATATTATACACCAAAGTTAGTGTTTTTATCACATGCGAGATTAATATAAATTTAGCCCTGAGGGATATACGCTATATTTTGCACTTCCAGGAAGCTATTTTCAATTAAAAATTTAATTATTTAAAGACGGATGGTAAGTTTGACATGATAATTTGTCGTTAGTTACGGTATTGACAACCATCCTCAGTTTTGTGAGTGTTCTCGTTCAGTTTATTATAACTGATAAAAATCGGAGATTTTGACTTGAATTTATATTTAATCCCTAGAGAGCAATTAAGTTACTTTAGTCCCGGAAGTTCCAAAAATGATAATTTAATTAAAACTAGTTGTTGCACATTATTTTTAGTAGTTTACGCTATCATCTTTGTGCTTGTTATTGTCAAGCTAGTTACTTGGACCCGAAGATTTGGTTAAAGACTCACGTTTGTAATATTTTTGGTGGGGTTTGGGTTAGGTGAAACTGGCGTTTTATCAACTTTGAAACGTAAGTAGTCAGTTGATCAAGCTGCTTAAAAATATAAAAAAACTATTGGAAAGTCCAAATCCTAACTTTCTCCAGTTACATGGAGCTTCAATCAGATATTGATGAGCTTAACCACACGATTTTAAACCAATTGTTCGATTAAGAAGCTGAAGAGGAGTTAGATAACACAGCAGCGTATGTACGTAATTTCCTATTAATAAAGGAAAAAGTCGTAGCAATACGATGTCAAGCAGTCCTCAAAACTAATTTAGAACCGTTAAGTTAACAATAGGGGAAATTCGTAGACGACGGTTGCGATTACCCAAGATTGAACAACAAAAGTTTGTTGAAAAACTCAAAGACTGGTTAAGATTTGGATGGAAATTAAAAAGATTAACCAAAATAGCGACATTGATGACAGTGACAAGTTTCGCAATCTTCTTCAATCCATACAACCAAATATGGAAAATACTTTCAGCGTACCTGGCAACTTCCGAAAACTGTGCTGAAAAAAAGAGATGGGAATGAAAACCTCCTATTACAAATGTATATGTTTGACTTAATTATTGCTTAAGTTAGTGATATGAAATATCAATTCACCAAACAAAATTCGATGAAGAACGTGTTTTTTAAACTGGATTTGTATTTGAGAGCCCTATATACTCTCCAACTGAACAGAGCTAATCATGCCTCCTGGTTATACCTGCTTGTGGAGTCAAGTACGCGTGGCAGAGGAGCCCAATTTCATCTCATGATGGCGCTAAGGATAACCCACCAAATGCAAAATTAGATCATGTAATTTTTCCAGAAGGAAGTGAAGTTTTTCAGAATGTAGAATCTCGTCCATGCCTTTCTTGCGGAAACAAAGAAATGCTTCACAGAACAGTAAATGTCTTATGAACAAAAGATAAAGAAATTGAAACAACAAAAGTTTTGTTATAAGTGATTCATGAAAAATTACAAAAAAATTATTGTAAGAGGAATAGTGTGTTCTAAAAGCCATCACCAGTATGTGCAAAAAACAGACCACTTGGTTGCAAACAAAGAGAAGAATCTGAATCCTGTAGAAAATGAACGCGGACAAAAACATGGACACAGATTACGCAACGCAAAACTTACAGGGCCTGAAGGCAGTAGTCTCACTACAAATCCCAATGGTCTCTGTAGAAAATGGGAAAAAAACGTTAATGATTTTTTGGATTCTGGGCCAAAACAATCCTACATATTAAAATCGAAAGCCCTAAATCAGACCAATTTGGAGAAAACAGGCGTCCACAATTTATTCGGTGTGCATTCGACTTCTACCAAGTAAAGATAAGCTGATTTGGTAAAGAATATCGTACCACCATTGCAGTGAGAGAGCAGTTTAAGATAGGCGACAAACTCTTTCGAGCCTCCCGATTTAATACCAATTTTCCAACAATTGAAAGCTAAAAAAATATATAAATAAATGTGAAAAAAAAAGAGAACTGACAGCTCTTGAGAGGGTGGACTCTTTGTGATTTTATGGTCACGTTTTCAGTTTTACTATGATGTTCATTACGTTTTCAGTTTACGGTTATTTTTCAAATGTGGGCGTTGGAAACCTTTTGGAACATATAACTAGTGGAACGAGGATACTATCGTGTAGTTCAAAAAAGATTGACAAGGCTATATATAATTGATGTAAAAAACTCTACGCATATACGCGCAAACTTTAAATTTTGAAGCATTGCGTTATTACTAACTTAAACCTTCATGTTTCAAATAAATTAGTACTTCTCATACATAATTGATATTAAGTTATGTTACTATGGTTATTATCTTCAAACAGAGATTGAGAAGTTGATCTTTACTTTACTTGGACAACGTTATACATTTATTTTTGTCAATCTTCTTTGAACTATTATTTAAACCAAGTATGCTTGTTCCACTTGTTATATGTTCTAAGAAAAACTCGAAGGATTAAGAATCCTGTCGAGATAAAAACACCAAGGAAAGAGAGCAATAAATAAAAATTAATTTTTTGCAAAATTTCTGGCGGTCAATAAACAGAGTGCTATTAAAAGACTTTAAAATACAAGTAAGAAGCTCATTGACACAAGCAAGGATTGTTGGTTAGCGGAAGGTTTTATTGAAGCTTCAAAAAAACAGGATTTGAAACTTAGTCACTCTATCCCTCAACAATTTGATTGTTTCTGCCGAGTAGGGAAATCTTATTCAAATCATTCCAGAGGTCCTGTTACGTTTCGGCAAGAAAGGGGATCGATTTGTCTTAGACATATACTGCGTAAATTGTAGAAGTAGACTCCACTGATCATGATGCCTTACGCTTTTTTTGGTGCAGATGCAAAGACATGAGAGAGTTAATTGGATGTTGACTTGTTTAAGTCCCGGTTAATGCTATGTGTAGTCCGTTCGTAATAGGAGTGCGCAAAATATACCGGAGGATAACAAACGGATTGCACAATGACTCTTCGCAATATTATACGTGTATATGTTTCTTGTGACAACAAAGTTAAATATAATCATTGTTTTAAAAAAAAGAGCACACCTTCATTGATCGAAGCAAAAATGGACCTCGCCTTAGGATGTCAATCACCGTCGATATTGTGGATCTAATCTACGTCACCATATCCGTTCAGGCTGTATAGTGGCACCGGAGAATGGACAAGTTATTTATCAGTATTAGGCGTTTCGAATTAACGAAAAAAGTTACAGAATGGGCAAATAAGCAAAATATTTTTAATCCCATGAAAATTCTAACCCTAGATCCAATACCAACAAAGATAACTTTGCAAAAAACCTGGATTAATAAAATTATATTGGGCAGGAGTTGCCAAAAGGAAGAAATATGAAAGTTTGTTTATCCAACTAGCTTGATAAGAATATATTAGAACCCCGATAAACGACAGCAGGAATCATTGACAAAGAGAAATGGAGCCTTTATACATTTGCAGATGCGTGTCAAAACTTTTATACAGTTGTGAAGTTTTTGAAAATTGAAAAGCTAAGAATTTTGAAATATCCGACCTCAACAGAATGCTCTAGAACCCAACTGCAGGAGTCCAGATAGGAAGAGGGATCAACTTGGCTAAAGCAAAGTATGTAGTCATTTTATCCAGTTCAGTGTCACAAACAAGTTATGTAAATTCAACGTAAGAAAACTCTTGTAACAACAGCATCACCAATCACTTTTATTCAATTAGTCTGAATTTAAAGATTAAACTCCCTAAAGAAGTTAACAGAGAAGAAAATTGAACAATTGAACAGCTTTTGATGTTACGAAGTCAGTCATTCATAGAATTGACACAATCAAAGTTGCAGTAGGTGTGGTTCGAGCCAAGACAATAATAATTGTATTACGGGAGGAATTCACATAGTTTTAAATATCCAACGTTACTTCCGCAAAAACACAAACTCACTCACTTAGATAATTGTCGTGCTAGGGTCAATTTTTCATTACATAAACTGAAAGAACTTTAAGTCATTGAATTGGTACCAGATCAAGAATGAAGGCGGAATATCAGTCATAGAATGGAAACATCACTGTCTGTTAGCCGCTTGGTGAAACTCAAAATAAAATTACAGCAACGGTTTGTGAAGGAGTACTTGTCGCAAACCTCATAGAGGGAGAACTTGTCGTTGTAGGATCTAAATTAAAGAAGATACTAGATTGGCCGTTCCGGTGTGTGATTGAAGTAGTTCCTGATAAGGATAGAGTCTGCAGAGCGGAAAAGATGAAAACCCAAGATGGGGTACTGTCACGTACGGTTCAACGACTGCACCCTCTTGAGATAAATTGCTAAACAAAGAGAAAATTATTACTCGATTTAGTAGAGACCCTACGAAACTACTTGCAGTCTAGGTAGACTTTATTAGTGTTGTAGCTCTACCGTACCTTTTAGTATAGCAACTATTTTGGTGCGAGAATATTGTAAACCAGATTCAAGACCGCATGATGTAGATAATGTTTATAAAAGTATCTAAAACAAAACGTTTGTGTTGTCGATAGTTACTGTCATTGGCTAAAAAATATAATTTGATTGAAAGTTACCAACTTGGATCCGTATCTCATCAATAAATTTTTGGCGCCCAACGTAGGCCAAAATTTAAATTGAACATTTGAATAAAAAAAATAGTGAATAAAATGATCAATACAAATTACAATAGAACGTAATAAAAATTTAATTGCGAAATTTAATAAAAAGACGCAAAAAATATAAAAATTGCATATAACAACATTTTCGAGTTTTAAACTTAAAGCGACTTTTTTATTTTTATTTAAATTAAAATTTTGTTTTAAATTTAAATACGAAGGAAACTAAATTTTATTTTAAAATAAAAACGAATTAAAATAAATAAGAAAACAACTTATACTAGATAAACAAACAATTTTGAAAAGTATTAAAATTTTTTTATATTTTATATTCAGTGTCAAAGAAAATATTAATAACATTTCTGGGTCTGAGATGTAGATACGTGTACTAAAAATTGGATACGCTTCGTTTTACAATTTAAATCAAACTTGATACATGTTTGGCATTCTAGAGTCAGATTTAATAAACACACTTGGTTTCTGCAAGCTTATAATTTTCTATATATCGGAAGAAGGTGTAAGAAACATAAAAGAAACCTCAGACTTTGGCTAAATTTTTTCAGAATTTGAAACTATATAGTTTTAGGTACCCAGAACTTACGTCCTTTGTCTTAGACAGATTTATTTTTGAACATCATCTGCTAAATTATCAACTTTGTTACCGCACTGACTACTAAACTTACTCATTATTTCTATTTTTTTTTATTACATGGTACAATTAAAAATTTTTGTTAATTGTATAGTTACTTTTTTCCTAGTAGGTACATGTTCACACCACAAAATATCATTATTAATTCTTTAATACTTTACAAGCTGTGTGTGAGTGATTACGAAAGCTACCACCACAACTAGCATTTGGTGAAATTAAAAAAAATTTAACCATCAGATAACCTTCTGTAACTTGTCAAAAACAAACGCTTGAAATTTTCTAGTTTTCGTAGGTTACCTGGATTTAGTAACAAGGGGCAAGATAATTAAGTTTAAACAAACTAGAAAACTTTACAATACAAACCTACTCTATAAGTAAAAGCCAGGAGCGTTTTACGAGTTAAAATCTTTATGTTAAAATATTATTGATCAGCAGAGATCAACGCACTTAAAGTTAAACAACGATGATGTACAAATATTTTCTTTTCAAATTCGCGAGAAGTTATTTTTATCGCTGAGATGAACTACGATTTTAATGGTATTTCAGATGGCATAAATTTTCTTCTACATTACCAGACTTGGATGTATACCCGAGGGTACGCTATCTCTATTGAATTGGGGTTCTAAATTAATACTGTAAATGTTTGTTGTCCTTGCGATTACAACAGTAACCAAGGGATTTTGCGCAATATAAATATCAAAAACACCATCTGTCCCTTTAAATTGAAAGTTTGACGAAACCAACTGGTACAAGAATTTTCGTAACGCTAAAGGAGATGGTACGTAATTTAAGCGTTTGAGCCTTTGAAATATACGAATCGTAAATTTTAGTTTTAATGCCACTAATTCGAATTTAATACTAAAATTCGTACTTCTGCAAAGTTGTAACATAATTTTAAAGTTATCGCAAAGTGCGTTGTAATTTTAATAGAGTTCAGTCAAATGTAAGCACAAAAGTTTTGTCGTCATCTATCCAAATCTGTAGATAGTGTAAAAAGACAAAGATATAAGATTAAATTCGAAGAAAGTTTGACCCGTATAAGCATATAATTCGAATTCTCGGCAAGTCTAACTTGGTTTCACGACAATTCCTAATCCGTTCCAATTAATCACTTGAAAGTATATAAAGTTTGCAAGGATCGTATAGCTTAAAGATAAAGGCTAACATAAATCCAAGAATAACAAAGAAGTCGTAGAAATACCAACAGCAGTTTTTCAGTGAATCCTTTCACCCGAAACACAAATTCAAACCGTTCACGGATTGATTTGTTACCTAACAGTAAAGTTAAAATAAGTTACTTACCAATAAAAGCAGACGATCATTGTTAAGGCAGTGATCCATGCGGCTTTTTCCTCAAAATACCAAGTCAGTTCATCAACGCATCCGTGATAGAATGTATTTCCGGTGACTGTATCTCTGCATTCGGATGGCACCGGTTGTTTTAAATCCAAATAATCGTTAGGCCCGTCGGCTCCGCAGCATCCAATCTATAAACACAACAATTGTGAATAAAATGAAAACATTTTTTATTTGTTATTCAAAATTTAAAGTTTTATACGTTTTTCGATAATTTTAGTTTTGCATACAGAATATTTGTGGTAGGTAATGTCTTCCTAGAAGCGTAAATTTTGAAAATAGTTACAGTTTTTTCTCTACATGTATTACAAGTATTCATTCTTGGCAGTTTTCACATTAATTATTAACGACAAACAGTTTGGTGCGACATCTCGTGCCGCAACATCGATGTTCGAAAGTTACTTATACACTATGATCAAAAATATCACCGAATTAAGAAAAAAAAACATAGACGAGTAGAATAATATAATTGCAAATGTAACTAATTATAAGTAAATACATCAAGAAGAATATCTAACAAAAAGTATAGGATATGGAAGAACTGCACAAGATACAGATGAATGCAGAGGAGAATAATGAAGTAGGTTTAGAAATTTGTGGATTTGTTAGATGAACACTAAGAGCGCAAAATTGTATGCATCATGGGTATGAACATAAAATTATTTGAGAAAGTAAGAAACGGTAGGCAAGGCTAGAAAGAAGTGAACGTTAATAAAAACTTGAATAAACTGGAATCTTGAAATTACCAAAAGAATTTTTTCGTGAGGTATAAACAGTACTAAAAAGGAACAAAGTCCAAATTAGAGAACTAATAATATGAATTCATATACGAGGAAAGTGTCCAATAAGGAAGAATGAACAGAGACAATGACAAAAAAAGTATAGAAGGTGTCATCCACTAATGCCAATTCTGAAGGATATGAAAAAATAAATTGAAGAGTATAAATGTTAGACGATAAAATTGTTTTTGGTTTAGGATCATATTGTAGCTGAAAAGTTATTTTTTGAATAAGTAAACAAAAATTATGTTTAAACAAGAAATAAACGAATAAAATTTAGATTAGATTAATCAATGAATTTGATTTGTACATAAAAGATTAATTTCTGTTTAATTAAAGAAACAAAGATAATAAGTAAGTTTTGTGTAGCGATAATATGACGAACGCTTGTAAAAAGTGTATCAAAATTAGTTCCCGTGATAAAAATAGCTTGGTGTTAAAAACATAACAAAGCAGTTTGAGTGCTGCAAGGTTAAAGAGTGCGACGGGACAATTTTAATATGGAAGGAGAAGTACGAAAAAACATTTAAAAATTAACATTCGAAGTGAAGAAAGTGAAAGAAGAATAATTCTAGTCCCAACGCGAGGAAAGGATTCGTTTGGGAGAATCGAAGACGCAACATGCATTGAATTTTTGAAATCCAACTTAAAACCGCCAACGGTTAAATAAAATAAGTAATGCCAACAGATAACTGTAACGACGATTGAATGTTTATGAATATTTATACGTGTCCTTATTACATATATTTCACTTATATTTTAAAATATTTTATTGCTTCGAAAATGATAATTAAAAAGTGTTTCAACAATAATTACTGAACCTGTACAACAAAATTATTTAGTGCACCCAACGATTAGAAGACAATAACGATTGACACGCAGGTGTTGAATTTTTCATCGATACAAGGTCGGTTATAAGAACTTATTTATTTTTGAATTAAACTCTTTATGCATGCGTCGTATGACCAATAAAATTAATTTGTAAAAACTTTTGTAATAGTATATGTATAAAATTAATTAAATTCCATGTGTATAACTAATCATTTTATTTGGAAACAGACTCATAAACCTGATATTACAAATTAAATAAACAAGATGTCTCATAGCTAAAACATATTTTTTTCCACTACTAGCTGTGAAGTGGACAATTATTGCGTCTCCTAGCCAACTGAGGAGTTGAATTTCTCTATTAGTGGTTAATAATTTTTTTTATTGTTGACCTAGGTTAATAATGGACAAATTCAATTTTTTGAGAATCTAAGAATAGTTGTTTAACAAAACAAGTGAAACATAATTTTGTATATCCAGGAGATTATCTTTAACGTATTTGCTACTTAAAATTACCTAACACGATAAAATTATTTGAATATAAAAATGCCATTAGTTTAAAATTCGCCCCCATCCCATAACCGCAAATACATAACCTGAATTTATTAGAATCAGTTTTTTCAGGTTTTCCAAAGGAGATTTAACCAGGCGAGTTAAGTTACTTGAACAATTTTAAGTAAACTACAAACATTTTGTTGTAGGTGTTTTGAATGGTTAACAGAATGTGGAAGGTCCGATCTGTTGCATAAAAATGTCGACTATAAAAACTTAACAAGTATATAGCAAACACATGCCATTCCTAAATGAATTACATGTGTCAATTTCTATTCAAATGATGCAAGGTATATTGGCGAAGCAATAAATGAAATTTTTATATGTTTTATACAAGTGTTTTCAGAATCGATGTAAATAAAGCTCGTTAACATCTCCAGCTATACCAAAACTACTCAAGCTTGCAACTCAAATACTCTTAGGTAAAGAAAATTACGGAGGAACATTCTTAAACTGCAACGAGAAAAGAAAGCACTTCAATTGAAGCTAACATCACCCAACGATTTCTTCCTGAAAACAGAGCACAAATTATGAAGGCCCAAGTGGACTTATAAAATAAACCACGAAGAAGCAGGAGATATACAGAGAAATACAAACAATTTTCACTAAAATTATATTTTACGAGCCCCAAAATGTTAATTTTAAAGTAGCAAATATACGATAGCAAATACGATATGCAAAGGTGACAAAATTGAAGTCGATATTATTAAACTGCATAGAAAATCTACAACTACAATGCGGTGCCAATGTTAGGCAGTAGTAAAATTTTCGAAACCTAATTAAAAGAATAGATGTATCATCGGAAAAACCATACCTTCTCGTAAACGATAAGAAAATCTATTATTTCTTCGATGTCCCCTATTTATTGAAGTCGGTGCAAAATAACTTGATTAAATACGATATAATCTTTAATAACAAAAAAGCGTCTTGGAAAGACATTAAAAATTTCTACATGTCAGACAAATCTAAACCGCTGCGATTGGCTCCTAAATCAACTAATTTACATATTACTCCAAATAATTTTCAGAAAATGAAGGTGAAATATGTCACACAAGTGTTTAGTGAATCAGTTGCAGTTGGTTTATCAACGTATGTAGATTTATTCGCATTCCTGTGCTACTTGATTTTTACAAGAAAAATGTTAATTTTTGCTTTACATTTGGCTAGTAGTGAAAAAATAGTATATATACCATGGTTGAAGTCCATTATTGCCTACGCACCTTATTTCGCAAGGCTACCGCCCCTCGCGAAATAAACTGGTGCTAAGGCAATAATGACAGACTTCACAACCTTGGTGTATAATATACTATTTTATGTGCGAAGTTGGTAATCCACCGCAATATGTTCATTATACAAAAGATATCTATTTTTGTCTTGCTTGGTTCAACTTGTTTCTTGTAATGTAAATGTCTGTTCGTTTGTTTCCTTTGTCACAAAGATCAAAAATATCGTTAGAAAAATTTTTATTTGAAGTTAATTGATTAACTCTACTTAAACTTCGTTCTTGCCAAAATAAGTTCATAAGCTTGAACATGTAAAGAATAGAAAAAGATTGTGGTTTGTGGGTGTTCTTTAAACTCGGCGTAAATCTCTACTATTTATATGAATTGTAACGTGTAATTTTTTGAAAGCGTCAAAGTGTCTTCGTCTTAAAAAATAAACAGACCATATAGTTCTAGACCTCAAAAACCGAAATTATTATTAAATAAAATTCTGAAAAAGAGAGACTTTGACGAGAAATCTTATTTAAAGGAGTCGCAATTTAGCACAAATGAGTGTATACATGTAATCTAAAATCGGGTCCAAATACAAGCGAACTTTTTTTCCCAGTAACCTTTGAAACACACTTTTACCCGTCTACTTGGAAGGATTCAACTCTCTATGTGAATATTTCGAGATGAGTACTCAATTTTGACAGGACAGAGACAGGAAAATCTAAAAGTGCTAAAAAATACCAGCAAAATATGTTACTCAAAGAAATAGAAAACTGTGGAAATGGAATAGAAATCGTATAAATCAGATGATGCAATGGTGTAAAAAGGATAGAAGGAAAAGATAAGCAGGACCAAAGCAATTAGTGTAAAAGCTAAGAAGTTTAATTTTAATATAAGACTGATTTGGAAAACTAAGTAAAGGGAGTCTAATGTATAATAAAAAATCAAATATTATTTTTTAGTAGTGGAAGTGAAAATAGAATATTATTATTACAAAAAATCGTTTGGTATTCCTGATGCAGTCACCTTTGGTGGTACCTCTTAACTGTAAGGAACAAAAGCTGTCCAAATTTTTGCAATAGTACTTCCGGTAACCTCTCAGCTCAAGTACCTATGTGTAATTTAATGCTTCAAACGGTTGACGTTAATTACACTTTATCCAAAAGAAAATACAAAAACTAAAACTCATTTGGACTCCTAGTCCCGATGGTCTTCCCAAGGATTTTTAAAATATACTGCTTTCTCTTTTGCACTTTCTCTTTATTTGATTCTAAATTCATCGATTTTATCCGGTATTTTTCTTTCCAGATGGAAAGTTAGTATTTAGTTCTGAAAAGTGGAGATGCTTCAGTTATTTCAAACTATCGACCGATATCTGTTCTTTGTCAATTTTCTAAAATTTTTGAAGTAAATTGAAGTTTAAAATGAATTTATTAATCATTCATAACCAACATGGTTATTATAGTAGACGAAGGATAGAAACCAAACAGATTTCTCGAAGAGATATTTAATTTTTAACTTACGGTTTATCTCAAATAATTTTTGAGTTTGTGCAAGTGTATCTCAACCTCTCTACCAAGGGTGTCTGATCAAATGTTTATTCCAACGGCAAGCCTCATTCAGTTCGCATTTTTTTTTATTCAAGTTCGCAGTCCCACTTAATGTGCGTATCTATGACCAACATTGTTGTTGGTGGATAAGTAAATCTACAACTCGCATCTATTCAAAATGTGAAGTAGTTCTACGCTCACATTACTCCAATTTTCAAATATCACTGTTGTGCTTGATTTTTGATGAAATAACCGGTGCCTTGCCCTGCTTGGGCTTGGATCGCAACATGTTTCAAATTCCATCAAATATTCGCTAATCGGATCTCCAATTTGACAAACCTAGTTCTTTAATTTATCATGTGTAGGTCAAATACAATTAAGTACCGATTGACCAATTTAAGAAAAAAAAACATTTTTTTGTGCGACGTTTGAATTAAAGGCAATTTTTCAAAATTTGGTCTCCATTCCTTTGAAACTACTAAACGAGGTTCTTGCAAATTCACTTTATATATCTTTTGAGCTTCAACTTCACTGCAATTCCAAGTTTTTGTCTCAGTTTACTTCATCATGGAAGAATATCAAAATTTGGGCTACATGTCTATCACATATTGTAGAATAATTAAAAATACTGGATTTTCCAATATTTATCACAAACTGTTCTAGTATAGATTGGTTAGAAAGGACACTAGATTTTTTTAGTTTTAACTACCCTAATAGTATAGGTTCACCTATACTCAACGAGTTGAGATCCGCACTTCTCTGTTCAGTCAAAATTTTTCAATTGGACACATTGCTAGATAAATGAAAACAATTACTAACTAACAAATTTTTAAAATAATCCATCTTAAATTAAGAAAAGTAAGCTTCATTTTGGAGGTTTATGGGAGACCGAAATCATATCGGCAAAACATCACATTAAGTAAGCAAACCGTGAACAACAAAATTTTAACGTACGAAGAGTTTTCCATTTTACAAATTCAAGTCAAAGCAACTCTTCGTACACTGTCTTCACTCATTCAATCCCAACGATCTTCAGCTTCTCACTCAGTCACAGTTTTTTATTGGAAAATCTCTAACATTCCTACGAATACAGATGTTAGCAAACTGAAGGAATCAAAACTCACGTGTTACCAGCGTATCCAAAGCTGCACCAACGTATATGGAAACTTTAGAGCAAGGAATATGTTTTCACACTTCAGCAACGCACAAAGTGAAAAATCAACTCACGGAACTACAAAATTCCTTCACTACGCTGGAGATTTGGACGAATTGTAAAACTACATCCTGGTGGTGACCGTATAAACAGAGTGGCTTCCATACGCACAGGTAAAATGCATTTTATTAAAAGTTTTCGTAGAGATGTCGACTAAAGGTTTATCGTTTGAAACAAGGTTTTTGAGAAATTTCATATCTTCTTTATCTTTTGAGCAATTTATAGTTTTTAATTAGTATTATTCATTCATGGAAGAATATCAAAATTTGGGACACATGTCCATCTCAAATTTCAAATTAGAGCAATCATATTATCTTCCTCATCATAGAATAATTAAAGATAAATGGTTGACAACATAATTTTGTGTCGTATTTAATGGCTCTTCACAAACTCGGAAATATTCAGATCATTGATAGCCCATTATAGTTATCCAAAAATGAATCAGCATGGTTAACTTTTCCGTAAGCTCAAATTTTCCTAAAACCAAAAGACGATTAAACGATGTCTTGCGATACTGAATTGTCTAAGTTGCTGAGCTTACATCCATTTCTGTACAAGGATGTCATCCTTTAGGTTTGTGTCTCTCAATTGTCGTTTGACAAAAAAACAACATCCAGTGCAGCTTTCTGGAAGACTCCATCTCTCTAAACTGATCATATCGGGTTTTATATCGCCTAAGCGAACTGTGGGCAACGAAATTTTAACGTACGAAAAATTTTCTTAGGAGATCGCTAACATTTCTTCCCGATCCTAATGTTAGCAAGCTGAAGGAATCGAGACTCCCGTGTTACAAGCGTATCCAACAGCTGCGCTAACGTATATGGAAACTTTGGAGCAAGGATTATGTTTCCACGCGTCAACAACAACTAGAAAATCATCTCATCGGAACTACAAGTGGGTGTACTAGTGAAGACAATTTTCCTCCACTATGTTGCCAAGTTTTTGGAAGCCATATACAGGGTGTTTCATTAATCAGTACAGAAAATGAAACTGGAAATTCCTTGCAAAATTTAAAGGGGGTTTAACATAAAAAAATTCCTTAAAGCCTCCCCTGAAAAGTTACAGCCCCTTAAAAATGTGTAAAAATTCACATTAATCGATTTTTTTCTGAAATGACTTGAAATAAAAAAGAAATCTAAACATTCAAATACTACTACCAAGAAGCCTCCATAATTTCATAATTTTATTCACCTTTGTTCTCTGAAAGGGGTGAGTCTTACTACCCCTTAGAGTTTTTTACCAGAACTTTTAACAAATTTTTTTTCAATTTTAAAATTCAGATTTTGGAGGGCCAATTCAATTACAAACTTTTTGTCTCTTAAAAATTTCACGTAAACTCAATACTTTTCACCAAAAAAATAAATTAAGCGAACTTGCAGAATTTTTAATTAATAAGTTGCGTATGCAAGTTTGACATAAATAACAATATTATTATTAACTATCATTTTTTTTAAATTAACAATATTATTTCAGAGAGTGTTCAAAATGGGCACCATTTTCTTGAATACAGGCTCTTATTCTTTTGAACAAATTTCCGTTAACGCTACCTAGCATTGCTACAGATTATCTAACTCTCAGGGAGGCTTTAAGAAAATTTTTTTTATGTTAAACCCCCTTTAAATTTTGCAAAGGAATCTCCAGTTTCACTTTCTGTACTGATTAATAAAACACCCTGTATAATTGAAAATATTTTCAGAACGTGTATTCACTACTGTACTGAATGCAACAAATTTTGAAAATTTCATTGTAGTTTTTCGACATCAGAAGCTTACGCCACCCTGTATTAAACCCCTTCTTAGAATAAACTGTTTGTTTCATTATGAAAAAAAAAATGAAAAAAATGAGAATAGCCAAAAGGAAGACTGTAGTAATGTCCATTCACCGTAATTATTTGTAGCAAATTTGTGGATGACTCCGAGCTATCTTTAAGTCGAGACGCACTTGTTTGTTAGTGTCAGATCGATGTGTAGTTCTTCGCAAAATGGTTGTTTTTGGTTATCAGATGCGTGCAATTTAGATGCGTGTTTCTATAATTAACAAATTTTGTATAAATGTATTTAAATAAATAATATGAATAACAGGTTGAATCAGGAATCAATTTAAAATATATGGAAGTACTGAAACAAAATAGAACGTTTCGACGGAGCTTATCGACGCTAACTTAACGAACGATTGAAAAAAGTAATAAGTTTGAACAAAAACAGTTTGATCTTTTATAACTTTATATATGTAAAAGTAATGGAACGTTTGAGATTGCAGAGAACAGGAGGCAATTCGATTTCGGAAGCGTCACCGACATATTTATTTATGAACGGAAAGTCCTTTTTTGCTTGTGCAAGCGTCAAATGATGATACATTTTTCAAATAAATCTGGCATTAACATTTATCTAAAATGATCTTTCACTTCTTGTTTATAAAGTTGCTTACATATTTCTTTATCTCGCTTTTTAAAAATAAGTGCTCTAATCAGAGAAACGTAGCAATTTAAATTTCATATTCAATAGTATTAGTATAACGTTTTTTTAAAAATATATATCAAATAAATGGAAATGAAAGAAAATATATGACATTTGCTTTAGCAAATCTTTCCAAAAAGAGAATTTAGGGAGTCGTTATTTTCTCAAAACTGGAAGAAAGTAGACATTCAAAATCAAAATAACCGTTATCCTAATCGTTATTGATTGACGCATAAAGTACATATATTTCTAAAGTGGGAAATTGAGTTATTAATACCAACATTATTGGTTAAATGTTTAGTTATTAATGTATGCATTGATATTAACTCTGATAGTTGCTACCTACGGTGTGGTTGAACTTATTTGATGTTCGGATAAAGACATACGCCGCATCATACCCGCACTTGCCACAAGGGGTTTCAACTCATTTGACCTACGTTATGTATTTCGCTGTAAGAGAATATGTAAAATGGCCCTTTTAATGTGTGTACAAAGTCCACTAACTAAATTTTCTCTCGAGTAAAACCCTAAAATCTTTAAATTCATTTACACCGAACGAAAGGGTCCTTCAGTTTTAAAGCTTTTGCAAACGTTTAATATAAAACAAACCTACTTAAATTACAACTAGTAAACTTTTCAAATAACCAATAAATTTAATTTTCTTAATTCAGTAGTTTCCATCTCGGTTTTATTACGATATTAAAAGAAGTCGTATACTTTTGAAGAAGAGTTTAGTATAAAAGGCGCCTTTTGGATTTGATTGAGGATTTAGCAGTCCATTTGCGGGTTTTCTAAAACACAAACCTAATTCAATATAATTCTACCACTAAAAACAGGGTCGTGTAAAATCTCATCTTTTTACATTCTATTAACAACTTCAAGCGGAAAATTCTTCAACAATTGATTTTTCACAAAATAATTTATGTTTTAAGCATCATGAACTGCTTTGACAGTGAATATTATTTCTTAAACCTATAGTTTAATCAAATCGGTAACTAAATAGGTTTGAACTTACTTACTGTTAAATTAATCCCATGGTATTTGGTAATTGAAAGGAAACTTTTTTTAAAAGAATTTTCAATCGATAAGTTCATTCCCTAATTTAAACAGTGGACAATCACCGTAATAAGAGCGCCAAATAGAATTGGTTCAATAGGATTACAAAACAGAGAAAAATTCTACCAATGGTTTCAGTTCTTAGTTCTATATTCTAAAATTAACCACCTCTAGTTGGAGAAACAGTGATCTAACAAAAAAAGAAGGAATCGTCTTGATAACGAAATCACTAAATAAGTACTAACGTTATTAATAAAGCTGTTACAGTTTATTTAAGAAAATAATAATAATTTGTGGCTCGTTTCAAAACATCGCCGACTAACAATAGTTACGAGTAGTCGTGGGAGGTTCTTGTAGACAAGGTAATGAGTAGAGATGCTTTGACACGGGCACCACATACGTTCTTGGTGAGTCGTCCTTAGCAGTAGGATCACAAGATCAGAAATAAAAAAAAATATCGTATTTACCAAGACGATACATAAATTTAATTCAATTAACTAATTAACCTTCGACTGCATAAGCCGGACATCGATAATAATTAACAATAATAGAAACACGTTGTTAGTATGTGAACAAGTACTCTAGATATATAGTTGTTTCCTTATTCCTTACTAGAAGCGTAAATGCGAGCAAGAAAAGAATACGGACAATTTTCTAAGTTGCACTTACACACGACCGTCAAGTAAATAAATTTTAAAACATACGCTTTGTACCAGAAATCTTGTTTTAATCGGGTGGCCATCCATAAAATATCCATATTAGATCTGATTGTTAATGCAAATATTCGGTCGCAAAATAACGTGTACGTGCAAACATGAAAATTATTACAGCATAATAAAAATGAATA
Organism: Abscondita cerata; assembly: GCA_030710515.1. NCBI lineage: Eukaryota > Metazoa > Arthropoda > Insecta > Coleoptera > Lampyridae > Abscondita > Abscondita cerata. The sequence continues at coordinate 57,229 of JALBCR010000973.1, forward strand.
GAGAAATCTTGAAACCTAAGTACTCATTCCTAATGTAGTAACGTTAATTGCAAAAGGTTGCTGATAGATGATAAAAATCGTCTTCTCGGAGGTGTCAGAGGTGAAGGTTATCGTAGTCAACCAACTAGCATGTACTCACTGCAGAAGCCAGACAATAATTATAGATGACACCAACGTAGGTGACGAAGAAAACCAAATTTTTCTAGTTAGAAGTAGTAATGAGTGCTCCAAAGGCGTTCGACAGCAAAAGCTGAACCAGGTGTACGGTCTACAAATGCCGTTTATTAGGCAAAACGGCCATTTCTTTACTTACCGTTTTCGAAAGATAAAAGTAACACATAAGGGTTTTCGATGGATTATTCTTTTTCAGTTACTTTGAAACGTAATAAATTGATTTGCTTACAAGAAAGCAATTAACGCAACGTTATTTCCAACAAAAACCCCTTACACTTACAAGCAATAGTTTCTTAGTACAGATATAGTTTCAAAAACAATAAACTAGAAAATGACAACGTTAGACTAGCAATACATAGGGAATGCAGTTCTAAAAATTTCCACTATTTCACATAAAAATATAGAATGAAGTTACCTAACTTACAGGAAGAAATTAAAAAATAATAACCAAAATTCAAATATAATCACCAGTGGCGCCAATAGGAAAAGTTTAGTAAAAAATTACCGTCACAAAGCGTGAAGCACCTTAGGTAAAGGATAATTAAAAATGTACTTATGTTTTGTTGACAATTTAACGTAATTAAATACTGATGTTGTTGTGCAACTAAATGTTACCAGAAATGTAGAACTTAAAATCCTAAAAGGCACTAACGTTGCAGGTTTTATATTTCTCGTCATTATCGATCATTATACAAGGTGGTCCAGAATTATGTACATTAACTTCTAGAGCTGATAGTACGTCCAGAAATAAGAGTACTTCTTTATGTACACTTTTTCTAAAACCAAATAATAAGGGAGATACAAACCTTTAAAAGGGTAAATTGAAAACCTTATATTTCCAAATATGTTCGAAACGGTTTTGATGACAGAGTTTTGGGAATGATTATAAAATATTAGGATAATTAATATAATGCTACCACCTACCTTATCCTATATGAATGCAGGGCAATTTTAAAGAATAATTAAGGGTTATTATGTCACATTTTTTGATGTTCTGTTTTAATTGTTCTGTCCTCCCGCTTGTTATCGGACATACTGCAAACATTTTGCTAAACTCTCTAATACGTTGTGCCTATGAATGTACACTCATAAAATTTAAAACTTGGACACCACAATTTCTGTAAACAAAAGTTTGCACATTGTGAAGCGGGCTTAAGGGTATCATTTACAATTCTAACAGCAGGTAGTCTCAGCAGGGGTTATCTTATAGAAGGACTGTAGAATGAATCATTACACTAAGCACGTTTTAGAAAATAGGTAATTTACGTTGCTTACTTAATTTTTTCTTTAAAGAATATATTTGAAGGTATCGCTAATTAAACACCATAGCTCGATTAATTATCGAATCAAAATTTTGTTTAGGAAATGTTTACAAAATAAAATTAGAAATAATTTTGATTTAAAAAACGTCTACAAGCAATAACTTTTAAATTAAATCAAAAACTAAACATGGTTATTTGGGTTGACTGATTATTACTTATTTTTAAATAAATCTAACCTACTAATTATTGTAAGTTATTAAAAAAATCATTAAACTCTCTATTCATAATATTTAGTCCTTACAAAATGTATATTTTATGACGTTTCATTTTTTCTGTAGTTAATATAAAAAGTGAAAATAAAAACTAAGGCAATTCTTATTGTCAACGTATATATTTATTTTTTGACAAGAATTTATTACATAATTATAATTAAGATACCAAGTTATAGTTTAAAATTAAATGAAAACGTTTTTTTAAATAAAGGTATTACTATATAAATAAATATAAGAAATCAATAATGGGTGTGACCTCCATTATTATTGATACATTCTTGGAGGCGTCTGCTCATTGACGCTATCAAGGTATCAATATAATTAATATTAATCGTTTCCCATGCGGTATCAATGGCTGCAATTAGTGCATTACGGTTTACTGGTATAAAATTTGGCCCTTGTTGTCTTCGGATAACAGCAAGTATTCGAGCCCAAACATTTTCGATAATGTTAAAATCTGGGCTTTTGCTGGCCAGGGTAACAGCTCCAAGTTATTTGCTTGTATCCAGTTGCGCACAACCTGCGAAGTATAGGGTCATCATATCCCGATAGTTAATTATCGAATGTTCCAAGAAAATATGTGTAAATAGTAAATGGAATCTACTAACGTAACGTTAAGTCGTTAATTATAGTTACATAACTCTCCTTTCATAAGATATAGTTCATATTAATATGCTTATTGTAAAGCTTCGTACACACCTGAACAACAAACCGAGGAACAAACAGAACAACGAACCGAACGGCAATCGGAACATTAATTTGGACGGTGCTACGTACGAATTTTAGAACAGATTCGCAAGTCCTGATTGTTCCACGAACGGTTTGCGGCGTTCCCGCAACTTGTCGGTTTTTCTCCGACATCAAAGAAAATGCGCGCGAATGCGTTTGCAGGTTTGGACGAATCTAAACAAAACGGCGAACAAACTTATGCGGGAGAATTAAATTATTTATTTTGTCCTCCCTTTTGTGGGTTTGTTGTGTTTTAGGTAATATTATGGAGTTGACAGAAGAAAAATGTTTTAAATTAATCAGTGTTTAAGAATGCAAGAAAAAAATGATGTCCCTATTAGCATCATTTGGGCGGAAAATTTCCAAAATAAAAAAAAGCGAAGTAAATTATAATTTTTACTCTTTTTGTGCGTAAAAATTTGGTTGGCACTATCTTCTTGTTTTCCGCAATTTTCTCTTCTCAATAATAAATATATATGAACTGAAAACTACTGAAAATAATTATGGGAACAGCACAAACGTTCCGTTTGTTGTTCGGATTGTGGAAATCATAAAAGATCGTTTGTCGTTCTGTTTGACTTTCGGTTCGTTGTTATGTTTGTTGCTCGGTTTGTTGTTCAGGTGTGTACGAAGCTTTACAACTTAAGCAACAATTTTTGGCGAATAAAGATTAGTTTGTGATGTAATATTAGAAACACAAATTTATATCATATCAAATTTATGACAACTTAAAACCAAGAACGTGTATGTTATTGCTAAGAAATTATTAAGGAAAAAGCGCAATTGCAGTGTAAATATTTATAATTAGATATTTTCGAAAGTTTATAAGTCCTCTATTGTAATCTTAATACTTAAAGAAAATCCTGTCCATTAGCATTATAAGGAAATGGCTTTTACTTTATGAATAAGTTTCAATAACAATAGAATATCCTTGCTTGTTTAATTTACTTCCTTTGAGTCATATTGCTCTAAGGGTTGTTACATTGGTCATTAGAAGTATGTAATAAATAAACAATTACCTACTGTTTGAGAAGGGGTAGTGTGAACCAATAAATAAAGTAAGAAATGTAAATTCCATTTTAGTTTAAAATTTCAAGTGTTGTGAAAATGCCACCTCATCTCGGTGCTGATTTGAAAGCGCGGATTGTTTCGGAATTAGCGGCGGGCCGTAGCGTGCGTAAAATTTCACGTATGTTAGATATACCAAAAAGCACCGTAGGGCATTACCGAGTAAAATGGAATCTTGAACACACTTTGGAAAGAGCCATCGGAAGTGGTAGACCTAAAGTATCTACACGTGCTCAAGATCTCGAGTTGTTTCATTACGTAACAGAACAACCATTTGCTACATACTCCAGGGCTATAGCAGATACACATTTTCTCGGATGCCGTATAACTGCACAAAAAGATTAAAGGAGATGGGAATAAAGAAGTATAATGCTGCTGCGAAAGAAGTTCTCAGTGACGAAAATATGAGACGTCGTCTGGAATTTGCAAGGCGATATGTGAACGAACCTTTGGAATTTTGGAATCGAGTGATTTTTAGCGACGAAAAACGTTCAATAGCCGCAACGATGGACCACTAAAAGTTTTTAGAATGGAAGGAACTCGTTACGAAAATAATCACATATGTCCTAAAAACGAAGTGGTTATTTTTCTGTGAATGTGTGGGGTTGGGTTAGCGCGCGGGGTCCAGGAGTTTGTTGGGCTATCGATGGACGTCTTGATTCTGCTGCGTATTTAGATATTTTGAAACTATTATGAAACCTTCAGTCGAAGTGTTTTATCCAGACGAAGATTATATTTTCCAACAAGTAAGTATTCTCTAAAAAATAGTTCGGGATCTGTTGAATTAACATTTTCATAATGTATTTTTGTTGTTAAGGACAACGCCCTATTCATACTTCGCGGGTTGTGCGCAATTGGATACGAGAAAATAACTTGGAGCTGTTACCCTGGCCAACATTATCGAAAATGTTTGGGCTCGAATACTTGCTGTTATCCGAAGACAACAAGGGCCAAATTTTATACCAGTAAACCGTAATGCACTAATTGCAGCCATTGATACCGCATGGGAAACGATTAATATTAATTATATTGATACCTTGATAGCGTCAATGAGCAGACGCCTCCAAGAATGTATCAATAATAATGGAGGTCACACCCATTATTGATTTCTTATATTTATTTATATAGTAATACCTTTATTTAAAAAAAAACGTTTTCATTTAATTTTAAACTATAACTTGGTATCTTAATTATAATTATGTAATAAATTCTTGTCAAAAACTAAATATATACGTTGACAATAAGAATTGCCTTAGTTTTTATTTTCACTTTTATATTAACTACAGAAAAAAATGAAACGTCATAAAATATACATTTTGTAAGGACTAAATATTATGAATAGAGAGTTTAATGATTTTTTTTAATAACTTACAATAATTAGTAGGTTAGATTTATTTAAAAATAAGTAATAATCAGTCAACCCAAATAACCATGTTTAGTTTTTTGATTTAATTTAAAAGTTATTGCTTGTAGACGTTTTTTAAATCAAAATTATTTCTAATTTTATTTTGTAAACATTTCCTAAACAAAATTTTGATTCGATAATTAATCGAGCTATGGTGTTTAATTAGCGATACCTTCAAATATATTCTTTAAAGAAAAAATTAAGTAAGCAACGTAAATTACCTATTTTCTAAAACGTGCTTAGTGTAGTGATTCATTCTACAGTCCTTCTATAAGATAACCCCTGCTGAGACTACCTGCTGTTAGAATTGTAAATGATACCCTTAAGCCCGCTTCACAATGTGCAAACTTTTGTTTACAGAAATTGTGGTGTCCAAGTTTTAAATTTCATAAGTGTACTTATTTTTCGTTACCATTCGTAAGTACTTTATTATAAACCTACGTTTGATTTATACAAAAACTTCGGCGGAGAAATAATATCAAACATACTCAAATAATCGAGTTTAAGTTTAGAATTGAATTTATGAAAGCTTATAAAAAAAAAACAACAAGCACCGATTTAAATTGCCCATTAACCAAAAGGTCTAAAAGTCGTTGTTATTAGGGCATCCACGGCCGATTGATTAAAAATCACTACGATTGGTTAAACAAGAAGCTCCTATAAAAGAAACCTGTCCTAGGTAGACCGAAAAAGGGAGCAGTATCGCTTCGTACAAACTTTTGTAAACAAATTTTCTTCTGCACCTTTCGCCACCGAATCCAGCTTAGTGAGATCAGGAAAGCGAAAAGCTGCTAATGTAATGAAATTAGCCCTGAATTCATCACTAAGAAGTTTGAAAATAATGGAGCAGTAAAAAAGCACCATGCATTTCTATAAACCGTATGTGGATGCATTAGCTCTAATAGTTGGCATCAGTTTAACAAAAGAAGATTATATAAAAGTTTAACGATGAGCAAAAGCTAGAAGAACTAATTTATATCCTGCCTATAATCAAATTGTACAAATTAAGTAAACTTACTATGCCAAAAATGTAATTGTTTTGGAGACGGAAACATACAATCTAAAGATTATTTGAAGTGCAACAAGACGTTTCTTTTAAGCAAGGAAGCGGAAATACTAATGACGGCAACACGGCACGAAAATATTTTGAGAATCCAAAAACAGTTTCTGAAATTGCTCGACTCAATAGGGAATTAATACAAACGTTTTCAAATATTTTAAAAATCATATCCAGTTGCTACTACATTTAGAGCATATTGCTTGGATACAACAAAAAAAATGCGTCGAACTGTATAGATGGTACAGTCTTTCGCGTTTATAGTGACGCGGTTAAGAGCAGGTACATGTTGTTCCTCTTTAATTGCATACTTATAAACAAAAATAAAATGGGATTGATTTTTCTACTGTTTAACTATAATAGGAGATTTTTAAAAGTGAAAGTTGGGATGTTTTTTGGTTCAGAATTAAACTTTCTCTAATAAAACAACCATTTTTTTTATCACAACAGTTTAAGAGTTTAATCATGGCGATTGTCCGAAAATTAATAAAATATTACTTTTTAAGTCAATAAAGTATAAAATCCACATTAATGTAGTTGATTACTTTGATAAACAAATGTTTTTTGCTTATCAACATTTACAAATGGCTAACTGGTATTCGCACATTTAAAATAAGGTCTTGTTTATTTAAATGACGTTTAATTTCTAAGGCTTCCAAAATATGTTTTCCAAAATTTAATTTTTTTTTCAATTATTTCTAAAAACGATCGAAAGTTCCTTGTATCTTACTTCAAAATTTCCAATATATTTGTCCAATGAATTATATTAACATTTTAAATTATAAACTACTGATTATTTTAAATTGTTAATTTTGTTCTTCTTATTGAATACTAAACTTTTCCTGTTTTAAATGTCCGAAATTTTATGAATCACTCTTTGCAATAATATACAGTTTCAAGTTATAGCTTCATTCCCTAAGTTTTGTTAATCCGTTATCGAGTCTACCTATAAAATAAGAAAATCTATCCCATTTTATTTTGTTTATGTATCTACGCAATCAAAGGGGAATGACTATTTTATGTACCTACTGTGAACCGCGCCATTATAAACGCGAAAGACTGTACAAGATGAGTGCATCAGTACACAAGCTGAAGACGCGCTAGAAGTCTTTTAAGAATATAAAAATATTAGGTTGTTTCACTCAAGAAAAACCTCTAGATAAAATACAAATACCGACATTTTACATTAGTTTTGTATTAACCCCGATCCTTTGATAAGTCAACATCGACAAACAAAAAATAATAATATAAAAGCTTTTAACGCTGACGTCACGAATATGCTAACAATATCAACATACTTCGTCGACAACAATGCTGAAAAATAGACTGAAGGAGAAGATGTTGATGAAGAAGATGAAGGTAAATCGTAATGCTTTTCATTTGTCATGTGGCAGAGGCCTATGTTCAGCAGTGGATAGATACAGACTAATATGCTGATGATGGATAATGATTTTGTTTACATTTATTATTAATATTTGGTATTACACATAGTAGTGTCTTTGATTTATTTTGCGTTGTTTGATTTTAGTTTTAAATTATTATCTTCATACTTAATACTTACTGATAATTACTTAACATACTAAAACTACTTTAGAGAGGTTATAATCACTTGAAATATGTAAAAACAGCAATTTACATAAGAAATATTTTTGTCGTCGTAAATATATCCTTTTGCCTTGTCTGCGTCGGTACGGGCCCTTTTACCCACTTCCTTGAGATCAAATGCCACACTCGCTCCCTTAACCACCTTTTAAGTTAACTGGAATTAAAATTTGCTCAAAAAAGAGAAAAATGAAAATTGAGTTTTAGATAATATACAGTCAAACCTCTATTTTCTGCTACCTTTTAAAAACGGCCAAGTTTTTCAAGTCAAAAATCAATTATACGGAAATAACCATATTAATGACCTTCCTAATAGCGACCACCTCTCGATAACGGTCACGACCAATTATTTGTAAACTTTCTTGGAAAATCAGATGTAATTAATGTAATTCCGGCCATTATTAAGTAAGGTCATTAGTTGACAACAGCTTAGCGTTCAAGTTGTGCATAATATATAATTGTTTCATTGTGTGAGGCTTAAGCAATTATCGGTTTGTAAGAACGGATTTAAAGAATTTGTGCAATTTACAATAGACAATGATTACATTATGTATATGTATTTAATTAATTATTGTAATAGGTATAACGAAAGTAGAAAATAGGTACATATTTTGTAAATATGTGTATTATGTATTCAATGTGTATATTGCATCAGCACATTTATAGATATTCTTTAATGCAGATATATAGTACCCTATAGCGAACCGTACTTAAATTATTTTAATAAACAACGCGTAGAAATATTTTTTTTTCCACCCAATACGGCCACCTCCATATACCGGTCAGTTTTGCAGCAAACTTTAGTGACCGCTATTTAGAGGTTTTAGTGTAGTTCAAATAAAAGTTACAGATAATAAAATTTTTAAAAGCTTTTTTAAAAGATATTGTCAAATAAAATTTATGTGGGGAAAACTCGATAATACGTTGTAATTAAGCAACGGATTTACAAATTGATTAAACAAAAATTGTGTATATTAGTAACATTAGAAAAAAAATTGTATAAGGAATGTTCATAAAAAATACCGTCCCACAACTGCCACCTTATTTATAAGATGTGAATTAATAATTGAAGCTGTTTTGTAACGTTTACAAAAAAAAAAGAAAATAGGAGTTTTCCTAGAAAATCAGCTTAAAAATTTTATAAAAATATGCACTTTTAAATTTACCAATACTTTTTTTATTAAAATACTTCTCAAGTAAACATATTTACTGGAAACTTAAATACAAAAATCTTTAAAAAAAAGCAATTTACTCTTAAGCACTTTACTGTCGGATTTAAATGACATTTTACGACGAGTGATAGTTACGTTAATATTTGTATTGAAAATTAATTATTGTAATAGGTATAACGAGAAAGTAGAAAATAGGTACATATTTTGTAAATATGTGTATTATGTATTCAATGTGTATATTGCATCAGCACATTTATAGATATTCTTTAATGCAGATATATAGTACCCTATAGCGAACCGTACTTAAATTATTTTAATAAACAACGCGTAGAAATATTTTTTTCCACCCACGGCCACCTCCATATACCGGTCAGGTTTTGCAGCAAACTTTAGTGACCGCTATTAGAGGTTTTAGTGTAGTTCAAATAAAAGTTACAGATAATAAAATTTTAAAAGCTTTTTAAAAGATATTGTCAAATAAAATTTATGTGGGGAAAACTCGATAATTACGTTGTAATTAAGCAACGGATTTACAAATTGATTAAACAAAAAAATTGTGTATATTAGTAACATTAGAAAAAAAATTGTATAAGGAATGTTCATAAAAAATACCGTCCCACAACTGCCACCTTATTTATAAGATGTGAATTAATAATTGAAGCTGTTTTGTAACGTTTACAAAAAAAAAAAGAAAATAGGAGTTTTCCTAGAAAATCAGCTTAAAATTTTATAAAAATATGCACTTTTAAATTTACCAATACTTTTTATTAAAATACTTCTCAAGTAAACATATTTACTGGAAACTTAAATACAAAAATCTTTAAAAAGCAATTTACTCTTAAGCACTTTACTGTCGGATTTAAATGACATTTTACGACGAGTGATAGTTACGTTAATATTTGTTTGAAAATTAATTATTGTAATAGGTATAACGAGAAAGTAGAAATAGGTACATATTTTGTAAATATGTGTATTATGTATTCAATGTGTATACTGCATCAGCACATTTATAGATATTCTTTAATGCAGATATATAGTACCCTATAGCGAACCGTACTTAAATTATTTTAATAAACAACGCGTAGAAATATTTTTTTCCACCCAATACGGCCACCTCCATATACCGGTCAGTTTTGCAGCAAACTTTAGTGACCGCTATTTAGAGGTTTTAGTGTAGTTCAAATAAAAGTTACAGATAATAAAATTTTTAAAAAGCTTTTTTTAAAAGATATTGTCAAATAAAATTTATGTGGGGAAAACTCGATAATTACGTTGTAATTAAGCAACGGATTTACAAATTGATTAAACAAAATTGTGTATATTAGTAACATTAGAAAAAAATTGTATAAGGAATGTTCATAAAAATACCGTCCCACAACTGCCACCTTATTTATAAGATGTGAATTAATAATTGAAGCTGTTTTGTAACGTTTACAAAAAAAAAAAAGAAAATAGGAGTTTTCCTAGAAAATCAGCTTAAAATTTTATAAAAATATGCACTTTTAAATTTACCAATACTTTTTTATTAAAATACTTCTCAAGTAAACATATTTACTGGAAACTTAAATACAAAAATCTTTAAAAAAAGCAATTTACTCTTAAGCACTTTACTGTCGGATTTAAATGACATTTTACGACGAGTGATAGTTACGTTAATATTTGTATTGAAAATTTCTAAGTCAAGTTCATTTATTTTGACATACAAAAAACAGCTTTAGCGACCCTGTCACAATATCCGACATCAACCAATATTTATTTTTAGCTTACGCAGTTGAAAGCGTGTGATATTAAGAAACCGTGTTTACTTTATCTGAAATATTTTTATACGTTAAATAAAAAAATACTTACGTTTTCTTGTACCATAGCTAATGTTTTTTGAGACAATTCGTGATGCGAGTTCATAATTAGTCGACGTACGCTTTCCCTAATCACCGGTTGAATCGAAGAATCTTGGGTGCTGTTTTCCAGAAGAAAAGCAGATCCAATTGACCCGATTAGGAATCCCAATCCTTGTGTACCCACGTACTAAAATTAACAAAAAAAAATTAGTTATGTGCACGTTAAAATTTGTAAAAGCGCATTGCCACAAGTAATGTTCCGGATGTACATATTTCTGCAAGTATTGCACCAAAGAAACTTCCTTACACGGATAATTAATGTTAGAGTTGGGTTACGGCGTTTGCATATAATATCCAGCACAATGCTCACAACATAACTTAGCTACCTGAAGTTAAAGCAGTTTAATATATGAAACTATTCATTTTAGAAGGTATTTGGTAATTTATTTACCATACAATTAATTTGGAAGACGATATTGCAAAAGTTTAATTAAAAAATGTTAAACATAATTTGTATTAATAAACTTAATAGATATTTATTCGATCTTTCAGGTTTGTTTCTTCTTCTTTTTGTAAAAGTAAAACAGATAACGTTCTAAATTCTGAACACGATAAAGAAACGACATTCCGACATTCGGGGCAACGATTAATGTAGCGACAAAGCAAACCGTAGTATATTCATTCAAAGTCCACGGGAAAGGCTAATTTATTGCCAAACATTCAAATATCAATCTTGGAGATATTTTAGTGATTAAACTTTTGTTTGTAATCGGGTGGTTGGTTCCACTTTAAGGAACACGTCACACCTGATCCCATAGAGGGAAGTGGTAAGTTCTCACTTCTCGCGGGATTGTTTCCCTAGAGATGCGGAAGGCCTCTGCCGAGATACCTCGTCGTGGTAGAAATGTCGTTTTTACAATGCTATTTTACTCTCTGCACGCACGTAAAGGAAAAGATATTTCAGAATCAGAATTATATGTGGGCGCAGTTCTCACTTTTACTATTTGAATAATAGAAAGCTTTTAAAAAATGTATAAATATGAATAAATAAAGAAGCGTTTATATATTCTCCATAAATAAAAAAAAAAACGAATTGCACCCCATAAAAGCTACATCTTAATTCCTTTTATTAGGTAATTCAAGCTCACGAACAGTCGGCAACCATTCTTTATATAATAATAATTCAGATTATATGAGACCGTTTCTAAAATTGCCTAACAAAACCAATTTTCCAAAACGAAAATACAATGGAAAACGTTCTTTGGTTATATTGTTCATAAAGAAAAATTATTTGAATATTTTATTGTTATAGTTTTACACTATTGATTTCTGATATAAAAATCAAATAACAATAAATAGAAATTGAGTAAGTCCCTCCAATTGGTTCTATATATTAATTCTTCTTATTCTTCCTTTAAGTGGAGGTAATTAAAACACTGCAGATTTTTAAAAAATGCCGACGTTTCGCCCCTACAAATGGAGGCTTCTTCAGGGCTATTTTAGCTATTCACAGTTAAGTCAAAAATAAGGCGACATGGATAAAAACAAAAACAGTTAAATATGTAACACATAATTAAAGAGAAAACTCTTGCACGACATATAAAATAAGACCTTATCTTATATGTCGTGCAGAGACCTCTGAAATATGTGTTATATTGCTGTTTTATTTTTTATCCAGCTCATCCCAACATGAATGACAAAAAAATAACCCTGAAGAACTGCCATTAGGAGCAGGCGCTAAAAAATCTGCAGTGTTTTAATACCTCCATAAGGAAGAATAAGAAGAATTAATAAATAAATAGAAAGTTTATAATAGTTATGCTACTTGTTGAAATAAAAATAGAGATAAGATGAAAGTAAAGAAAGTAAAGAAAAAGCACACAAATGTACCCTATATAAACTGTATTTAACGCGCGTGGAAAAGATTACCGGTAACGAAGATATTTGAATTAGGTGAATAGAAGCCTGTCGAAGTTAATAGCGCTATATAGGCGGTCATTAGAAAATTTTCGGAAATTCCGGAAATCGATATCAATTTTGTTAATTTAAATGGCAACCCCACATTTTCATTTTTTTTTACATCCACGACGCGATTTTAAAGATAAAAAATGTTACATGTTGACACTTATCATAGTTTTTGACTTATGTCAATTTTTTCTTCAATGTTTGCAAATGCAAGGGTGTATTCAATAGTTAATTACTCCTCAACCATTCAAGATAAACGCATAAACTTTTTTTTTTTGGTATTTCTCCAAAGTTCACGAAATTTTTAAGCTAACGCGCATGTTTCTACAACGCTCCTACCGCCTACTATATTTTTTTAAAAATCGGAATGAGAAAATGTAAAAAACTTAATTTTTTTTTTACATTTATAGGAGACTATGAAACTAAAGAAAAAAACCTCAGTTGTCATAGTTTATTAGTCAATATACATTTGTGAAATTTGTGATTGAAATTAATTTTAATTCACTCAAATGGTCCTTTACAGGAATACAGTTATTTTTGATTTATTTGTTATACACAGGAATTGCCAAATGATTTTTGGAGAAACACCAAAAAAAATTTATGTATTCATCTTAAATAGTTGAGGAGTAATTAATTATTGAATACACCCTTGTATTTGCAAAACATTGAGAAAAAATTGACGTAAGTCAAAAACTATGACAGATAAGTGTTGACATGTAGAATGTTTTATCTTAAAAATCGCGTCGCGGATGTGAAAACAAATTTTTGTATTTCGCAATTTCTATAGCTTTGTTTCCGTATTGTACACGATACGGAAATAGAAGCTCTTTCCGTACTGTTTTAGGGATTTTATAAATTTTAATGCATAACCAAATAATTTACAGTTTTAATTTTGAAGTAAGAAAATTAAGTGAGGGCTTGGTTGGTTAGTTCTTATTAAGTAGATTTTGATATTCCAAGAAAATTTAATGATAATTTATGAAACAAAACTTAACAAACAATTAACTAATTGGATTGTTCTTCGTTGAGGAGGGGCACCAAAAAATCATTAAGACGTTTTTTCAGGCAACGTTTCGTGCAGCCGAATGTGCACTTCTTCAGGCCTCTGTTTATTAAAAAGAAAGAATACAAAGAATTAAAGAATACGGTAAGTTATATACATAAACATCATATCCTTAATATATTAATCTAAATTATAGGTGATTGACTTGACTACTTACTTAAAACAAATAAATGGCCCGCCACTTGAGTAAGTGGTTTTGGTTTTTTGGTGCCCCTCCTCAACGAAGAACAATCCAATTAGTTGATCATTTATAGGAGGAAATATTTACCTTTCATTAACAAACAATATTCTTCCATCGACCGCGCATTTATGACTTACATTAAAGTAAACAAAATTGATTTTAGTATAGGCAACTATACATACATATTGCCGTTTTATCTTCAATCAACTACAACATGAAAGTATAAATAAAAATCTGTCGTAATTTGTAGCAAAGCAAATTTTAATAATAACAAATCGACATTAATCTATAATTGTAATAAATCTTGAATTTGTTCACAGTGATTTTTCCAATGATAACGTTTAATAACATGTTAAGGGTGTTCAGGACATCTATTTTACAAACTATTCTCTCACGTAGTTCTTCAATATTATTTACTCATTGTTCAAAAGTTAGATTCTTTAAGTAAGGCTGTAAGAAAAAATCAAAACTATAAAAAGTAAACATTCCGACTCCTGAAAAGATCTTTTGGAGGTGTAGCAAAACCACTTTAATAAAATGTTTTTTCTAAACTCTACATGCACATGTTTTGTAAAATGATAGAACGGTAAATGTAAACCTAAACTTCATCGATAAGGAGTTTTAAGCAAATATGTCCTTGATAAAAGTGTTGCAAAGCCATTGACAGTATTGAATATGTGGAGGATAATTGTCTCAATAAGTTGGTAAACTGCTTGCACACAGTAAGGATATAAATATCTTTTTCGGTATGATGCGACAAGTCATTATATAAAGTTCAACTTGTTCGAGATGTGCTTAAGTTACATCCATGATATATCAAACATTGTCAAACGCTTTTGGTGTTGTCTTTGTAGGTGGACCATTATATTGATTAAGCACCAATCCGTTCCCACAAAAAAATTTAGTCTTCTTGTTTTACTGTGATGAAAACTATTTTATTTCGACAAAACAATCGAAATTGAGTAATTTAATTCTCCATCAACTTGGTGAGCTTATATTAAAATACTGCTGGCAATAAAAGACGAAGCTCTCACAAAAAAAAGTAGAAAGATGAAGTAAGGTTATAAATTTGTGGTTGTGGTGCGTTCACAATAGCATTTCTTCTCTAGAATTATTAGAGTATATAATTTTATTAAAATTACAAAGTACGGTCGACTGAAAAGTTTTGTAACTAACTCGTGAATTCAACACATTATTTTGAAGATAGCAAACTTTCAACAGCATTTGTTGCTAACTTTATTCGGATATCAACTACTCTACCAACATAGCTTTAAACCAAAAAAAAACCACTAGATCATATATTAACATTTATTTTTTGAAGTAAATTTTTGCGAAATAGAAAAAATAGCATGAAAAACACGTGTCACAACTACTTTTTGTCTTCGTGCCACAAAAAGTGTTGTTGTGGCACTTGTTTTTCAATATACTATTAAAACGTGGGGTTGCTATTTAAATTAACAATGTTGACATCGATTTTCGGAAGTTGAAAATATTTTACTTAGATTCGGAATCGTCGATAACGTCGGCATTATTTTTTTTCCGATTTTTTCTACAATCACAAATGGATAAATTTTGTAATAAGCGCTTTAAAAAATCACCCTATATAAGTATGTATAAGTAAGCGATTTGTACCCAAAAAATCACACTTACGTAATTTTACGTTGAAACTAGTTGATATTTAGTTAGTTACGTAATATTACTTCTTCAAGAAGTACTAACGACGTAGTGCAATACACGTATTTACCCGACGATTAATTTACGTAATATTACGTGTTATCGACGTGTATGTATCACGAATTTGATGGTCTGTTTCGATTATCATCTAAGGTATAGTAAACCCATTACAGTCATAAAACGATTCAAATCAAAATATAAATTGTACATTGTCCAAAATTTAACCTTAAATAAGCAGATTTAAAAAAAAAGCTTGCTATTTTGAAACTCGACATAATGCATAAGATATTTTTTTGTTTGTAGGGAGCGTTAAATAGCTTTAAAAAATATTAATCAGTGACAAATAAAATAATAAAATGTTACATTTAGCGCCAACTTTGTTTCGATGTGGTTTCAATGCCTTTTGGTGCTTAGTGCTACTGGTTACTGAAGTATTCGCAAGAATTTCTAATTTTGAATGGTTAAAATGTTTCGTTCCGATCACTGCGTTTGTCGTTTGTTTATATACGCCGCCATTCTTATTATAATAAATTGAAATAAATAGGTGAGTATCATGAACATCGTATTTTAAGTGAAATGCGACATCTCGTGTAATAGCTACACGTATAAATAGTATAAACTAAGTAAAGCCAACAGATAACTGTAACGACGATTAAATGTTTAAATGCAAATCGTTATCTACGCGATAACCCACTCTTACCGATAAAGCCAAGTATTTCTGTACAGTAGCATACACGCACGGAAGAACACCTGATGCGCATTTTGCCCTTATTATAAGCTCATCAGAGGTGTATACTTAAGGAATGGTTAAAGCTCACTCCTCAGCCAATTAAACTAGAAATAAATAAACGGAATTTAATGTAAGATTTGGTTTTAAATTATGGAAATTGTATAAAATAAGTCGAAGTAGTAAACGTTATAAATCATTTGATGTAAGCGACAGATTTGTAGGTAAGGATAAGATTGTAACTACAATTAAAACTTCAAATGTTATTTTCTAGAATATTGTTTTTATTCGATTGTATCATTAACAATTCTTTCTCGGTTTAAATCTCTGCCTGAAAGCTTCATCTTTTTATTAAACATTGTGGTAGCTAGGGCAGCGAACTTTTTATTCAGGACCAAAAATATTTTTCGGCCGACAAAAATTTATTAAAATAACTAAATTTGGTTATTTTTATATTATTTAAAACGTTAACTAATTAACAAGAAGAGCCAAAGATTCAACAACACTAATTTTAACGAATATGCTGAACCATCTACGCTTAAAAATAATTACTAATTATGTGTATTAGATGGCATCTTGTTTATAATGAAATTTTCGTAGCAACTCGATTAATTTGAGGCATAAAATGTAAAATAAAATAAAATAAAAATATATAATTCAATATATAAGCAATTTTTTTTACTAAAATTCCTTAGTATGACGTCGTATGTACGTTGTGTCGATGTAACAATTACGTAATTTATCACGTCCTTGTACGTGCCATTTATTATGTATCTGGTCTGCGACATTGTTATGTAGAAAGTACGTGTCTTTTACGTATTTTTACGTACTAAATGACCCGTGACAATTACGTGCACACCATGTAACTATGTCTGCGGGGTAGTAGTCATAGCATTTAGATATTCATGAACTATAAAAGTTACCAAAGAAGAATAAATAACCAACAACTGCACACTCTACGAGTGTCTTCTAGCTGCCTGTTTAACTCGACCTGTGAAGAAGGTTAGATACCGGTAGTAGAATTGTTTGCGCTTGTTGCATTCCTGCGCCTATGTTTATTTGAGATAGAGAATTCGTGTGCAATTTATGTTGACTCCGTCCAAAATTCATTGTGTTTTGTTATCAGAGTAATAAGGGAAAGTCTAACAAACCACCCACATTCCCCTGTGAGAAAGCAGTACTCAGCTCATAATTTTTAACTAAGCGGTAATATTATAATTTACTTACCGGTAAGCAAAAAAAAGAAGCACATGTAATATGATGCATATGATAAAATTATTTCCTACGCTAAATTCTATACTATGAAGAAAGGAGAAAATAGCTTTTTGGCATAATTAGGAGTTAACAAGAATTAGCACCCGCTTCAATTAAATCACTCCTAGCACAATTTCTAGGTCAATATTTGATTCGATTTAAAATTAACTCTATATTTAATCTCAAAATATTGCAACATTGGAAAAGGTCAAAAATTAAGATTAAAATTTCTTGTAAAATTACGATTTTTAGATTTTTTTTAAGTACGGTTCTGGTAATACGTCTCCAACGTTTTATATTTCGTGATGGTAAGCAATTCACTAAAACGATCCTTAAACTCTATTATAATAATATTATAATAATTATGTATAATTCCACTTCGACGTCGAATTTCCGATCTACGTTAGCGTCAGTTTTTACTTTTCGACGTGGTGTCTACAGTCAACGATATGTCCAATTACTGATTTCGGCGTTGTATCCAACAAAAGATTTGGGCGTTATGTCCAGTTTTGACGATATGTCTAACTTGTCGTTTTGAAGTTGTGTCCAAGTTTCGGCGATGTGTCCAATTAGAAATTTTAGCAATTGTGCATCTTTAATATTTCTGTAAAATAGGTTGCCGTCGTTTTAACTTTGGTTTCGACGCCCGATTTCCGATCTTGTGGCGATATGTCCAATTACTGACTTCGGAGTTATGTCCACATTCGACGATATGTCCAACTACTAATTTTAGCATTGTGTCCAGTTTCGACGATGTGCCCAATTTATTGACGTTGTGTCCAAATTTCGGTGTTGTGTTCATTTGGCGTTGTGTCCCTGACCCAATTACATCTGCTTGCAAGCCGTTTCTTTTGTTGGCATCTGTAGAAACATAATTGCGGATACTACTGTACGCTCTGATGATGATAATTTAATAGTAAATTTATTGAGTGCAGATGATATGAAAAAAAGATTAAAATATTTAATTATGAGTGCATGGCAGCCATAATTGTACCCGACTGTTGCGAAGCTCTAGTCAGTCGAACCAACATTACTAGAATGAAAATGTCTAACCTTTTTGATCAGACGTAGAAGAGTGAAACTCTAACATCAGTTAACCTCTTCAAAAACAGAAAATTAAAGCAATACATAACCTATGGATTACAATTGAGTATAAATCACATCATGTTTAAATGCACGACTTACGCACATATGCGCCAGAACTATAGACTCTATAATATAACGAAAGTTAAAATAAAGTTTGTTATTTTTATTATATCGTTTTGTATTCGATACATCGATAAATATAATTTATGAATAAAACAGTAATGATCTTTTAGCAGTGAAAGCGTTACTACCTTGACTGGCTGAAAATACGATCTCCGATTACAAACTGTAAATTAGCGCAAGAGTTACTCGACAGCTGTTTTGATCTTTTGGGACACTACAGGACAAAGTTTACATTTGTACAAGATGGATCTGTCCACTAAATACCCAAAGGTGGGTGTACATCATCTTTGATATTTAATCAGGACGACATCTAGTGCTGCAACCTCGTGTGCAATGACGTTGGAAAACCAAAATCTACTTTTGCACATCCATAGGTGTAACAAAGTTACCCTTTTGCATAAGATTTTTATGAAAGATATATAAATAAATCATCGTGCATAAATAAAAATCTGGTAAATTTCTGTGATTAGCGAATTCGAACTGCAAAAAATAGTTCATTCTCTAGGAATATTATGAGAGAAGGTTATTGCTTTACCTAGCTTTTATTGAGTTTCTTTTTATCAACACGAGCCCGTTATTTTTCAAATATTCAAATTGGGCAAAAACTTAAGTAAATCAGGTTTTTAGCCGAAAAATTCATCTACGATTAATATTCAAATGACTGCCTTATAAATTAGGATCAAAAATATTAAATGTAATCATTTAATAATAGTTTAATAATAATTATTTGACAAAATCATTAAAATTGCTACTCAGGAACACACATAATTAAAATCTACGACTTTTTTTTTACTTTTCAAAATGAATCTTTCTCAGCAGCTAATATGGACTGAAAAAGAACAACATATCTAAGTTTAAATTGTAATTTTGTTGTTTTAATAAGACTAAAAATTTACAACCCAACATATTGCGCTGGAAAACTTATTTTTAAATAATAAAAATTCAATTTTTAATCGAAAAAAATGATTTAGAAAAAATTTATAGTAAATGTTTCTATTTAAATCAAGCGTAGAATTCAAATTATCATAACGTAAAGATTTCTAGATATCGATCTCCAATTATTTAATAAAATAATTTAGTATGTGCATAAAGAAAGATTTAATTAGTAAATTAAAATTAATGTTTAGTAGTTAAGTTTTTCGTTGGTGGCATTAGAAAATGCAGTTCCGTGTAAATAGTAAATGTTACTCGGAAACACAAAACAAACGTTTCTTATTGTGAATAAACGGACGATACGTGCATTAATTCTATGACAAGTCGCGTTAAAACGAAATTCAAATGCCAAGGGTAACAAACAATTACTATGTGTTGAAATGAAAGCAAGTGAAGAATAAGTGAGACAAACATTTTAAAAAGATAGTAGAGGTAAGACATTGTATATAAGGAAGATTAAACATATGGAATTAAAGGATAAAAAATTTGATGTGTGGAGTTTAATTTAATGAATGCTTGATTTTTTTGAATTAGTTTCTCGTTATAATTACTGAGCAGTAATTCATTGATTGATTAATTGGCCGACTTGCTGAGTAACTATAAACTCTTTTAATTAACAAAAATGTTTGTTAATTTTTAGGAAATAGATATGCTGGTAAAATAAAAAGTATGTATCTCTCTAAATTAATTAGATTCAATTTCATACAGCAGAAATAATTTAAACTTTATATTGAATTTATGCAACAAACTTCAATTTCATTGTATTATTCCAAACTAAATAATATAAAATTAAATTATATAATTTGCAAGTACCTACGTATTTTCATGCTTTTCCGCAGCTTCTAAACCTAAGGAAACAAAATAAACGATGCTGCAGAGCTTAGTTTAACAAACTTTATACATGTATGCACGTAATGCAAAAATAACTTCCTGATTAATTAAATTTCTTGCTGTCAATTAATTTAGTTATATACTGTTTTCACTTCGACGTAATTGTGTACTTAATTATTTACTTGTTACAGTGAATAGTTTGATTTAATTTACCTTTGAAATAAAAGTAAGGAATATTAAAATGATTAAGAAAGGAGCCACGTCTTTTATATACATGCAGTTAGACTAACTTCGCGTTCTCTGAAATTCTAAATAAAGCGATCCATCGTTTGTTAAAACGTCCTGAAATTTCATTGTAAAAACAAAAAGTAGTGATAATTACAACGGGCAACTTAAAATGCATCATAGCAACTGCTAATGCGCTCATAATTGAAAATGTTTTGATTTATTTTCTTGCTTTTGACGTTAACGATCAAGCCAAAAATTATAGTTTCAATAAAGAAATATTATATTACGCGCAAAAGCAAGGTTGAAATCGTTCCATTCAAAATTCATTACCAATAAAGAATTTGCAAGATCCTGTAGTAAATTATTTCTTGATGTAACCATTTTCATTCAATGTAATTGAATTTTTTTTTGGTAAACCTTGCTGATACAGTCTGAATCTTCCGCAGCGAGTTGGAAAATCGCCAAACATAAAAATTCGAACTTGCAACATTACTTTATTCGCAATAATTTTAACATCAATTACGCGAGATTTTTATTTTTCATTCAGGGAACAGTTGAAACAATTTAATTAAAGATATTGTGTTGTTGTGTCTTTAGGCGAGAAGTTCTTAATGAAAACAACAAGTCGTACGAGAACCCCAGGGTGTCAACTGCACTAACTTATTTTACTAAATGATCTTCTAACGGGATGCTTGCTGTTCTGAGAATACCGCAACTCTCAAAGAAGCTCTTCAGAGTGATATTTTGTTTTCTAGAAAAGCGGTAGAAAATGGAAACCATTTTATTATACCAATAACTTTGTAAAATGTTTCAACTAATTTGTGTAATTGAGATGTTGAAACTTTAGTAAAATTAAAATTGTAATTGCCGAGCTAGTAAATTTAAGTAAGTGGATTGAGGTTCATTTACACATGACGAATAGGAAATGTTTGGCATAGTGCTCTTGACATTGGCTATATAAATGAGAATACTGAGATAGATAGCCCTTTAGACCATCGATCATTTCAAATCGCCCTGGTACTGATCGCGTAGCTGCCCTAGAGTGGGACGGAAATTGAGTTGCTTTGTATGATTTACAACCATACAAGTGCAACGTCTACAACTAACCAACTAAAACTATAATCATCTTTAATGCAGATTACATTAATATTTATGTGAAACTAAACGTGTATCATTTACCCTAAAATTTGTGGTTATCCCAGAAGACCTGCCGGTCTAATGTTACTCACGCAAACTGCGTCCTTAACGTGTCTGTCAGAGTGGCAGTAATGTTTCGTTCGAGTATATCGTCTTTGTCAAATATTCGTTTAACAAACAAAATATAGGATACTACAACGTTTGATGTTTTACAATTTCAAATACTTCTCGACAAAGTATTTCCCGTTTAGTTTGTCTCGTTCGTAAACTTGTGGCTCAGGATTTAAATACAATTTACGTGCTTTCTAAAGTAGAAAATGAATATAGATTTAATTTTATTATTATGACAATTGCATTAGAAAATTACTTCGTAAAGTAAACTTACGACTTTAATCTACAGTAATATCATTTATATGTTCTAAAACATTTAACATTAAATTCAAGTATTTATATATACGTGCAGATCAGTAGAAGTAGAACCTACTCAAACAATTCGCACTAACGCAATAATAAATTATTTATCTACATTTAATAAAATTAATTAAACATTAAAAAATACCAATTAAACTAAGAAACTATTTGATAAAATTGGTATTTAAAGAATGACTGACAGATATTAATTTATGTGGTAAAATATGTTTATAAAATACTGAGCAGTTGAGGTGTTACAATAACACGTAACGACACTAGATGTCTCAATACTTAACGGTCATAAATAAAATGTTCAGAGAATAAAACACCTAATTTAACCCTCTGATTACTACTCAGGATTTCATAAACCTATTTTACCATATAAATTAATTTCTATCAGTGATTCTTTGTTTAATGGGTATACGTAATATTTATTTAATTTTTAGATAAATAGTTTATTGTTACGTTAGTGTAAATTGTTTGAGTAGGTTCCACTTCTACTGGACAACAAAATCTGTCGACAAAATTGCTTTAATGCAAATGAATTTTCAGACGTGTTACGATAACACCAGATCACACTATTGGTCATATATGAAGTGCCTACCTGTAAAGAAATATAGTCGACAGCGCGTATTTGTACAATACTAAATTTTTCTCGCTCTCACTCCTGAAGAGTCCCAAAATAACATTGCTATTGCACAATACCTTGCGAACTTACAGCAGGCGATTGGAGATTGTTATTATTTACCAACACTTAGTTGGCTATAGTAATATTTATGTTTCAAAATGCTATTTAATAATTTAAAAAAGTACGTTTTAATTGTGCATTTGACTAGTTTCGAGTCTTATACCAATCCAGGGCGATAAAGTACTAAAATTGAAACATTGCGACAAAACGGTCAAAACAACTAATAAAGCTATATAAATATCTTAAGTATTATCACAGTTCACAACAGCAAGAAAGGTGTCTGCTCAGGCATTTTGAGATCGTTCGTCATGTTTACAACAAACGTGAAGGTTGGATTGAGTGATGCAAGGCGAAGATTGAACGGCATTACTCTGTCAAAAACTTTCCGCAAATAAAACTTTTGTCTGATCCAGCATTTCGTGCACACCGTGAGATAATGAGAATTTTAAGAACATGGTTGTCTTAAGATCCATCGGGCAAGGTAGAAACCAACTCATATAATATTTTAGTGTTATTTTTTTCAGTTCCTATTTACTTATGTAAATTATATTTTGTATCCTGTAGGTTTTATGATAGGATCTGTACCCTAAAGACTAAATTAACTGATTCCGTTTGTGTGAAAAACTACCAGACAAACATTTGTCTTCAATTGTCAGTAACGGCATGAAGTCTCTCAAGAAGCCAATTGAAAAGCAGATGTTCTCTCAGCAATAGCCAAAGGTTTAAAGATGGCGTTATTAATATAAATTTTAACAGCGGTGGGATAAAGCTAAGGGGGCATTACATAAGCATCTGAAGAGCAATGTTAAGGGCAGAGTTAAAGATGCTAACATCTGTTATCCTCTCCTATATTCTGCGTACATGCTTGCCCAAGAGACAAGCTTCAAATATCACAGGCATAAAGTCCTCCTGAAGGATAAGAAAGCAATTGCAAAACGCTTGATGGGTTTTAAAGCTCCTGGTGTGTCGAAAGGCCATAATCAACAACACTGCAGATGCTTTAGTCACAGTTGTGAAACTTAAAGAAGTCATGCTGGCTAAAAGTGCCCCTGCTTGGGTTTTCAGATTAAAGGCAAACCAAAGTGACTTGCAATAAAAAATATATTTAAACCATCGCATCATTTGCTGATGATGTCAATATCTCCCACCTGGAGTAAAATCTGCAGAAATCTGAAATGTATTAAAAATATTTAGTATTATGAAGCTTCCTCAAAATACTTTTCAATATTTTTTAAAACTAAGTATTCTAGACGGTTATTCTTAGGCAGACGTCATGGCTAGTTGAGCGTCTTCTGCGGGTTGCAATATAGTGACAATTTAACATACATATTAAAGAGTAGTGGCATTCAGTATCTGTCTCAAACAAAAATCACCCATCGCTTTAGAATTTCTCTGTTGTCTTTGTTTTTGTTTTCCAGTATTTTTGCGGTTATTCGGTATCAGTCCTGGTAACAGGTAGTTTTGTTTATACCTATCGATTCATTTTGGTTTATAGAATACTTCTATTGGGCCTGTTTTTTGACCAGTCACTTTTTCAGCTTATATTACAATTACACACTTTTCCCATAGAAACCAAGTAAAATACTAATTTTAAATGATCATAATTCAAACCAAGGTACGAAAAAGAATGCTTTTTTGAGGGCATCAAGTTCATAACACTTTAAGCTTTAATTTCAACAAACTCTCGACTAGCAACATCATCTGCTTGAAAACAGTCAAACTCTTTTAATTAAATTTATTTTTAAACACATAACATTAAGTTTACCGTATAAGTATAAGACTAAAAACTAAAAAACATTTCAATTTTAGAGTGATAGGGGAATAGTATTACATTTTTCCTAACGTTTCATTATCACCAGTTTTTTTAGAGATTCTTCCACCTCCGATGTAGACTGACGATTTCTGCTTTACAGATATTATTTAAATAAGTTCAAAGGGGGGCAGGTATTAATCGAGCCACTGTAAAGACACAGACCGCATGGGAAGAATTCTAATGAAGACTAAGAAAATTCTGCAAACCATCACATCAAGAAAGAACGAAAGGGGCCCTTTCTCACCAGCCGGAGTTTACCGTATATCTTGTTTGTAGAAAAGTATGAATCACCAAGGAATTGATGGGAACTTTGAGCAAACTGTCGTCTAAGTCGGCGGTAGCAAAACATGCACTTAGTAACGGGAATCACAAGATACTATTCGAAAACCCAAAGTTGCTAACAGTTTTTACAACAGATTGGCAAGATCCATAAATATCCAGAACCCTTCAACAGAAAGAAAGAACCTCTCTGGCTCAACCAAATCTAGAATACGATTCTCAAGAACACCACATTAGAAAGATCGGCATGTAACTAGCGCGAGGCAAGCCGCATCTTCTTTGATAAATACAATCTGCGCAGACGACATCATTAGTAGCGTACTTTAGTTTACAGAGATTGGTGCAGCGTCAGCCAATGAGCAACAACATGGATAAATTCTCAGTTCTACGCGCTTTAAACGGAAGGCAGCTAAGAAACCTGTTCGCTCAAGCTTTGACGCTTGTTGAACAAATTACATTTAACGGCGACGACTATACAAATGAGGCGTCTTCCGATCCGATATAAAACTTTACGACTTTGTTCTCCACAGAAAGAAACGATGCAAACCACTTCGGTTAACATTCAATTTATCCAAAAAAACCTATCGCAGTTAATTCTGACGGGAATTCAGAATGGATCGCCTCAGCAAGATATTGAGTGACAAAAACATAAAGCACGTAGAAGCCAAACTCATTGCACGATGTGTAAGCGTCGAACCTCAAACCGTAAGGGAGGAAATGCAATTCCACACGTACAAACTACAAAACTGAAAATTGTCATCAGGCGAATCATGTAGAAAATATCCTTAAACAAGGTTCAGGATGATCTAAACAAGCAAGGTTGTCCAACTACAAATATATCTCAAATAAACGGGCGAAACGGACATAAAGCTCTAGCAAAGAAGACAAATCTATCTACTATACAGTGCTTCCCAAAAGTAACGGATAAATTCTATAAAATCGTAAACAAAAATATTTCATAAAAATGCTCTGACACGTCGATTATAAGTTTTAAATTACTATCCTAAAATAACTTTTTAGCCCCCCACCCTTTTCCTCTTAAGGGGTGGTAACCCTACCTTTAAAAATTTAAATATCAAAATACCCCTTGCGATACCTTAATTGATAGATTTTTTTATTCTCAATACAACGAAAAAAAAAATTATTAAAATCGGTTGAAAAATAACGGCAATATTTACCAAAATGTAATGAAAGAAGAGCGTCAATATTCGAGTAGGCCGTGTTGAAGCGGATATAACAATATCGTTAAAACAATTGCAACTTGTTTTTATTTTACATATCAAACACAATTCCAAGTTTTCCGTGATTAAAGAAATAGTAGAAAAATGAAACTCACTGAAACCGAAAGAATCGAAGTTTTAATGTTGATTGGGATTGGAGATAGAAGCCGGACGCATGAAGAAGTTCGTATTTTATTCAATGAAATGCACCCCGACCGTCCGCCAATATCGCAATCTACAGTAAGTCGAATCGAAAACAAATTTCGCGATCTCGGACATGTACGAGATAAGCCTAAGGTAGGACGTCCATCCTTAAATGAAAACCGACAATTGGATGCGGTTTTAATGTTGCAAGAAAATACACATTCAACCCTTGCGGAGGTCGCTTCACAAGTTAATGCGTCAAAAAGTACAGTGTCCAGATTATTTGGAAAACACAAATTTCACCCGTATAAAGTGCACTTGGTACAAGAACTGTCCGATGATGACTTTGATCGACGAATGCAATTTTGTGAAACAATGATGGAACTCTCTAATGCAAATCCTTACTTTATTAGAAACATCGTTTTTTCTGATGAGGCAACATTTTTTCTGAATGGTACCGTCAATAAACAAAATTGCCGTTACTGGGCCCTTCAAAATCCGCATTGGATGATGGAAGCAAACACACAATATCCTCAAAAGCTTAATGTGTGGGCCGGTGTGGTGGGTTCTAGAATTATTGGACCATATTTTTTCGACGTAACGTTGAATGGTGAACGTTGCCTGAACTTTCTCCGAAATGAACAAATACCTGCTTTAACAGTATTGTTTCCTAACGCAGAACATCCTGATAGACCCGATGACAGAATTTGGTTACAGCAAGCGCGACCAGTTCGAGAATACCTCGATCAAGAATTTCCTAATCGGTGGATTGGTAGACGAGGACATATTGAATGGCCAGCAAGATCGCCAAATTTAACCCCATCGGATTATTTTCTTTGAGGTTATTTAAAAACAAAAGTTTATTTGAATAGACCTGCAAATATTGAGGCATTAAAGGAAAGAATTTGTGCAGAAATTCACTTAATCACTCTAGAAATGTTAGACAATGTTCAACAAGCTTTTGTAATTAGATTAGAGCATTGTCTTGTCATTAACGGGCAGCATTTTGAACATTTAATTTAGGATTAGTTAATTAAATTAAATCCTCCAGTTTTGTGAAAATAAATGCATTTTGGTAAATATTTTTGTTTACGATTTTATAGAATTTATCCGTTACTTTTGCGAAGCACTGTATAAGCAGAGTCTGCAGACTAAGAGTAATCGTGGAATCCTTATGAACAATATTTGTTATCGCATAATGTTGCAGATACCAGATGTTCGGCCACGTGCAAAACAATTGCCCATGATGACTTTAAATGTACGAAATGTGTCGAAAATCACCCATCTCTATGGTTGTCCCAAACGAGTGACATTCAAACTTAAGTGAATTTCTAAACATCTATCACCACAAAATGAAACCAAGTGTCAGTAAATACAACGGCACCAGACCCCAAGAAAATATATGGGTCAAAAGACAAAATGAATTGGAAAAACGTCAAGCAGAACCAACACCAAAGAAACTTGAAGATACCAATGAATCTATCAACAATGCATCAAGCAGCAACATTTCGGACAAGACAATAAACAAAGTTAGTGAAATATGTATTAATCCATTCTTTCTTCCATAAGATGTAAGGTAAACAATACAATTTGATTGATTGATTATAATATAGCTCCTTGTGGAGCAAAAGGTATCTGTAAAGTATAGCTAGCCCTATGTTATATTTTCCTGTTTTTTGTTATTCTTGTTACATCATTCCATGTTACTACATGAGTGCTTCGGGCGACCAACCTTTCTCTTTCCAGCAACGTTATAGGTGAGTGTTTGTTTTATTATGCTCTGGTTTGTTTTTCTGACTGTATGTCTGTTTACGTCTTCTTATGGTTATTTCACTCGGTTCTTCATTTGTGATTTTCCATAGGTCTTTGTTTAAGATTTTATTTAGCCAGAATATCTTCTGTATCTTCCGTAGGCATTTATTTGCGAATGTTTGTAATTTCTTTATACATTGTTTAAATTGTTTCTATGTTTCATATTTATATAATAGCACAGTTTTTACATTCGTCCTAAAAAGCCTTAGCTTTGTTTCTACTCCAATATCGATACTCGGTTTAAAATAGTAAAAGCTCTACGTGCTGCCTTTATTCTTGCATCAATGTATGTTTCTGTGCCACCATTTGTACTTATTATACTGCCTAAAGATTTGACTTCTTTTACCTCGTCGCGCTCCTCTTCATTGGCTTTTATTTTTGTTCCTGCACTTACTTCTTTACTTAGTGTTAGTTAGTTTTCTTGGGGTTAACTTTAAGTCCTATTTTTCTGGCGTATGTTTCTAACCTTGTCGTTTTCGTTTGCATTTGTTTTTTGTTTGATGCTAGGAGGCAGATATCATCACCAAATTCTAGGTCTTCTAATTTCTGAAATATTCCCCAGCTGATGCAAATTATTTTGTTTTCAGTGTTCTTTATTATTCAGTCTACAACTATAATAAACAGGGTCGGTGACAGTATGCACCCTTGCCGTACTCCTTTTTCTGTCTTAAATGTGCCTACTTGAATTAGGAGTTGTCATAGAGTACTTTTATCAATCGTATGAATTTTTTTGGTATGCCAAACTGTTCTAATATTCTTCAGATTGCGCTTCTGTTGATGATATCGAAGGCTTTTTCAAAATTTACAAAGTTTATGTATATTACCTCTTCTACTATAGCCATTTGTTCTAGGATGATTTTAAGATTGCCTATGTGGTCTACACATGTCCAATTTTCGCATCCTGTTAGGTTGCCATTTTTTGGCAGTTTAATTATTACTCCCGTTCCCCATTTTTTTGGCGTTTTTTTCTCCATTCATATTTTGTTTATTAATATATGAAGTATCTCCACTGTTAATTCTATATGAAATTTTAATAGTTCCGCCGTTATTCCATCTACTCCGACCGCTTTGTTGGTTTTCAAACGATTTATTTCAGTTTTTAGTTCTTCTTTAGTAAATGTGTCTTCATTTTTATCCAATTTTTAATGTTCATTTTGTGTTTCGATCACTAATTTATTCTCTTCGGCTGCGATTGTATATACTTCTTCAAAGTATGTTGCCTATCCTACTCTTATATCTTTCTGTGTGCTGTACACTTGCTCTTATTTACCGTAAATTTTTGTTGTGTTTATGTATTTCTTTTTTTCAAAGTTTTTATGGGATTATATAGTGTCTTCATATTATTTTTTGTTGGTTTGCCTTAATACTAATATTTATTTTGGACCGTACTAAATGATGATCTGATGCTATGTCCGCACTTCGCATGGCTCTCACCTCTAAAAGGGAGGTTCTGCATGATCTTTTATTAGAATATGATTGATTTGATTACGAGTTCGATCACTTGAGAATATCCAGGTGGTCTTGTGTATATCTTTGTGTGCAAACAATATTCCGCCTATCATCAAGGTTGTCAGTGCACAGTTTTCTAGTAGTCTGTTACCATTATGGTCTATTTCCACAATTCCGTGTTTTCCCATCATGTATTCATTACTTTGATTGCATTTTCCATTTTAGCATTCCAGTCTCCCATAATAATTTTAATGTCTCTGCTGTATTTTTGTTCTAGTTTTGTGGTAGTGCCCTGTATCTCTTCATAAAAGTAATTCTTTTTTTATTTGTATAGTGATTGGTTGGGGCGTACACGTTTATTATTAATCAATTTCTAAATTTGGCTTTGAATCTTGCCCAGATTATTCATTCAGAAATTCCTTCCCAATCCATTAATGTTTTCCTGCTTCCATATTTATCATTATCGCTACTTCTCTTCTTTATTAGCCTGCTCATCTACAAAACCAGAGTAAATTATAGTAGTATCTCCTTGAAAATTTGTTTAATCTGTCTATTTTCTAACATACCATTGAGGTGACTTATATTATTTTGTCTATGATCTATTTATAGGTTATACTCCTAATTCTTCTCTTATGACTCTGTTCCTAACCCTCTCCCTGCGTGTGATTCCTTTAATCCCTCAGGTATTTCATATCTATTGCTTGTACTCCGCTTTTTTGAGATCGATTTAACACCTAACTCTCGCCTTTGCAAGTCATAACTTTGTATACTGATAATTTTGTTTTTCCACTTATTTTTCGTTCGCTTTTTGAATACTGTGGTAAACTTTGAATCCGTTTTATATTCTTTCATTTACTTCGTTTTCCATACTTTCTGTCTTTTTCAAGTTTACAAGTATTGATACTGTGGAACTGACCATTTGGGTCACGAAACGTTTCTAATTTAATCACTTATTCACGGGACAAAGAAAAACCCAAATTAGAATCAAGTAACCCAACAAGATAGTTATTCTACATTGATTTATAATAATAATTAAGTACATATTGTTCTATAGTCGTTTAAAATTTTAGCCCGACTCATTTTAAGACGTTTTTCACATCAAACTTCACAACCAATCACAATAAATATTCAATATTTAGAGTAAAACACTGATACATTACTTAATAGTATATTCGAAACCATCTGCCAAAATGTAGGCTCGAAATAAAAACTATTCGTTTCATTAATTGTAAGTTTCTAAACTTTGACGTTTGTATAAGTTCAGAAATTTGTGTGAAGAGATAATGTACAAAGTGATATTTGTTTCAATTTGTAGACAATTTGTACATAACAATCATAACAATATAAACATCACTACTAAAGATTAAATAAATAGGCTCTTAAATAAATAGATCATGTTTGTTTTTAGAAACTGAAGTAAATACGACTCTTATACACAATAGCATAAATTCAAAAATTTTTGTCTATTCAACTTTTCTCTATTAAAAGATAACGAAAGAAGACACAAATACTTCTAGTAAAATTGCAACTATCATTATGTTAAGTGAAATACATCTAAAAGTATGATAAGGAAGAACAAACAATTTTCTAAATTAAATCTGATAGTGATTTATTTAAATCGTTTGAAAATATTTCATCCGAATTCAAGATTCAAACAAATTAAATTGCGATATTTACATATTTCCGGATAAAATGTAGACCATAAAAATTAATTGTATTACAAACAATCTTACTTTGTGTCCACCATATTTTCTAATTAAAATTAAAAATCTCATTAATTATATACGTATGAAAAAATTAAATGGAAATTAAAGTACTTTTATGATGTAAGTGTCAAAACGTTCTTTGGTATTTGTTTTCGTAGTAAAAAAGAAGTTGCAATTTCATCTATATACGTCATTTGCTGACTCTTCTTTTGTTGCTGGAAGTAAAAGTTTTCATACAAAAAGCTTTTATTGAAATCCAAGCAGATGGAATTTTAATTAACGCTTTTTGAACTTTGAAAGTAACAAAGTGTAAAAACAACGAATGTGTTAGCAAAATACATTAATTAACCCTATACAAAATTTATACAAAAACAACACGCACGTACGTGAACCCTACCACATTTGTAGTTACAAGTTAAACATCCAATTGTAAGAATTTTAAAGCCGCGAAGGTATTTGAAAGTAATGTTAAGTCTTTATTTATTTCAAAACTAAGTTCGATGTAATTAATTTTAATTAACTTTACTTACATTTTTGTAGTACAAGTGACTATAAAAGAAAATATGTTTAACTCCAAAGGAATTTCCTAAAAAAATTATTTCTTAAGAAAAACGCTTATAAAATTTTATTTCAATTTATTTTGGTACCCAGTGAGGGTAAAAGTTATTACTGTAAGAAAAATATAGTGTGACATGGCTGAAGCGGTGTACCTTTTTCTATAAAAATTTTTGTTATGCCTATGTCCTATGTCACCTTGTCTCTGGCCATTCATTTTGTTATTCTCTTAGGCATTTCTACTTAGAGTTTTGAATTAAAGCTGTTTAATGTAGAAAACTAATGAAAATATCTTTCATTTTATTACTAAGTCATCTTTACTACGAATTACCTTTTTAGAGATCAATCCTTTCGACAGAATCCGTGTGATTTAATATAGTCATGTCAACCTACATTTGGCAGGTAAATTACGTGGGAGATTTTCGTTAAACCAATGTAACAAATTTTTATATTTATTTACAGTTCTCTCAAAATTTAGATTATTTTTACTATTAGTACTATTAATATTATTAGTAGAAATTCAAGTCTAGGAGTCTCTGAAAGACGCACAGAATTAATTAGACTGACATTTTTTAAGAAGCAAAAAATTTTTGAAACTGTTTTTTTCTGAGGCCTATTTCCGCGCCAGAAAACGACCCTTATGAGTCCTTTTCGGGCAGACGATATTTTTGGAAATTATCACCGACCTCAAAATGCAAGTTCTGCACTTAA
This sequence comes from Abscondita cerata, assembly GCA_030710515.1. NCBI lineage: Eukaryota > Metazoa > Arthropoda > Insecta > Coleoptera > Lampyridae > Abscondita > Abscondita cerata. The sequence continues at coordinate 89,798 of JALBCR010000973.1, forward strand.
AACAATATCATGCCGGCCCCGTAGTAAAAAAATTACTGGTATATTTATATCACTATTCACATTTCAGTAGCACATTGTAGGTAAAAGTGCGTTGTTTAAAACTTGGAGCTTTTTTCCTTTGATATCTCAAATAGTATTAATTTTTGAAGTTGGTGATGAGGACCAAAAATATCGGTCTTACAAGCAGGATTCAAAATAATCGCTACGTAAACTTCTCCGTAGGGCTTTGTTTGCGAAAAACATGTTAAAACGCGACTCTGAAAGAGTGGAGAAGTTTTTGGTCCATACATCGTAGAGTATCCATCTGAGTAATTGGCAGGACTAAAATTGTTGTAAAAAAAACGCGCACTGTAAGTGCTTTAGAGTTATACCCAATCAAAGGATCTTTCCTGTAATATATAATTACTCTAATATTATTTTCTAAAAAGTCGCTTCATGTTTTTTCCGCTATGGGAGAATATTTATTCCTTACTTTATGCTTACAAATAATTATCCTTGTGAGGATTCGTTTAAGTGGAGAGCCGATTTTACCATGGTGTCAATATGCCCGACCAACCCATGCTTTTTCAAGGCTTCTGTTTATTCATGCAACCAACTAAAATACAGAAATAAATACATATACAAGAACAAGTACGACAGAATTTCATGATTTTATATCATTATATTCAAAAAAGACCAGCATAGGTAGAACGAAACGTCGGCATATTGAAACCAGGGTATTGTTTTTAATTTCGTCCCCCCACTTAAAGGAAACCCCACAAGAATAATTATCTACAACTTCAGCTTTGGAGGATTAATAAATTTAATTCATTTTCTGATTACTTTAAAATCATATAATTTAAGTTTTGAGTTTGATTGTTAAATACCCCTACAAAACAGAGAAATCCCCAAAAAATACCCAAATATAAGAAAATCTGGAAAAGTATGTGTCCCAACTACTTTTGCATTTCTTGGTTTTTTCCGTCAATAGGTGTACAAACTTTTTCTACGTGCGCCATTGGGGTTCTTAAAAAATAGAATTTAGAAAACCTTTACGCTGTGGAAAATTGAAATCAAATGCCGAAGCCTTTATCTCATGGTACATTCCATGTAATCATTTACAAATTTAAAATAAAATCCGGCAACCGACTGTCCACGAATTTCTATAATTCTATGTTTAATTTATGAATGATTACATGGAAATGAATCATTAGGAGTGTCACCAACTATTCCATGTTTATGGATGAAGCTATTTCTAGTGATTTTTGTAGTACTGCGTTGTAGCTACCCTACACTGATAAACCTCAATATGACGAAACGCTTGTATGCAAGTGCTATTCGTGATTCTGCTATTTTCACTGGCCACTGATTTATTTTCTTAGAAAGATTTCAATGTGATTCCTTAAAAAAGCGCGTAGTTTTAACCGCAGGTTTGATGAATTCACATCCGACCTCAGACTATTTGCAGATTTCTACAATTTTATTTTCAATTTGGAAAATTATAGCATTAATTTACGGTGTTGTGCGAACCACTGTACGTGATATTTAAAAAAAATTAAAAACTTTAAAAATTATGAAACCAACCAAACTTGAATACGAAACACGTTTAAACAAATTTGAATCCCGTCATGGTATCCATTAGCTCAACGTTTTCCCGGAAAAACTAAACGCCGACAATAGTGTAGTAAAACTGTTTTGTAAAAACAACGGAAAATATCACTGTTATTGTTATGATCATAGATTTTATTTTGGAAAGTCGGAAAATCAGAAGCTGAGTTTTGAACGGTTTAGAAACAAAGAAAGCTTGAATGTGCCAAGAATCATTTTACGATTGGTTGTACATTTGTACTAAAGCAACAAACACAAAAGTCGATTCTTTGATTACTATTATTATTATTATTATCAACTAAGCTGTGTATTAAAAATAATCTCGAATTGCTGCTGAAAATTTGCCAAAGATTATACTATGGCAAACTAACACCGAGAATCACTCGACAACTGTTCCGTTTTTTTGGGACTCTTCAAAAGTGAGAAAACTCGAGTGAAAGTTCACTATTGTACAAATGCGCGCTGTCGACTATATTTCCTACAGAAGGGTACATGTAGACTGCTGTAGCTGACAGTGATGGTTTATAAATGATCAAGTAGGTGACGTTTTTGTAGTGGTCATGGGAGAATTTTGATACAATTAAAAATATTTAAATGTATATATTTTTAATCAACATTTAAATGTTTTACAAAGAACGAAAATCCTTCAATTTTTATTTGTCTAGAAAATACAAAATTCTAAAGAAAAAGGCTGATAATCAAATAAAGCTTCAAAAAAATTATTAAAACTAATTAAGATTACGGCCTGTGAAATATAAACATACAATTATATCTTAGACCAACAATGATACCATACCAGACCGGTCTCTAGTTAAATAAACTTGGCTTTGTTATGAGAGAAAAATGTTCCAAAAATGTTGCGATAGTAAGATGCATCCAAAACCTGTTCAAAAAGTAATTTTTATTTTAAACTAATCTTGTACTCCCTCTAATTCGGTAGAAATGTTTGAATTTGCCATAGAACATTATATCACACTGTTGCCGCTGTCTAGTCATACAACACAATTTCGTTTAGACATGGCTTTTTTTAAATGTCTAAAATCAAGTTTTGCCAAAGCATGCAATAGCTTCATCAAGACGATTCCAACTAGGGCAGAGTTTAGACATTTACTAACAGACGCAGGGTCTAGTTCCGCTGCAGTTCACAATGCAGTTTCTTATTTTTGAGCAACAGGCATCTGTTCTGTAACTCTGATGTAATACTCAATTATACTTTCCTATGCTACGAGGAAAATGTGCCTAACCCGGACGCTAATCTTGAAAATTTAGAAACAGTTGAAAGAAACTTGCAATGAATCCAGAAGAAAACAAGAATGAAAGCTGTTCTAAGTTGCTGTCACAATTGTGGCAAAGATTTGTATAAGTAAACGAAAAAAAAATAAACTCGTTTTCGTAGCCTATTAGGCTTGACAAGTTTGAAAATTACCCTTCTGTGAAGGATGCCTGTAGAGATTAAAAGTTTCTCGGAATACTTTCCTTTGCCGATTGAAAATAATATTGTTTGCCCATTTACGTGACTCTCACATAGTTTAATTGTAATGATCAACTTAATGACCAAGGCCTTTACTTCACTCTGTATTATCCAAACACTATATTACAAATTCAATGAAACATAGCACGATAGAAAGTAATGATGGTAACTGTATATTCCCTATTAAGATTTTTAAAGGGATGACTACCTCTACTTGGGAAATGATGATTGTATTTTAGTTTTAAAAAAATGTGCCTCTTACTATTAAAGTTGACGTGTTTGGTTGTTTGATTTATCCGATTTTCTCGTAATTTGCTCCGTAACCTTTTAGTTTGAACGTTCCCCAAGGTTCAATATTTCGGTCATTGTTATTTAATACTTACGAGTTTTCTTAGTTTATGTTGTTATATGTTATGTTTTCTTTTTTTAATTCGGCGTTAATTTTATCTGAAATTGTGATTATTATATTAATTCAAACTAATCTACCCAAAATCATTATATTGTCTCTTGCATGATGCTCTAGAATAAATTAACCACTTTGTTACGATAAAAATTCACGTTTACTAGCTTTTACTTTTCTAACGTTTAAATTTTCCTGCATGCATGTTACTTTGCTTATTATGGCCCTGCTTACTTTCACTGCGAGTTTAATAGGACAAATTCAATTGCGGTCGTTTTATGTTCTTTCTCTTTGTGTTTGACCAGCAACGAAGCCAGTCGTATTTTTAAAAAAGGAACTGCGAAAGGAAATTCTAAACACGAGTGATGGATAATCTGAAGTTGTTATAACCATCCGCCTGTTGTGAAGCGCAGTACACCGGATATATAATGAGAAATTAAGCGAAATGTTGTTTAGAATGAACGTTTGCGGGTGAGCTTACTGACCTATATTTCACTACGTGGCGAACAGTTTGCTGCATTGGGTTTTTCTCTCTAATTATTACAGTTTCTTTGTCCAATCGTATTTTCTGGGATTACCTTGCTTGATGTCTGTTGGGATTTGATTACCTCCAGAATTTGAAGGTTGTCTTTTGGAACCGTTACTGCCTTATGCTGTTGTAATTGGAAGGATTAACTGTTCGATTTTTACTTGTACTCGAGGAAGTGGTATTCGAAAATAAACCTACGCTGTTAGTAGGTGCCAGTTAGAATTCTGTCACGTAAGATAGCGGGGACCAGCGAAGTTGAGGTGTCTTGTCTTAACACGGGAAAGGGCTTTCTTTCCTAAGTCGCCGCCACTGCTTTGCTTTACAGCTATTTCAATTTTAGTTTGTGTATCCGAACAATCCAATTACCAGTATCAAACCGCTTCTTAACTATAACTGAAAACTATTGATGTCGAACGCTCTAAAAAGACGCCTTAATGACTGATACACGTATGTGATCCTAATTTAAGTATGTAACCTCAAGGTTTGATGTTGAAGAACTTTATGTCGCTATACAAATTACTTGTAGTCGACGGTTTCTTATCCTGTTTGTTCATAATGTTATCAAAGTAACCTTGACTACTTTGATGAATTACGTTAAGGTGGCGCTTATAAATAATTTATTGATCGTTACATTTGAATCCACACGCTCTGTGTGCTTAGCTAGCGGGATAAGTGCATCGCTCAAGGAGGATAAGGACTCGTCTCACTTTGTAGCAACGGTTATGTGGGTTTGACTATTACTTGTTTGCTGTGTCTCTAATTAATTTATATTTATATGTGTGAAATATCAACGAGAAAACACGATTTTCTGTATTGCTACTGATATATCTTTTTGTATGTCTTATTATGTGTGTAACCAATTAAACAGCTCTAAAATCGATGCAACTATTTTAATTATCCGTTAACCAAAGTTTCTGTAACAACTTTTGAAAGGCAGTTTCAAATATAACTGTTAGAATCAACGGTTTCTCCGTTTACCATGTTTGGAAATCCCTCTAGTGAAAATTGAACACCAAACTAAGACTTTGTCAGCAAATTTAGCTTTTGCTTTGTATTTAACGTTATTTAACGTTGTCGGTATAAAAACCATCATTATCCTTTATATCAGAATTGCTTAGAGTATAGTTATTTTTCTAACAAGTGTCGAAAGTAGCAAATATCGTGCGAGTGTTGATAGCTAAACGAGTGCGAAGCGTAGCGTAGCACAAGTGGTTCTAAACACGTGCACAGATATTTGCACTCTCGTACGAGTCAGGAACACTATTTTTTAGACAACTACATTACAAAATTACGTTCTTACTTGTTAAGGGTTAAGAAAAACAACTTTGCAACTCTAGTGTGGTAACTTTTGCTTCTTACAGTGTTAATTGGATGTTACATTCATTGCTACTGCTCAATATTTTCAATAATTTCAAGATTTTAAACGCGACAACAATTTTAGTTTTTATTTTACTGTGCTTCAAATAAATAACATGTCAAATTTGGTAGACGTTCACCTGCTTGATTTTTTTGAAGCGTAACTAAGACGATATGAGTGTAAACTATTAACTTTTGAGTTTTATCACAACAGTTTTGAAAGAGTTATAATATTTTGCATTTTCGGACACAACTTTGTCTTGTGAAATAGTTACTTTCGAGAGTAGTCGTCTAAAAAAGTATTTTTCATCATCCATTATGATGAATCTATTACCCGCAAAATGGATGCGCCTTAAGGCAAGACAATATCTTGGTATTCGGGCTATCTGATTTGCAGTGTATTTTGGGTATTTCTTTCTTTTATAAAATTTTTTACCGTAGCAATTCTCTTGACATGGTACTTTTAGAAACACCATACCACCGTGTCAATTTCCTTACTAAGTCTCCAACCCTAATTTTTCATTTGGAATTATCAGATTTATTCTAGGTTCTACTCTTCGGAATACCTTGCTCGCAATCCGCTATTGCACGACACATGATCTTACGAGAAATATTTTAATTTTCAAACAGTCGAACTATTTCAGCTTTCGCCAACCGCACAACTAAATTAACACTTTTTCGGAGTTCTAATTTGTAGAACATTTCAACACCATTGATTTTAATTATAGAACTGTTAATGAACAAACATATCATTGTAAATTATTTATGACCTAAGATAACCTGATATTTTTGAGTTTTTTCTATCTTTGAATTTTGTGTCAAAACTTTTGGGACATACGATAGAATGTATTTTCTAAGAGGATATTCTTGATTTTTCCTACAAATACGTTCTGACTTTTAATACATTTAATTTGTGAACTTAATGCATTGTATAGTGCAGCTCACATGTAACGAGATTTAATTTAAAAAGCTGTAATAGATGTGCCGCATATTGTAAATTTGATCCGTGACGCGTTGTGTAATCTTGATATTTATTTTGAGGTGTAAAGGGTTGAATATTTTGTTTGACGTATTTGAATGTTTCTAAAATGTAAATAATGTAAATATGCGGTGTAAAACTGCCGACGTAGGATAATTTTTTCAGAGCAAAACAAATAGGTGCATATCTATATGATTTGTAAACAATAAGCAAGGATCAAGACATATTCTAATAGTTTAAAGCAAAGGACTTAGGTAACAGTTTTACCATTTATCTTTATTGGATGACTAGATTTAATACTATAATTTGTTGGTGCAAATTTCATTGTTTGTATTTTATTTGAATTTAGTACCAGTCTATTAGTTGTTAAATAAAACGATACTGGTTCCAGATTAAACTTTAAGTTGGCACACATTTCCTCCTCTGTTTGACCAGTGGAGATGATTGTTATGTCATCGGCAAATAATCAGAAAAAAGAAGTAAGATAATTGCTTAGGTGGTTTAGGTATAGTAAAAATAATAATGGTCCAAGAACACTACCTTGCGGAATACCTGTTTTTTGTCGCAGTTTAAAAGACCTATATCCGTTATATTTAACAAATTGTTTTCTATTATGCAAATACGTTCTTAATAGATTATTACATTAACCACAAAAATCATGATATTTAATTTTTCTAATAAAATATTATGATCAACCAGATCAAATGCTTTAAACAAGTCAATGAAGGCCGTCATTGTTTTATTACCTAAGTCTACGTTTTCATATATGAAATTTAATATACATGCCGTGGCCATTATTGTTGAATGTTGGTCTTGATAACCATTTACACTCTGTAGGTTTATAAAAGGAAAGATAAAAGATAAAATTTTGTAATTAACTGAATCATAATTAAAAATAAAAAAATTCGTAATGAATTGACGAACCATACAAAATTAGCGATGTGTTCTAAATTAGTTTAAACACAACGTTGGAAATTTGGATAAATTAAATGGCATATAACCTAAGCAATTGGTTTCCCTATATAAGCAATGCTCCACATTACTACAAGCTTTGAATACTAATGCTATTGATTCTATGTCAACACTTTGATATATACGTTATATCAAACATAATTAAACAAATAATCGATGACGTGAAACGTGTATTTATATGTGCAATAAATAACTATCTTCAGCTCACAAAAAGTTGGAAGCAAGGCTTTATCAGCCGAAATCAATTGATTTAATGAAATTTCATGCAAAATTATCGCGCATTCCATTGAAAGTAATGTGTTTATGTAACTAAAGTGGAAAATACTGTTTATCGCAAATCCGGGATTATGCAAAAGTAAGATATTAGTTCACTGTTCATTTATGTATTATCGAGGGCATTACTCACGGAAATTTGTAATTATGTTAAAACGTAATGAGAAAATTATTTAAAATCATTAGTAATTGCATCGCCCGATCGATCGAGCTATGTAAAGCATTTGCGTTTACCTTAATTGCGTAATAATTGCAACGATTATATTGTTGTATTTCGTGTTAGTAGCAAATAATCTACGTGTACTTTAAAATTCTGCTACTTGCGCTGTTAGGGCCAGTAATTACATACCTATAAGTATTACAATTAATAACGTCGTAATTTACAGTAATCCCAGAAGATATGCCATTTCACATGAAATTTATTCGGGCGAGAGAAGTTGCTAGTTCCTAATGGATTAATTAAGCAATAAAGTAATTTTATTTCACTTTAATTATAGCAAGGGTGATATGTCATGACACACCCAATTTAGGAGCGGCGTATCTTCCTCTTGTCTGACACAATTCCATTACTTACATTTTATTTTCGTATGCCCAAGTAATTCAAAGTAACTTAACTATTCTAACGTTCGCTGGTAAATGGAGCACCTCTCCATTTTTCTCCGATGTAAGATATTCGAGGGCTGATAACAAACACGCGTTCTGGGGGAAAATAACCTTGTTTGCTTTTATTAACTACTTGTTTATGGGTTTGTTGTACTTACATAGTATTTTTATTGCAAAAGGAAGTAAGGCGATTTTTAACATTAACATTGAAAAATTTCGAATAATTTTATAAACTATGAAATAGGAGCGTGTAAGAAAATATGGATTGTTTGTTTTCACACCCTCAGGAATAATTTATGAGGGCGTTATCAATTTAACAATGTAAAATTTTAATTACATACAAAATACAAATTATCTAACTTGTATACTTTATATAAAATGATTACGATAATTACAGAGATCATTACAGTAGTGCAAAAACATAAAGGGTGACTCAAAAAAATTTTAAAGATAATATTATGTGACCCGAAATATGACGTTTCAACAACGTCATTTCTTGTTTACAATAGGTATAACTATCCACTGTTTATAATTGCCAAATTTCAATATAGTAGTTCAGATAGTTCTCGAGATATAAAAATATCTTTATATAAGAGAGAAAGTTGTATTTTTTTTACTTACAAGTGTTAGTAGATTAAAATTACGTAGAAAATCTGTCGGTTTGCATGTAACCAAGAGATCTCAAAAACTGCTGGTACGATTTTGACCAAACTTTATATTTTGACTTGGAACTAATCAATCAAGACACCTAGATACTTCTGCAACATATTGCAGTGATTGTATTATGTCATATTTGTAATGTATAGATGTAAATACAGATATATGTAAAGAAGATATATCCATTTTTGTGCGTACGTGATCGAGTGAAGTGAAAGTGGGGAAGGAGACGCTCTCCGGCAGTAAAGAATAATGAACGTGTAATTTTGAGTCCGCGCAATAAACAATTAATAGGGAATGTTTTTCGCTAATCATTAAAAGAAGTGTTGTGGATGTAAATAATTAACCCAGTTATTAACAAACGGTTTAATAAAAACTAGATAAAGCTGTGTATCGTTGATAAAGCCCGTGTTGTAAGTCTGCGAAGTAGTATAAACAATTGAAACCAATTTATTACCAGGTTAGTTTAAGTCAGCATATTAAAAATTTGTGTATTAAAAATTAACAAATTATAAAGCTACCAGCTTTAACATTCATGAATTTCATCAAATAATTAAGATAATAAATGAGAATCTACCAAACGCATGCAGAATAATCCAATTTTACCAAAAACTTTCACTAAATTCTTCGTAACAGCTTCTTTGACAACCACTATGCCAATTTTAGGTTGTCAAACATCAGATTGAATATTGAGCTGAAATTCATATCGCACCTGGTAATCTCAGAAATACTTTATCAAGTACCCCATTGTTCCACCCTCAACTTTGCCTTGGATTATATGTTGCAGCAGATGACATTTTGTGCTTCTGATGATTTGCTCAAAATATTTCAAATTTGGTTTTTTATCTGTGACGAGAATGTCGATGTTTCGTGTTTTTCTTGTATATGGTTATACAGTAAAGAATACAGAGTCTTAGAAACCAAAATCTTAATAGTAATCTTAACGACATAAAGCATAAGCATTTTATTTAATCGATTTGCTTTATGTCAACTACTTCTTGGTTTACCATATGAAAATTGAGGAAATTGATAGGCTTCAAATAGAACACACACAAAACTATGCTTATGTCAAATCGACATACTGTAATAAATTAAACATTTCACGAAATGGATATTTATCATCAGATAGTGTAATAAATTTATTTTATAGCGTATAGAATAAAGTGTTATCCATTTCGTGAAACAAAAATCTTCTTTTTTATATGATCATCCGAACGCTCAAGCTGTTGTCACCAATACAACATTTCAAATGCTACTAAATTTTCAAATGTGAATATTATAAATTTCTTGATTCCTTTCTCATGTGGTGTAACACCGGATGATAATCATGGTTCAAAAGAATACTATTATACAAAATAAAAAAACTGTACAATGAATTTTTATGTATGTAGCGAGCTCTGTATAATCGGATCAGAAATTCTTAAAATATTTTTTTTACAGTGACACGTACTTTATGTATTTTTTTGATACAACCCAATTTTTATTGTTACAAGTTAACAAATAAAATTGTTGACGAAGTTTACTATGCCAAAGACATATCGTAAGTAATATCAAAATCGTCGTCGTGAACGTATTTAATAAATAAGTGATCGCAATTCAGTGTTTAACAAAAAAAATAAATTCCATATTGAACATGAGACTCTATTAATTTTTATTCTAGAATTAACCTCAGAACCTTGGATCCATTATTAAATGCTGGTTTGTGCCTTTAAAAGAGTATTTTGATATAACAAAAAAATCAAATGTACAATTTTTTATCAAATTTAAAAGAATTTTAAATTAACGTACATGTTTTAACTCAACTGAAAAGTAAAGTTATTTCAGCTACAATCTATTTTTTTATACAAATTTTTATTATTATAATGTTAAACGCTTCATAACTTTATTGCATCTTTATTATTACTTTACAATGCACTTTCTAAATTATCAAATATTGATCGATTTTATACATACAATCCGCTGCCTTTTTACGGTGCGCCAGCTTGCTGTATAAATACAGCTGAGTTTATAACATTTTTTATACATAAACACATCTTTAAAAGGTTAACGAGAAAAATTTTATATTCATTGTTTTATTCATCATCTTAACTATACACCCATCATTGTTTACTTCTCAAAACCGCCTCTTCCTCATTTTCGTTTCGCTTTAGCACTTACACACACAAAATCGATTTATCCTCACAATACACAAATATAGTCTATTACTAAACAATACACATAGTATTACATTTATACATTAAAACTCAATCACTGTTGTATGTAATATACTTTAGAGGTAAAAAATTAGAAGAGACTATCATCTGCTCAACACCTATGATGAATTATCTGTGTTTGATTAATAAACGAAAATAAAATGAGGGCTCTGAAATAAAATAGTTGGTAGCATATGAAGATGAAGATAGGTTTCACCAAATCCACGGTTGAACTGGTTATGAGAAAACGTAAATATTGAAGGATATTTAAATGTTTGCAAATCATGTAATGATGTAACCTATAACTTCAAAGGATTTTAATTAACAGATCAATCTCATCTCACTTGATGGTACATATAAATGGATTTTAAACTATCAGGATTACTGTACGAAGTATGTGTCTTTAAGATCTCTATAGACTAAACTAGTGCTTCACCTCTTACACATATATTTTATTTTTGGTACGCCACGGATTTTACAGAACGATAATGGTTGGGAATTCGTGAATAATATGATTACAAAATATAAAAATATAATGGCCCAAATGTGTTTATAGACCACCCCGTCACCGTCAAAACTAAGACATCGAAAACATAATTAAAACCTAAATTACGGATAATAACTACACAAATGGGCGAATCAGCTACGTTTTAAATTATTGCTCAATCACCCTACAAGGCTTTTTATGTTTCTAAACAAATATTGGAACTAAAGAGGATGCAAAAGCCTTCCTTAGTGAATCTGAGATTGATTACAATGTGACATTGGAGAAGTAGGGACTGATTCAACTGAAATTGGACTTTCCTCGGCAGGTAATGCCCATGCCCAAGAGTACTTAAAAATAAATCACGGAAATATTTGATTTTCCAAGCAACAGCCAATATAAAGAACTAATAAACACTAGAGAGCAAAACATATAAAAAGAAAGAGTTGCTCTTGTATTGGACAAAAAGGTGCAACGTACAAAATGGTAAGTAAATTGAAGCTGGACGATTATGTACTAGTAGCTGTCTTCAAGGTTGATAGATCTTCAGCAGATCCATAAAACATCATAGAAGTAAATGATATAGTAGACTAACAAAATTGAGTTTAATAAGTTGGTCTAAAGGGCGGTCGGTTAAAAGGAAGTATAGGCATTATACCCTACAACGTGCCTGATTAAATTTTCTAACATTTGCAAACGTTGAATTTTGGAAACAACTGTCATCATGGGAACTAGGTTACCTCGTACCTATATGTTCTACATTTTTTCAAATCCTTGTTTTCATTGGTATAGAATAAATGCTCTTAATTTTAATACATTAATAATGTATTTGCACATCAATAAGAGAGAAGTACATTTTTTATATTAAATTGTTAATTATAAATTACAGCCTTGATAACGCTTTCATTTGAAAAGCAAAACGTCGGCAACGGCAAAGAAGAATTATCATCGGAAATGGACAGACTGACCACTCGTGTTGGCGAAAAATTAGGAAGAAATTTCAATAAACGACCACCTGAATCTAGACGATCTTAGTTAAATATAGTAGGAGTTAATAAATCAAACATCTGAAATTTATAAAAATGTCGTGTATTGTAACAACTAAGTTTAATTCAATTTGGACCAGATACGGATGAACAAATCAATACAAAATATATAGCTAATACACCAGTAGGTGTTGCCACATCTAGAGTGGTCTCGTGTCAACGTAACACGCCCCCAAATGCATTTGCATTAAAGCAACTAATGTGTTAGTTGTTACATAAGTATATTCGATTCTCATAGCCAACAAAGTGTTGACAAAAATAACAATCTCAAATCGCCTGCTATAAGTTGTACGAAAAACATATAGTTTTACACGTCTATGGAGAAAAGATATAAAACAAAACATAATGTAAATTTCATTGTCCATAAATTATTTAAACTTTTTTTGTAGTATTATTTTCTTATTAATTGGAGCCTTTGTAGTTAACTAGGTCTTTAAGAGTTCAAACAAGGAATTCTGTTAATTCATAATTTTAAAAACAAATATGAAATGATAAATTTAGTGACTTTATTGAAAACGTAAAATAAACTAAACCTGTTTACTAAACTTGATTGAATGCAACTTTTAAAATTAAAGAAAATTATTCTATTCAAACCACTGCTGCAGTATAATATTAATAGTTCGTATAATTATACCAATAGCTAAGTCGTTTCAAATTAATATTATTAAAATTTCATACCTTAGTAGCTTCCTACCCTACTAAAGTAACAACATAAACTAATTCAATATTCAAATGTAAGCAAATCTATTGTCACGATTATTATTATTATTTAAGTTACTAGTTCTTATCAAACACAAATTACATAAATTAATCTTTTGAACTCATACATTGCAATTTACAAAAAAAAACACTGTTAGCGCTACATTACGCATTCTTTAATTTTTTTATTACATAGAAATTACAGTCACAGCGTAAGAAACATCTAGCAGCGTATATAGATCAATTAAACGAATTATGCAAATGGCCGTTACTTTTACATTTTTAAGATGAAAAATAATGTTTCAATTTTGAGCCGCCTGTATCCAATTACTGATTATTCTTCTGATATCGTCTGTCCATCTTGTGTGCTTTTTTTATCGGCTCTTGATTACTACCTAAGAAGTCTCTTCGTCCATCTCCGGTCTGGCATCCGGGTTATATGTCTTGTGAGTTCCATTTGAGTTTGGTTATTTGCGTGATCACATCTGTCACGCCTGTTCTTTGTTTCAAGTCTTCGTCTCTTAGGGAAAAGCCAAGCTTTATAATTTGTTAATTCTTAATACACACATTTTTAATATGCTGACTTAAACTAACCTGGTAATAAATTGGTTTCAATTGTTTATACTACTTCGCAGACTTACAACACTTTGCGGGCTTTATCAACGATACACAGCTTTATCTAGTTTTTATTAAACAGTTTGTTAATAACTGGGTTAATTATTTACATCCACAACACTTCTTTCAATGATTAGCGAAAAACATTCCCTATTAATTGTTTATTGCGCGGACTTAAAATTACACGTTCATTATTCTTTACTGCCGGAGAGCGTCTTCTTCCCCACTTTCACTTTACTCGATCACGTACGCACAAAAATGGATATATCTTCTTTACATATATCTGTATTTACATCTATACATTACAATTATGACATAATACAATCACTGCAATATGTTGCAGAAGTATCTAGGCTAGATTAGTTCCAAGTCAAAATATAAAGTTTGGTCAAAATCGTACCAGCAGTTTTTGAGATCTCTTGGTTACATGCAAACCGACAGATTTTCTACGTAATTTTAATCTATATACTTTTTTGTTAGTTCTACTCCCTTGTTGTCAATTTTAAGTACTCAGTAGGCACTAAGGTAGTAATAAATTTTGTTAGAGCCTATCTTGTTGGTTATCTGACATTAAAATTATGGCGTTCGTAAAGCGTTAGTTTGTTAGAATCTGCCCATCTATATTTAGGGTTTTTTCTTCCCATTCTAGCTTTTTCAAAGCATATTCAAACACTGTATTAAATAGTTTGGGGAATATCCTGTCCCCTTGCCTAACTTCTCTGCCATTAGGTATGTGCTTGGTGTTCTCGTGTAATTTTACCGTCATGACTGCATTTTTGTATATGTTATACAAGGTTTTCAAACTTAAGTCGGCATTATTGCTAACTTTGTTATTATTAGAGCTACATGGTCGGTTAAATAGGCAAATTAGTAGCATTTGTTTCTCTCATCACTATGGTGAAAACAGATTAAAAATCAAACATCGCGTTTGCGAGTTACGTCAAATTGTTTCATTTTTTCAAATAGGACACCCTGTATACAATATTCTCAATTGATTGGAAATTAAAAACTGAATAACAAGTGTCCTATTATTTTTTATCTTAAAGTCAAAAATGACAGAGCTATCGATGATTTTTCAAATAAGTTTAAAGTGGCTGTGATTTTATAAACTACAATCGTTTGTTGTATAAATATCATCAGGATTAAAATGTCAAATTGAAGTTTCACTGGTAAACAGTTTACAGCCACTAAAAGCGTTTACAAGCGAGCTCAAAAATGCTTAAACCAAGAGAATGACGTTTTTGAGCATCTAATTTAAATTTTCTTTTAATGTTCACAGAATAAATTAAAATAAACCATATCCTTTCGCTTTATAGATATTCCTTTTTTTAAATTTTATTTACCACTTCTGCTGGATATAGCCACCATGAATTTTGTATGTTAATCTATCCCCATCACGAATTTTTTTTAAGTGTCTGGGTGAACAAGATTCAAACCGCCTCGACCAACGATTTTCCGACTAGTAAATTTGACTTCGTTCTTGGCATTACTACTCGACCACCCACGGGTTTGATATTTTTCCTACTTTGTACTTTATGGTATGGCAAAGTTACAACTAACACAGCCACCGTAACCAATTTGAAAAATCATCAATAGTTCTGTCATTTTTGACTTTAGTGTATTTGACTTTAGGATAAAAATAATGAGACACGTTTTGTTCCGTATTTAGTTTTCTATCGATTGAACATATTGTATACAGGGTGCCCCATTAGAAAAAATGGAACAATTTGACATAACTCGCGAACGCAATTTTCGATTTTATTCTGTTTTCACCATAGTGATGAGAAAAACGAATGCTACTAATTTGCTTATTTAACCGACCCTGTAACTCTAATAATAATAAAGTTAGTAATAGTGCCGACTTAAGTTTGAAAACCCTGTATACTAGTTTTGTGTATCAGTAGTCGACTCGGCTTTCTTGCAGTGCTATTATAACTGCCACTATCTCAACTGTATTAAATGCCTTTTTGAAAAAGACTAGAAGTAGTGGTCTATTTTACTTTTTTTAATTAATGTTTTGACTCTTGGATATTGCCGTTGGTGTCAAATCCCAAATGAAAACCTGCCTCTTTTGGAGTTTGGTAGAAATCTATAGTCTATAATTCTCCATTTCAGCTGCAGGAGTAATATCACCATCGCATTGTTTCATTTCTCTGGTATTTGTCGTTCATTATACAAATTTTTTATTTTTCTAAGTAGACAAGATCCACACCTATCTTTATTGCAAAATTAATAGCTTTGTCTTCTTCAGGTGTTTTATTGTGCTAAACGTATCTCCTCCAATGTAATATTTGGGAACGATCTGATTCTTGATTTACTATGCCATTTCTTGAAGTTACCATATCTGGTTCTAAATCTGTAGATGGATCTCTCTCTGTTTCCTTTTGACTTCTATATAGCAGTTCATACAACTCTTCTACCACTTTCAATATTTTTTTCTATTGGTGATGACAACTCCTTTTTTGTTTTTGACTTTAATTATTTCTGTCTTTCTATTCCCAAGTTTTTTGCAACACCTTCATGCTTTTGTTGTCTTCTATTGTTTGTTTAATTTCTCTTGTGTTGTATTTTCTAAGATCTTTTTGTATAGCTTTTAACACTTGTTTATTAATTTCCTTTATATTTTCATTATTTACGGTTTTTCACTTCTCGTTCCTTTTTCTCCGCTTTATTATGTTCTTAGTTCCTTGGCTTATTTTCGTTTCTCTTTTTATTTTAGGACAGATTTTATTTTGACTTTGTATTATTTTTTTATTTAAGCTATTTACATTTTCTTCTTGGTCAATATTCTCAAGCAAATTATTAATGTGCCTCTGGAATTTCTCTGTATCTGTTGGGTTAATGAATGGTCTATTGTTTACCATTTTATATCTTTCTTTGCTGATATTGATTAATATGTTTGCTTTAACTAGTAATTATAAAATAGCACAAGGATTACAACTGGAAAAAATTATAATTTTGGTTTGGACTGATTATTGATTTTATAATTATTATCATTTTTAATTATTAAAATTAAACATTTCAGAATGTGTCTTGGGGCACGTTAATAGGTATAATACATTCATAAAACATTCTGACTCTACTTTAAAACGTAAACAAGTGTGTGAAAGCATTTTTCTAATATTTTTCCTTGATAAATCAGGTGATAGAAGAAGGTTTTATTGCACTCCCTGTTGCGCGAACACTTGATGCTGGTTACTGGTACTAAATACAATTGACGTATTTATTATTGGTAAAAATAAAAATAAAAAGAAACACTTCTAAGAAAAGGAAATCGTTGTAGACAGCAATATTTTCCATTTTTAAAGAAAACCTTTAGGAATGTAAAATTTTAAACTTAGACAATTTTACGCCATCTCAGGCGTGTTAACGTACACGTGAAAATAAAAGGCGTACATCTGCCGCTCTAATTATTTTACTTTAGTTACGATTGAAGTCAAACGTAATGGAAGGAAGTGAAGAGAGTTCGCTAAGATAATGATCAAGAGTAAGGTATACAATATAAACGCTGCAGTAACACTTTCTGCGAATATGCATTAAGAGTAATTCGAAGTTTAACGTACCTCTTATGTGATTCTATAAATTTGAGGAAGATTTAGTTTGAAAAACAAATTCAACAGTAAAAATTAAATTAAAAAAACAAAATAAAAATTTTTATTTGCCAAGAACCAATATGTTTTATAGTCGAAATGTTACAAATGAATTTACAGCCAAATGAATAAATTTGTGAACCAATTTAAAGATAAAATGTATATACAACCAAAATTTTATGTGCTCGAAAGTAAGAAAATTAAAGGGGGGAGTTGAGGACCTTAACTTCAATTTACTATGATTGCACACATAGTAAATGGAGCAATACAGACAAAGTAAACTATGCAGTATACGAGAATACGACGAAAATAATAGTTATTCGACAGTGCTATTTTCTACATGAGTGACCCAAGGAGCTTTCCATTAGCGTCTAGTTTTCACATTTCACCATAACTACCCTGACGGGTTAGTAGCGCAATACTATTACCTCCACCGGTAACGATCTCAACTTCCCTATCGACTGTCTGGCGACCTCTACATTATCTTCTTTTAGAACGTTATTGGAGCACAGTTTGCTTTTATGTATCCGCAAATAAATTTCAATATTATACTATTAAGTCCCCAAATTGTTTTGTTAAATTGACAATTTTACTTCACTGAAAAATAAAAATTTTGTCCAAATTCTGGTTCTAATGTCAACTAGTTTATAGACAACCAATTATTCAAACAATAAGAATCTATCGCGTCTGATAGAAAATGAAATACCAACTATTACAAACACCACGTCTCTAATCTGCAATCCAATGGAAAATACGAGCTGTTTTAAAAACATTGAAAAATCGCTAAAGCAATATTTAGAGTACCATAGAATTTGAAATTGTTTTTTAATGTATATCGGATAGCACCGTCATTTATGCTACATTAGCATTTTATCGAGCTGGTTTTGTTTGATTGCAAAGTTATATGAATGTTTTATACATTGATTTTAAGTGTAAATATAAAAGATACATAAAATGGATGATTTTTAATTCATATTTATAAACAAATAGGATAATGTTTTATTAAATAAATAACAATTTTTCTAGAAAATATAGGAATATTATTTTTCAAATGCTAAATACAAAAAATTGATGGTAGGTATATGAGAGAAGAGAGGATTAAAATGTACATGAGCTGTAAAGCAGCTAATGTATAAACAAATGAGTGCTTGAATAGCCTTCTGTAACAAAACAATCAATTTCCGATGGTGATAATGTTTAAAATAATTACATATTTAATAGCACTAATAAATAATCAAATTAATAGTTATTTAACAAACGAGTGTATTAATAAAGACGATTAACAATTGAGATATTTTAACGCGTGAGCCAAGCGAGCGCGTTAACGTTACAGAGATTGTTAATCGCTCTTTAATTTGTGAGTTAGTTACACAACTTTCCGTGGACAATACTTTGTAATTTTAATAAAATTAAATTTTAATAATTCTTAAAAGGTATGCTATTGTGAACTCACTTTGAAACTACGTTTTTAAAGTCGCCACAATTTGTGAAATAAATAACGTAACCTAACTTCGTCGTTTCTACTTTTTTGTGAGCTTTGATTTAATAATTAACTAGTTTTCATCACAGCAAAACAAGGTGTTTTAATTTTTTTGTGAGAAGGATTGGTATTTAATCAAAATAATGAATCACATACAAAGACCACACCAGAAGTGGTTGACAATGTTTGATAAATCATGGACAAAACCCAAGCTCATCTCTACGTTAGCTGTAACAAGTTGAACTTTCTATAATCACTTGTTACATCATACCGAAGAAAGATACAGTAATGGATAATCCGAACACAAAGATTGCAGGACCCGTTCGGTTTACCAAAACTTCGGATTATAGAATTCAACCATTTTTGGATGGTTAGATCGACAGCCTTCTGCCGAATTCTTCTTAGAAGAATCACTTCATGCAGTGGCAATGCATTTTCTTCCGCCCATTGTAGACATGAATTGAATGACATGACCGCCTCTTTACTGGATATTTTTGAATAGGTTCTTCGTCATCAGAGTTTTGATTCCGTCCTGTGACAGAAGCAATGATCTCATCATCTTCTAAGATATCTAGATCCAAATGTTTCTCATCTTCACCTCTTGCCCATTTTTCAACTTCTGTTTTAGTCAACGGATTATCAGCACGATTCACTCTGTTCACTAACTCCACTAGATCAGGTTCTCCATCAGACCATTTTTCTCTTAATTCATTCAAAGGCATCAAATCTTCTACATCCCATTCATCCATGGTATTGGTCGAAAGAAGTTGAGACCATAACTTCTTCACCAATTTTTCAGGCACTTGTTTCCAAGATTTGGCTAGCGCAAACACAGCATCTTTCAACGACACATTTTTCAAACAATTCGCTATGTTTTCATCTTCTTGTAAGAGCACCTCTTGCAGCAATCTTTTCCGATATGTGATTTTAACATTTTGGATCACATTCTGGTCCATCGGTTGAATCAGGGCGGTACAATTGGGCGGTAGAAACATTACTTGAATATTACCATCACGGCTGGCTAGTTGTTGTTCTGGCCTATGAGCTGAAGCATTATCCAATACCAAAAGTGCCTTTTCTTCGAGATTGTTGTTGCGAAGATGCTTTTTTACGCTTGGTACGAATTCATTATGGAACCATTCTTTGAAGATAGCTTGATCAACCCACGCACTTTTTGGTTTCGGTAATAGACAGGTAGCTCAATGTTTCTGAATGGTCTTGGATTTTTTGATTTGCCAATTACAAGCAACCTTAATTTGTGTCTACCACTTGCATTTGCACAAGGCATAAAAGTAATTCGATCTTTGCTGATTTTGCCTTTGTCTTTTCTGGAAGGCAGCGCCAGTACAAACCAGATTTATCAGCGTTGTAGATTTGCTCTGGAGAAAGATGGAATTGCTCAATTTTCTGTTTCATTTCAATACGAAATGGTTCCACGGCACTTTTGTCACTCGACAGCTTCTCCCCAGTAACTTTCAACGAGCGAATTTCAAATCTGTGCTTGAATCCTTGAAACCATCTTCTACTTGCTTCAAAATTGACTTTTTCTCCATAATTCATATCACTGAAGAACTGGCGAGCCTTCTGAAGTATGATTGCTTCGGAAATTGGTGCATGTCGCGCTCTCTGTTGTAGAAACCATGTATATACTGCATCTTCGACATCAGAAAATTCCGCATTACGCATCGTTTTCCTTGTTCCCGGCCCTTTTTCAGTTCGTGAAAAAGTGCTTCATCATCTTCTCGGAAACCGGCGTTCGGATTGCAGAATGCATGGTGTTCAGATTATGAATATCATTTTACGCAATTGGGGCGTTCGGATTATAGAGTATTTCGGATTATGGGGGTTCGGACTATCCATACATTACTGTATTCATTTATATCCTTACCGTGCAAACGCCAATACTCTTCTTTAATTTGCTATTACAGCCCTACGTAAAGAACTTAACTTTTAAACAATGGGTAAACTATATTGAAGAACTGTGTGAGAGAAAAGTTTTTTAACATTGATAGCTGAACACCCTTAAATATGATTAAACGTTATCATCCGAATATTGCGTATAGTCGTTGATTATAACAGTGTTTTGCTTTGCTACAAATTACGACAGATGTTTTATTTGCGTTTTCATGTTGAACTTGATTTACTGATATATACATTTAGTTGCTTATACCAAAATTGTTTATTAATAGAAAATCGTTCATTAATAGGTGTGATTAACGATCAATTTTGTTTGCATTAATGCAAGCCATAAACGCACGCTCGACGAAAAAAATTTATAGTTTATTATGATTTCAAGTTTATTATACGAATGCATTTAATGATACCAGCATCTATCCAACAAATATTACAGGTCAGTTAGATTATCTTCCATGATGTAACAATACACCTAATTGTTTATATTATTGGTTTGATGGTAAAGAAAACTACATGCCTTACTAGATAATCGAAGAAATTCAAGAGCTAATAGCAAAAAAGGAGGACATTAAAATAATAATAAATTTATAAGTAACTTCAGATAAAACAATGAGCAATTATTTATCACAAAAGAAAAAAAAATTACGTGTGGTTCACACGAACAAGAATGCAAGAAATTCCAAAATTTACATCGAAGGAAATTCAAGAGGCCGTATGTCAAAGACTAATAGACAATATCGAAAATATAGGAGCACTCCACAAACTCCAGTTTAGATTTAGAAAGAGACTAACTACAATTCACGCATTAAAAAAAATTTGAAATTGTTAGTCATGAACAAACTGAAGCAAAGAAGTGGAACGCATTTTTAATGACAGCATTCTGGGAACAAATAATAAAAAATGGTATAATTGAGTAAGTCCTCTAATTCATTAAGTTTCCATCTGATAGAGGCAAAACGTCGGCATTTCTTATAAAAAGGAGTTTTTAATTACCTCCGCATAGGAAGATTCTACTAACAAGGAACATAATCGCATAAAAAAATTGAAATTAATAAAGATTAATAAATACTTGTAGAAAATCGAACAGGTATTTAACAAAAACAAAATTAATTATAGGCAGGAATGCTACACAAGAAATCTATGGCGGAGTTCCACAGGGCTAGATCTTGGGTCCAACAGTGTAGAGCGTTTTGTATAATAATGTCATTGTGTCGTTTTATTGTGCTTAGAATTAAGCATAGGCCTCTCTTTTCATTTTAAATTTGTCCTTGTTCTGTGCTACGTTTGTCTAATTCCATCCGACAATCTTCTTTATGTCATCAAACCATCTGGTAATTGGGCTTTCCCTACTTCTTCTTTCAACCCATGGTTTCCAATAGATAATTTTTGCGTTTCACCTACAGTCCTTCTGTCCAGTCACGTGTCCTGCCTAATCCCATTTTAACTGGGCAATTCTATTAATTTTGTCGGTTCTTTGTCGAATCTACTTGTTTCTTTTCCTGTGTCTTAATAAAACATCTACCATTATTCAGTAAATGAAATCTCTTGTCTTAATTGATTACAGTTTGTTCCACCAAATGATGGGCTTTCTTATAGGAGTATTTTTTGGAGTGGAATATTAAAACTCCATGTACTAATTACGTGCCAACGTTTCGGTCAAAAGACGTCTGACCTTTATAAAGGCAAAAAGAGATTGTTGGAGTTACAATAGTAAAAAGTATTTTATTCTCATTTGAATCCAGTTTTAATTATTATAAAATGTAAATAAATTGATTAAGAAATCCTAAATATGGACAACACTTAGTAGTGTAGTAGGAGAATAATTTTGTAAGAGTTTCCTATCTCCTTTTAAATAACAGTATCACGTCTGGTATATTTTATTTATCTAGTATTCCTTCTTGTTCTAAGCATTTGTTGTAAATATCCTTTAACCAAAATATGACTATTTCTTATGTTTCTTTCACCATTTCTATTAGTATATGATCTTCGTTCAGTGCCTTGTTTTGTTTTATATATTTTATCGCTTGTAAATTGTTTTTTGTAATTATTTTGTGGATGTCTCCGGAACCTACATTTATAACCTTGGTTTCTGCTAGCTGTTCTGGTTTTTTAGTTTTTGTAGCATTTTTTAATAGTTTTAACAGTTTCTGATCTGTTTGTTGTTTCTGTTCCGTTTTCATCTTTTACTGCAATATGATAATGTAACAGAAATAAAAGCGCCAATAGGGTTTCAACGCATTTGCTATGCAGACGACCTCTGTCTAATAATGACATCTACATGGAAAAGATGATAATAAAAGCAGAAGAATCAATGCACTCAATTGGAATCTGGATGATAAAAAACAAATTAGAATTGACACAAAAAAAAATTTTGCGTAAGATTGAGACTCCACGGCCGGAGATTGTTAAAACGTTTAACTACGATTACCATTTTGACACGGATATAGATTATAAGTTAAGATTTACCAACCGTATTTGTAACGTTAGTGAAAAACACAAATAACTTCAAGATTACTAACCATGGTGCTGCCAAATATCAAAAGACCAGGGCAGGAAAAAAAAGATTTATGGCTATGGCAACAGAAATCATCAATACCTTATCCAGCCTCTATATGGACTAGAGCTTTAAAATATAAAATGGGCAAAAATGCTTTAAAAATTCCCAAATAATACTAGCACTAAGGATAGTGTTTGGTATTAGCAGGGTTAGAACCACTAGAAATACTAGCAAAAGAGAGACCAACTGACGATAAAAAAAAACAATAGGAGATAATTAAAACATTCATCAAATGGTAAGTTCCAAAAAATAAAAGAGAACAGTGATCAAAACAATAATAAAATCAATAAAGTTGTGAGTAGAAAAAAAAATCAAAACCTTCACTTTTGGATTACGCAATGGCTGACGGGACATGGAGTCAGTAAAAATACCTTAATAAAGAAAAGTCTGGAAGATACTTGGGAAAAATGTGGCGAATAAGGAGATGATCCTAATCATACGCTAATAAGGCATAAAATGGAAACAAACAACCAAACCAAAACAATATTTAGTCATGGTAATTCAGACAAAATATGTTGAAGATGTGGAAACCTTAAAGATGTGCGACCTCCACATAACTACTATGGTATTATACGCAAATGTATTTTGCATCCATAAGTAAGGTTAGGTTATACTCAGAGTTTTCAAAATACACAAATTAATTTGTGACCAAGAAGTGGTTCATTTCAGACAAGGTAAAGATGTGGGTTTTTGATGTTTTGTTTTAAAAAAAGTTTAAGTGGCAATGATTAATGTTTTTAAACGATGAATTCAGAATCAAAAGAAGAATTTTTTTGTAGTCGTCGTCGTTTATACCTGTTTCACCACTTTAGTTTCCGGACCTGGTTATCAAGACCCTCCCGGATAATTAGGAAAAAATGTACAACACAATTTCACAAAACACAATCACATTACACACTTAATTAATATTATTACATGTGAATACTAGGGTGGGTAAGGGTTGGCATGTTTAGGTTTTAGTGGTTTTCCTAAACCTTGAAGTAAATGCTTTGCCAAGGCGAACCAATCCACAATTGCACACGGTTTCATCACCACACTATACAGGTTTATATTCATCTTCTGGGGCACCATACATAACACTTACATCACAATACTTTATTTAAAAATGTAATATATTTAAAATGTACCATACGATTAAATAAATAAATAAAATATCTGTTACTTATCATTTTATGTAAAAACAATATTATTATTGTAAAAATTCACTTTTGGGATCATTTTTGAAAAACAAAAGTTTTGGGCGGTAGAAAAATGGTAACCGTTGCAAACGTTTAATCGGTTATAATTTTATCATTTTATTGAACGTTTTATTAATTTGAATTTGGTACATTTTTGTTAGAAAAGTCAAAGATTGTTGCCCATTATACAGTTATTTTACATTTTACAGTTGATGGAACATGAACTTTATTGAATCTAGAATCTGGCTAACTGTAGAACTTGATTATACGAATTATTTTAAACTTTTCGGTTGTTTGTTTCAATTTTTTGGTTTTTTCAAGTGGGTCATACGTTGACAAATACGGTTACCATTTTGACATAATCCAATTCTAGAAAGACTTTTTGTTTCAAGAATACTTTTGATCATGGAAACCTCTATTCTTACGTTATGTATGTTTTATGTTATATTATTATTATTCATATTATTATTCCTTTTAAGGTAACATTAGATTCCAATCGTCCATTTTTCTTTTTATATTTATTTTTGTTGTTTAAGTTGTAGATCATATCAATCAATCATCAAATAATATAATATACAACTTAAACAACAAAAATAAATATAAAAGAAAAATGATTATTATTCCTGTTTTTTAAATTAAAAACAATGTTCTTAGTTTCTTTGTCTTAGTTGCAGAATAAGTCCTTGAGTAGTATCCCGTTACAATTCCAAAAAACATCGGCCACGACTTTGGCAGTAGAAAGAGTTCGACCCTGAGTGACGCCACTGTTTGAATTTTTGTTTTGTTTTGCGAGTAAAATGAAACACCTACGTTTTGTCTTCCGTAATAATGGAGTCCAACAATTTTACTCAGGTTTTAGACAGTTTTGACAAGAATGGCAAGCGAAGTTAAAGCCTATTTCATTGTCAAAAGCTGCTTGTCGCCATACACCCCTATCAATTGACGATGAATATCCACAGGTAGAGTCTCTTTGGCGTGTAAAAAGCGAATTTTGGAAAGAATCTTGCATTTATCGGGGTAAACAACGGAAACCTTCTGAATCGACTCTCGTACTTTACCTATTGGTTTTAAGTCCCTACTAGAAACTTGAGCTTTGCTAAACTTTGGTATAATTGTATTAATGTGATTTAAATTGTTTACGTTTAGGCTAATAATATTTAATTTTTATTTATTAATATTTTGGTAATCTTTTGCTGTTAGGTATGATAAAAGATGCGCGTTTTAAAATTATTTAAAGATAATTAAAGTAAACCAGCTATCGAGCGTTCCAAGTACATTTTTGACGTCTAATGTGAGTTTATTTACGGAATTTAATATTAACACTGTGATGGAAGGTTGAATAATTGTAGGAAAATCACTTAAATAGATTGTGAATACTAATGGACCTAGAATAGATTCTTGTGAAACTCCATAATGTATGATAGATAGTGAAGAACAAATATTTTTGATTTCACTATTATCAGTTACATATGATATCTGTACTAATCCTTGTCGTCTGAAGAGGTATGATCAAAAAACATTCTACTGTTGATAATATCGTATTATGATCTACAAATCAAAAGCTTTTAAAAAGTCACAATTTAGAATGATTACTATTTCATTTTTATTTAGGGAATCATAGACGTCTTTGTAATATTAGTTACAGATGTAAATTTGAACAAATTTTTACAAAACCATGTTAATTAGTGCAAATATGGCAATGTTTTCCAAAAAAATTGCTAGCCGTCCTGTTAAAACAAAAAGTTTTTACAGAGACCATACAGATATTGGGCAAATTTAAGATAATTTGGGAAATATTTACAACTAAAACCACAATCAAGTAATAATTTCATGTTAAATTTAATGACATTTACAGAAATGTCGTTACATCCCGTTGCACTGGTTCAGTAATTATAGATTGAATTCCACAAGGGTCATAGAAAGAAAATACAATGACTCAAGTTAATGATTTTGTAAATCATCTAATAGACCAAGTTACCATTATTGCATACAAGCATCATAGCAAATGTGATATCATTATGATTATGTTTTTGTTTTTCTGTTTTATCACTTTATAGTTGCCCAATTTCATACTTGTCATGTAAACAGTTTGTGACGATAATTTTTATTATCGTAATTTCTTTGCGAATTATTTTTCGGATATTCCTGCCTATGGCTACAGGCAACCAAACTTTAAGCGACCTTTTTGATATTTTTACGTATACGCGTCTAAAATATTAATTTCCGTTGTGTTGGCGAGAGCAGACGCATGTATATGGGATAAGCTCTTTTAGTTAATTAATTTAATTCTTTTGTTTTCAGTTATTAGGTATGTCTTTGAGAATTTTTCAGCAACGTTTGGAAAACGCCGTATCACCATTTTGTAAATTTTTAGAAGGAGGATTTAAAATAACTTTCTTCTACCGAATTTTACTTCGACGAGTAGATTTATTTGTCTATTACCGAGTTAAGTACTCTCTTTTTGTGTTGGTCGTATTGACCAGATTATTAGTCCAGTCTTATGTGGTTATAATATACATTCGTTCTCGTAAAGCTGCCACTGATATACGTCAGATAAGTTTGTGTCTTTATTAGTTGCATGGTAAAATCACCGTTATCTGTAAAACGCGTTTTTGTACATGTACCAAACGTTATTTGATTTACGACTTACATTTTTAAGATGCCAAATAAACAGTTTACAATTTGTAAACTCAAAAACATTTATAAGTGAATTTGTTTATTTTTGTAGTACTAATTCAAACGTTTGGTCGTACGTTGGTTTATTTCCTCCTTGATTAGCAAATTGATTGAAAATTTAAACCTTCTTATAGAAGAGGCAAATCCAACACACACTTTACGGTGTAATACTGCCGACGTTTCGCACTGCAAGGGCGAACACTTCCTCAGGCCACTTTATTAGGTATAACACACACAGAAAATGTATAAATTGTATAAATTGACATAGAATATGAGACAAATATATGTTAATGAATTGACTACAATGTACTATCTATCTATACAAGAACGAAACCAAAAAAATGTCTAGTCGTATATGTTTTTTTATGGTTTTTTGTCTCATATTCTACGTCAAACGTCGCCAGTATTACACCATAAAGTGTGTGTTTGATTTGCCCATTTAATAAGAAGGCTTAAATTTTCAATGAATTAAACGTTTGGTGTATGCATGATACACAAAAGTAAACCCGCTTAATTAGGGGGAAATATTTTTTATAAATTACAATAATTTATTGGTATATTGTGTGTCGCTACGAGTAGTCATTTAGCTTTGCGTTTATTCACGATTTAAATTTTTTATTATCAGACTGATGTATTAACTGTGATACTGTTGTGTCTCTTATTATCTTAAAATGTTTGGTGTCTCGCCTTACTTTGGTGATTCTCGTTAGAATAAATCCTCTAGTCTTTCTTCTATAAATTAGTATGTTTTATTTTGTTATAGTCCTACTAAGGATAAATCCTAGGTGGCGCACGCTGTCGCTTTAGAAGCATTCAACTACGTTCATAGTTCCCTTCCCGCAACCCACTCTACGACAGCGAGCTATGGGTAAGTTTTTCAGCGACTTTCTCTGTATTTAATATTTTTTTACTTTATTTAAAACTTAATTAAACAACAAGTTTTTGAGATTTTTGATTATGAGGGGGGTCATTGTAACCCTGTGTTTATTTGTTCACATAATTGAATATAGTAAGTTACTATTCTATTTTAACAAGCGACAGAGTTATTTCAACATTCAAATGACATCGATTCAGTGCTCTAATAGACTTGTTCTTAACGCGAGAATATAATATTGTAGAAGCCTATTCAAACATCCCTCGGTTCATCTATAAAATTTAGAATTGGTTTTCTCAATTAAAATGCAAATAATTTTGTTATTGGAAAATTATGTCTAATTAATGATAATTCCTTCCCTAAGAGACCAACATAAAACAACAAATTTCAGTTGAAATAACACTTATCTAAATAATATATTTTAATAAATTCAAATTGATAATATATTTACTGAATAAATGAAACGAAAAATTTGACGAAAACAAACTGAAATGAATTGGTTCGCCTATTTAAGCGTTCAGCTGAATACACATAAAAGAAAAAACATAAATAGAAAAAAAAAGAACAAACACAAATTAAAGAGTCGTTTCTCAATTTACTCTTTACCATATTATATGTATGAAGTAAATGAATAAACAATCTAAATTCCTTAGTGTTTGACAAACAACTATTCTAATTAAATGTAAACGACCCTTTTCGTATTCAAAGAAAACGTACCCACTCTTTCTTATCCTTTACATTCCGATGACGTGTTATTTGCTCATTCCGAGTTGCGTTAATATTACTTCCCGGACGTGTCTTTTCGCAGCGTTGCTTTATTGCAATACAAACATGATCAAAAAACAATCGAAGGGTAAGTTTTTTTAACTATAATTATGGGAACAATAAATATTACTCAGGATGGAAGATTACTTAAATTTATGTGGTGCTCTTCTGTAGATTAAACTTACGACTTTCTTTAATTACAACGTACATAATGCAGAGTGAAAGAAGTTACTTCAGTGATAAGAGTTCGCGTAAATTAAAAAAATGGGTGACTGTTTATGCAATTACGGAAACATGCTTTAGAATTATTTCAGATAAGTGGCATCGCACCAACGGAAATGTGGCTTTAGCTAAATGCTTTTGGTCCATACGACTTTATCTAATAAAGTGATGTAGTAATCAAAGGAAATGTGCACGAAAGGGTCTTTGCAGGCGACTTCCTTAATAGTCTGATACTATATAGACAATATATAAGTAACATTCACTTTAGTATATTACTGATGTAATTAACTCGTGGCATCATGCTAGAGAGCGTTGAAAGTGGAGGAGATCTTAGCTTTGTTAATAAACACAACACTAAGTGCGAACAATAATCAAATTTGTTTTCAATTCCCAAGTCTTTGTTTCTGTTTTACACAATTTTCACGATGTTTCGAACGATACACGAATTAAAAATAAATTGAAAAGTTTTTTGGTATACATCCATTGTTTGCGGTTTACCAAATAATAAAGCTCATTAAAAGGTGTTTCCGAATGACCTATAAAAAGCTCAAGTGGAAGTTAAATTTGACCCCAGCTTAAGAGAACTTGACAGTTGAATTTTGTTATTTAATCTGGCGTTTATAATTAAAGGTAGGGTAGTGATTAGGAACTAAATCGGATTATAGAAGTAATTTAAATCCGTACTCGTTTCTTCGTCGTGTCGTAGAAAGGTAAAAATAATTTAATTAAAAAATTTAAATGTTTATTAATTCCTGGAAACTTCATCAGTAATATTACGTTGCAAATTATAATTATTACGTCGTATTTTATCTTGTTCTGTTAGAAGTTTCAAATCAATATTCTACGCTTGGTATCTCAGTTGCTACGACAACATCATGAAAACAACGTACTCATATATTATCTTAAGGGTTGCACGAGCTTGACCGTTACCTACATCATCATTTCAGCGGACGCTATATGCGGGTTCCGGACATTACGTAACTGTAACGTGGTAATATCGTCCGGAATTGTTAAATTTACAGCGGCAGTAATTTGTTGGATGTAATTAACATCTCGACCTGGAATTTATTGTTCACAATCTAATGCTCGATAATGAATCTCATGTTCGGTCATCTACTAAAATTATCACGTGCTCTCGTCCCAAATAATTTCTTCAACGGACGCTATAGAAGAGAATAAGAGGACGACGACAAAGTGTATTATTCTGTAGTTGCGGTAACATCTCCTCATTACAACGTTTCTCACTCAAACGCGCTTGTTCCTTGTTATCATAGGATAGTGCAAAACTTTATATCTTAAATATTTGATTGCGGTCCTCGCTTAAACCTACGACATTTTAATTGTACGATATAATGTAGGGCGGCTCCTATTTAAAATAATTACAAACTTTGAGCGATATACGCGTGAGATAATTGGAAAGTAAGTACTTCCCCTAAAATGTAACTTTCTCGGTTGTTGTATTAGTAGCTGTGTTTGTGGAAAACACGCAGATTCGTTTCCTTAGATTGCTTTGGAGAACAAAGAAATATTGTAAATTGCTAGCAAATGCTTATCTTGTCAAAGCCAGACTACGAACACAAAACAACACATACGCTGCCGTATTTGGAAGATAAATCTCGCGAGAAGGAGATCTTATTTGGCGTTAGTGACTACTTTTTATACAGTATTCTACTGAATACAGTAGCGACTTTCAAGTATATTTCATAACGGATCTCAAGATTACAAAAGCCGATTGTTCCTTGTACTTTCATAAATAAATTTCCTTTGTATTTCCTGCTTTCAGACGCACTATTTAATTAAAATTTTTGCTGGCAAAAATGAAGCTCGCTTATACTATCAACGAAAAAATCCACAAATATTTTGTAATTAAAAGATGCAACAGAAGACTGTTTAACTTATTTAACTGAGATTCGGCGACGGTTTGAATAAATTAAAAGCACTTTTGACCTTTATTTTTAATTAAGTCTGTTTATGCTTTCAAGGAAAACACTACAAAATGTAATTTTTTATCTTGTTTTTTCTTATTTTTTAACATTTAACTGAAACTACAGAGTATTATATTTATTTTGATTAAACGAATTGACAATAAATACGTAAAGGGTAAGAAATAATTAAATGAAAATCAATTAACGCTCCGGCTGCGTAGAAAATTGAAATTAAATGGAATCGAAACACGGTATCTGCATTCGTTCTGATTTCTTTTTCTTATTTTGGGTTCTTACTAATTTTGCAAAGAAATTAAAAAATCTGGGTCAAAGTTACTAAAGCCTATAATCATACTAGTTTTTTGTGTTATTTTTGATAGTTAAGTAATAATGTTTTTGTTATGCTTGCAAGAAAGAAGATGTAAAACTATAAATATTCTAGTTTGAAGAACTTGAAGAATTGATTTTGTTTGTTCATTGATTTTTATTTCCGGCTCATATTCAAGCGAGTCCAAAAATTTTCTGAATTCACTTTAGGACATGATTTCTCTGGTTATATTAGAACCAAGGACTTTAGAAATCTCTGTAAGACGAACTATTTTTGGTGAAGGAACAGAATCATACAGACCTGCTTCCCTAGAGTCAGCTAACCACTAGATGCAACATCATTACCAAGGAGGTTAAATAAGGTTTGTTGTATGTGATTTTCACTAATAAAATCTTGGTAGGTTGACACAAGATGTTTTTGACTGTACTTGTACGGATTCCATGACAGATTGATGTAAACTTTTAAAAGACTTCTTGAAAACCGTTATCATTCGTGATTGTATCCGGTAATCCATAGCAAAGAATAATTTACCTTACATTGTAGATGATATTTGACGATTTCAATTGAAGACCTACGGAAAACGTGTCCCCCAATACCCACGTATTGTTGTCCAATGAAGACTAATACTTTACCAAGAATGTTCTGAGAATGTTCAAGTCTGAATGAAAGCAACCGAATGAATATCCTCATGTTCAGTACATAGAACATAATTTAATATATAAATCTACCCTGGCCCAATACTCAAAGAACAAACTAAAACTTTGATTCTGACACTTTCACAAAAACTTTCTAAAATAAGAATAATTACCAGTTTAAACTGTGATTTTGTCATGGGAAAAAGACGCCCATATTAAAGAGATAGCTGCTAAAGTAACGACTTAAACTTGATTTTGATTTGCTGTCCATCCTGGCACATCATAATGATTATTATCTTCCGGGTTGAGCCGTGTTCGTCTTTCCTTCCTACGTTATCTGTTTGACGTTTTGCTAACTATGCTGTTAGCTTCTTCAGAAGTTACTCTAAAGACTGATGTTGTTGTCTTCTGCTCCTTGTTAAACCTCGATAAAGCACCTCATGTCTTCAACGTTTTATTGAACGTTTCATTCAACGTTTTATCTCATACTTATTGCAAGCAGTTCACAGTGACGATTATCACCAATAATAATAAGAATAGTAATTTTTCCATCCAAACTTAAAATGATCCTTGGTATATCTATAGGGAAGCTAAGTATTTTATTTGTCAAACATAACAAATTTTTAATCAAAATGCCAAATATAGAGAGCCGCGATTGCAAACGAGGCAATGATGCCGACATGATAAAAATCAACCAATGAAAAAAGTACACTCGCTTTGCCAACTGGATGAAAACCAATTCGGTAAAAATAATTAATGAAGCCGTGTTATTGGGAAATTTTCAAGAGTTGATATGTTTACGTAATTTTAGAAAGTGATTTGCTCAAATCTTAGTTTACAGTCAAACTCGTATTCTCTCAATTCGCTTTAGAAAAGATTTCGATGCTCCGTAAAAAGTTGGTTGTTAAGATGAATTTAAGGGTTAGTTCTGAAAAATTTATGCAACTACAAGGATATTTGAACCAAGTCCAGAAAGGGAATCGACCAAGGATGTGCAAAGTCCTTACTCGAGATCAACTAGTCACATTTG
The DNA here is from genome assembly GCA_030710515.1 of Abscondita cerata. NCBI lineage: Eukaryota > Metazoa > Arthropoda > Insecta > Coleoptera > Lampyridae > Abscondita > Abscondita cerata. The sequence goes on from JALBCR010000973.1 coordinate 122,835, forward strand.
TCAAAGAAGTCACTGATTCCAAAATCTGATGCATCAGGTATAATATATTACAATATAGACTTCTATCTACAGGTTGCATTGCTGATAGGCATATTCGACGCATGAATAAGAAGATATTTACAAATGTTTGGGATATGGGGTATATACAGGGTGATTTATACCACGAGGCGAAAAATGAAAATATTGTAAGCAAAAAATGCGAAATAATTTTTTTTTCCAATCGGCCTTTGTTTTATTTTATTTAAAAACCTTTTATTTAAAAACCTTGTAACTGTGACACAAAGAAGAACCAATACCTTAACTTACAAACTATGTTCGAAAAGTCCACCGCCAGCTGCGATGCAAGCCTGGCAACGTAAAACCACTGAGTTATAAACTGCAGCAAAGTCTTGTTGATTTTCAACTTCAAGTTGCTGAACTGCATTCTGGGCTAAATTTTAAGACTAACAATTACAAACACTATATTAAAATATTTATTATTAATAAAAAATTTTTTTTTTTTAAAAAACTTTATTTTTTTTTTTTAAAAATAAAAATATTTTTATTATAATTTGTAATTTTATATATTTAAAAAAAAGTAAGATTAAAAAAAAAATTTTTTTTTTTTTTGCTTAGAATCAAATTGTGAACACATATTTTCATTTTTCGGCTCGTGGTATAAATCACCCGGTATATCTGTTAAGATTCCTTTAACTAAAACTGATAATGAGAGAAGTTTTATTATTATTGACGAATTGGAGATGAATGCACTAGAGTTAATAAGACATTATATATTTTGTGGCCCGCAGACGTATCTTATGATAGATTTTTTTGGGGCTCCAAGGAAACCGTTGTATGTCTCAGGTAGTAGATAAAAATACCTTGCAAGATTGCAACATATTTGGGGTTGCCAGATACTACAAGTTACACAGGGCATTTACTACGACGTACAAGTGCCACTCTCTATTCTGATGCTGAAGGTAGCATTACAAACTTGAAAAAATTGGGAGAGTAGCAGAATCAATCAGTGGCAAGGGAATATGTAGATGACAATCACTGCTCAAAACCAATGCTTGTCTTGCAGCTGATATGCGTATCTATTGAGATGTGGAAAACCATAATACAAGCAAAAACGAGTCAGTGGATGTTAAAAAATCTATGTGTCAAGCTGGTGTGGGCTTTTCTAGCCAGTTCCATAATTGTACCTTAAATTTCAAAGAATAGAACTTACATAGGACAATTTCAAGAATGACGTCTACAAAAATGCTGTATCAAACTAATCAACGACATAAGATGAATTGGGCCTTGGTGGTATGACTTCCTTTTGTTACAAGCAAATAAAAACACAAGTAGGTTTACTTGGTTATATAAATTATAAATAGATTTAGCCACAACAAACAAACGGAGAATATCGTGTTCCTCTTTTATAGTACAGTTTTATAATTATTTTCAGCAACTAAGTTGCATAAACGACGACACATCAAACAACCAGTTAACACATAAATAACATTGTATACATTAACTACAGAACGAGACCAGTCCTTATCACTTCTTGTATGGATAACATAACCAGAAACAGTTAGTAAGATAAAAAAGGCCACCGATTTAAAGGATACGTCAAAGTAGTTAAAGGTATTTCAATATACATACATAGTAAATTAAGAATGACATGAAATCATCCACAATTAAGGATAGATTACCTTGTGGTGAATTACTTAAGCTAAGACAACATACGTGTATGCACAGAAATGCGTCTTTTGGATCGTTCGACATCGATAGCTCCCAGTTTATAGCTAACGTAAGATACTTCGTACTATACTTTGGAGTTATCGGACAAACACGCTAAAATTGAAAGCATCTGTAAGAGAAAGCACTATCAAACGTTGTGGTCTGCTTTAATTCCAAATAAAAGTTCCTTCTCGTGTGTAGAGTAGAGATACCCCCAAGCGATACAAGATTCTAACGTACAAGGACACCTGATTTTCGATTCTTGTGCACAGCCCAGTGTCGAGTCAGAAACAATCCCAATTAAAAGTTAATGAGGCAGTAACGATTCCATCGGACATCAGACATATAAGAACGTAACAATACAACAAAAATAGAGAAACATCCATCAAGAAAAAATAAACTGTAATTAAAGAAACCCAGATGTAGACAATTTGCAACACGATATAAAATTAGGACATATGCTCATTTGCGAAATGGTGCGATAAAACTCAAACCAGGTTAATTATTTAATTCAACTATAATTACATCTCTATTCTAAATCTGCGGATGGTTATTAAATTTTTAGATTACTCTAACACAACCACTTAAAATTCCATGTCGCAGTTTTTATTTTATGATAGGAGAACCATACCAGTTCGTGGTTAAACAGAAAACAGAAAGAATCTCGACGTTTTCAATTCGAGTTAGAAGTTGACCCTGTCACTTGCGGCAAAAGTGAACATACCCGGCATAAGGAACACAACACGTATTCAGAGAATTTTAACATGAGAAAATTAAATTCTAATAAACTTGAATTTTTATCGTAGCGGATGGTTTTAGTTCCAGGAGATACGCAGTTTCTTTATTTTAAATAAATTCTTAGTGCAATAATTTTTTTTTTTGAAGTTGATATTAGAGTGACTCAAAAACTCTGCAAAATAAAAAGTAGGACATGATTTCTTATCAACTTTTCTATTTACAATATTACCTACTTCCACTATATAAGTGAGAGAACCAAGGGCTTCAAAAATCTTTCCAAGATGAACTTCTTTTGAGAAAGAATTAAATGATACAGACCAAGATTAAGCGACAGGAGGTTCTGCTTCCCTTGAGTCATTCAAAGAAAATCATATAAGATTTTTGGTTTTCGTTTAAACAATAGTTTCGACGAGTACCCTATGTTGATAATAAGGGTACGGGTTTCATTTTTACGACAGATCTATATAATATTTTGAAAGATCTATTAAGAATCCATAGTTATCACTGGCTATTGTATCCGGTAATCTAAAGTGATCGATAATTTATCTAAATTAAAGTTGACGATATGACGCTCTTTTTCAATTAAATGACATGCGGAAAAGGTGGTCTCGGCAATTGACTACACATTATTGTAAAAAAGGTCAGCTAAATCAACACTGAGACTTTACCAAGGGTGTTTAAAGAACCTCCAGTTCCAAATGGAAAAGTCCTTATATTCAGCACGAAACAAAATGTAATATCTGAATCTATCTTAGTCCCATAGTTAACCCTTTCCGGCCCAAATTCTTGTTTTCGGGAAAAAAATTAATTGGGCTGAAATGTATTTGGTAGTATGTTAAATAAGACATGTTTACTAAAAAAACAGAAAAAATATTTTTACAAACGAAAAATTTTATGATGCCAAGTGGCATCATTGAGCTTACGATATGTATTTAAATAAAACATTTATTTGTTGTGAAAAAGTTTGAAACAGTTTTTGTCTTTAGTTAAACACAATGGTGTCTGACATTTTTCGCACATCACCCTCGAATATGCTTTAATACATAATCGGCACCTTTTTTCGGCTCAATATGTATTGGGAAATGTTGGAATCCATCATATCTCATGTCGTCTACTGGAGCTGGAACTTTAGTATACTTCCTGAAAGGTGGTGGTGTTGATGATGGTGATGATGTTGTGGACGATGGTCTTCCTCTTTGCGAATAATTGCTCCTTTTCTAGCCCTCAGAAGTGCGTGTGCAATTTCTGATCTAAAAACTAAAAGGCTTTTCCAATTTTTCTGACCACTTTGTGACATGTGACGTCTGTATAAGAGCCATGCATTCACAATACACATATCGACCAAATTCCAAAAATTCTTAAGTAGAACCTTTTCACTACAAAATTTATGCGGTATAATGCTACAAGCATATCATGGAGATCAACTCCACCCATGAAGCTATTGTAATGCTTGATTACACCAGGACGTTGTACATCTATAAATCGCTTATCACCAACACTCCATCGTTGCACAGTTTCAATAGGATACACTCCTTTACAAGAAGAAAGGACATGAACAGATTTATTGTCAAACCATTTGACTACAGTCAAATTACTTGTTGCTTCCGTTCGAAAATCAAAAGATCCTCTTCCTTCTTTCTTTAAAACTTGGTCGTTTTTAAACTACCGCAATGTAGTCGATTACTTCTGACTGTCCCAGTTGAATGTATTCCAATATTTTTCAACTGCCTGAAGAGTTCGGGGATGTAAACCAATTGTCGCAGTACAATTTGAAATTTTGGTGTTTTGGCAAATTTTGACATAACCTCATTACAATATCACCACTTATTCCAAGTTCTGACGTTTCTTTTACTGTCCCTTTTCCAACATAAATTTCAAAATCATGGATAATTCCGTTAGAACTAGCACGAGCAAACATCTTTATGCCCCACTTGTGTGGCTTGTTTTAACAAATTGTTTTAGAGAACTCCGTCCTTTGAATGGAATAATAATTTCGTCTACCGAATTGTGCTCTTCTGGTTCTATTTTACGAAGATTTGCTCTAATTGCTTCAATTATAGGACGAATTTTAAAAAGTTTGTCGTATTCAGGATCGTTGCGCGTCTTCAATTGGGAATTGTCGTTGAGGTGCAAAAATTTCTCAGTTTATCAAACCTGTTCCTAGACATGATGTCTGCAATTGGGCTGTATCTAGAACTTTCAGCCCAGTACATCCTATAACTGGGCATTTTACAACACCACTCAAAATATGACATCCTATGAATTGCTCAATTTCTTCTTTGTTTGTGTTTACTGAAATCCCTGTTTTTCTACAGAATACAAATTAGTTTGAGTAACTACATGGTCTATCAAATTATCATCAAACAATTGTTTGAAGTAATTTAACGGCGTCATTTCAGGGTGAGGTGGATCAGAAAACATTGGGTAGCAATCTGCACTTATGCTTTCCAAATCTTTTGCTGCCAATGGTATGTATTTTTTATTCGTTTTTTTATCTGATATCCAACTTTTAAATTAGCCAATGGCAAATCATCTTCGGAACTATATTCACTATCTACGTTTTCCACTTCTACATCGACACCGTTCACAGGTACAGATGTAGAGGGAGAATTTTATTGTTTGTCAAGTTTGATGCCGTAAAAAGTTCATCATCTTCACCGTCTGACTCGATATCTACGTCAGAAATATCACCTTCTAATAAAAGCAGTAAACGACGTACCTCATCTTCCGTCAAACCTTGTCGCGACATTGCCATTTTTACCTGAATAGAAAAAATTAAACCATAATTCGGAATGAGTTGAAAAATAAAAATAAATTTGTTACAAAATGTTCTAGTCAACAATAGAAACACAAATTGAATTTATTCATTGAAGCTCAATGACGCCACTTGGCATCACAGAAAGAAGGTGTTTTATTTACAGGTTTTCGACGTGTTTTTAACATTTAGTTTGATTTAGTTCATATAATAAACATTTTACCTACTAATAAAAAATATATGGCCTCGAAAATATTTTTTTTCAGTAAATTTTAAAATAATAAAAAACCGCGGGTACTAGCACAATGTAAGCAATGGTAACTCAGAACATCAAACGCATGTTGTAAAAGGTAAAATGAGTTACAGATGCCTTTTATATGTCAGAGACCTCTGTGAATGAGTAGATTTGACGATAATACAAAGAACTGCAATGCATTGTATGTGGTTTGAAACGTAAGCAAGTTAAAACGACACGATTCCAAATGGAATCACTGGGCTTGAAAGGGTTAAAGAACAAACTAATAGATTTATTTTGAATATAATTCCAGGGTAACCAACATGAATGTGACGCGAGACTACCTTGACTAAAATTACCTGAAACTGGTTATTGACACGAGCAAGTAGAGATTGATTTATACAGAGCAGGGAGTTATTCTTTTTTTTTCAGAAACTCATGTAATACGTACGTATATATTTGACCTTAAAACAATAACTCTTACTCACAATTAAAAAACTTTAAAGCTGGATTATATTATATAAATGATTTTTGTTTGAAGCGATTTAGACACTTATAAGATGTGCTAATATTTTTTCAAGAGAGACTGAAGACTTTTAACTAGAGTGCTTTATTCACTTGAAACTTTTTAAAAAATAAAAATAAATCGTATCCTAACTTTCTAATACTAGTTGCCAACTCACTAATGTTTAAAATTATTGAAGATAGAGCTCCTGTTTAGAATTATTTCCCTGTGCAGACACTTCTCTGTGCAGTGTTCTATTCAATAGAGAGGTTGTTTTTATCAAAACATACTTTAACAAGTGACTTACTTTAATTATTGGAATATAGGCTCCCTTCCTCTTTGAGTTGAAATAATTTAAATTGACGTATCGTTTCGAAACAAAGCTTTGGGATATGACCTCTCTTCTGACAGAAACTGCAAGTTACTTTAATGGCTAGACATTTTTTGAAACCAACATAATTAGTACGACAAGATGTATCATCACTGGATTAAATTTTATTTGACTCTTGTCTTTGTTTTCTTTCTCGACTGGTTAGCTTCTGAATGACAGGATAAGTTTTAATAACTCGGACAAAAGATGATTAAGGAATCATCAACTTTCTATCTCTGGTTATAAAACTGACAACATCAACACTATTGTCGGGTTTTACCAACAGGACCTATATTTAAAATCATCATTGCTATGGTTTGAGCAATTGCATCCAAGAGTATTAGTTATACTGAAGCATGGCCTAAGTCCTGTGGTTAAACTGACACCTAGGCACTCTTAACTTTTAACTAAGCTTTAACTAACCTCTTCACCAAATTATACCCTATCGTTATAGATAATAATTAATTCAAGTCTGAAAATATTTTCTTGTATAACTTGTCTGTTACTCTAAGTAGAATGGCACTCAGTTTTTATGCTAACTCCAACAAAGATGTTAAACCGATTCCCGTCGGCAAATGGTTTTTTAGTTCCTTGAGCTATTTAATTTAGCTCAAAATTTAACATTCAATCTAAAATAGGTACAGCAAATTGTTTCTTGTTTAAGTTATGCAACTCCTTCATAAATTACATATTGCTTCAGGCAACCAAATACGTATCCATTTTTTTTTTTTTTTTTTTTTTTTTTTTTCTTTTTTTTTTGTGTTCCGGTGGGCGGCGGTTTTGCTTTTTTGTTTTGCTTTTTTTTTTTTTTTTTCCCTTTTCTTTTTTCTTTTTCTTTTTTTTCTTTTTTTTCTTCTCCCTTTTCCCCCCCCCCTCCCCCCCCCCCCCCCCCCCTCCCCCCCCCCCCCCCCCCCCCCCCCCCCCCCCCCCCAAGCAAACTACCAGAAGCATGTCCAAAAATTTAAACAGTGCTTAGAATCGCTGATTTAAAAAAAATTGTAGCATCTACCTCAGAGATTAACGGCAGGATCGGATTATAGACAGCAGGCTTTAAATCGATATTAACGTCAAAGATAGAATCATCTGAATAGGTTTAAATCATTAATAATGCTCTACATGAATTTGAAAAAGCATGAGAATTAGGGCAAATGGTGGTTTTTATTGGACTTGGTACATGCGGTTTTATACTAAGAAATCTATTACCTAGGAAAACTATTTTGACTACAAAAATTTCATCCTGATGATGGTCTTAAGAGTCGAAAGTGCGGGTCATAACGTATTGTTGTCAATGGTAGGTACATTTTCTAAGTATGGGTTGCAATTGAACACTAGTGCACCTGAAGCTGTTTTAACGGCACTTGGTGGTAAAATGACCGACATACATGGTAAGTCTTACTAGTAGCATATAGTAGTGGGCGTACAATGTACAATGAACCAATCAAAGAAACATAGATCAAGTAAATACAGGACGGTTTAATAAGTCTCGGTGTGCACTTGAACGAGACCAAAGCTATCACTATGCATTTTAAGGTGTACAATAGTACAACACTCCCTACACTGTTTAATTTATAATCATTTTCTTTTTAATAATATATTATAATACATGCTTGAATGCCATGAACCGCTTCGCAAGTAATACCTAATTAAACAAAATTTCAAACTAATTTTATCAATTTTAAGCAATTTTTTGCGCTTTAGGACATTGTATTGAACTAAAAAATTATTTTCAATTCGCTTCGACTGCTTTTTAATTTAAATTTGTCGATACTAAGGCAACTTTAAACCAGGGCGTATTTAATCGTAGGTTTTCACACGCTGCAGCTTGCATTAATTAGCAAATATAATGCAAGTATAAAAAAAAGCTTATAAAATGATCACGTAATTAAATTTAGTTTTTTTTTAATTTTTCGCTATTCTAAATATGATTTTGTATTTTATTGTATGTACATTAAAACCAAATATCTACAACATTAAGAAGAAATGCAAATTTGCTAGTGAACTTAACATTCTCCGGTAGAATGTACTTTATGCGAAGAACATGGTTGCCTTTTATCACAAGCTTATCCTATCGTTGTCTTGGTTTTAGAAGCAGTTGTCGGATCGATGTTTATCAAGTCCTTAGGCTATTTTATAACTTTCATAATATCGTCCTTGCTAAGGGTTTCCATCCCAATGAATCCTATTAGATTCTTTATTCTTTCATCAACGAGACATTGTAAAATTGTTTTGTGAAATTGTATATAAACTATCTGCTAATATTTTATTTAGAAAAACCTTTCAATAGTTAATTAAAATTGAAACGAATATTCCTTTAACAAAATTTAATTTGTGGAATTTATATTATTATTTTCAATTGCAATTGAAAATCTTAGATTGTGTTTAACTTACCCCAAGTAAAAGTATCCGAGTTTCATTGACCACACTCAAGCATCCCAGAAATGAAACGATCATCATTAACAATCCGGCCAGTATTAAGATATAAAGTCCGGTGTAGAAACCGTATAACTCCAACTTTTGAATCCATTCCTCCAACCCTGGCTCGAATCTTAACCAAAGGCTTAATGCGAAAATAGCGGCACCAATCATCTGAAAAATAATTATTATTATTGAACAATATGAAATGCGAAGTTAATTTTGCGGATAGTTAATAAATAGAAGAGAAAGAGATTGAAGCAATTCATTCGATGGCAACTAGAAATATTGCCCCCGATGTCGATAAAGGGTTTGCTCTGATGGATATTGGCGGTTTGAACCGATACGTCTAAAGGATGATGTCACGATAGGGCAGCTCGTTTACTTTCGATGACCACACTTTATTACGGCGAACAGTAATTACTGCAATAATCGGTTCGTTAAAGGCAACAATGGCACTCAGTTTATCTTGCATCTTATGCATCGTTAAAAGAGCTCGCAAGGGTGCCTGCTCTTTGCACAACAGACCTTGTTTACTAGAGATACCCTATTATACAAAGCTATTAAAGTTTTAGTACCACGCTTTTCATGTAACATAAAACCAAAAACCTATTTTAGACGCTAAGACCACAAGTTGTAAAATCTAATCCAGACTACATTATTTATTAATTTTCATTAATTTTACGTTTTTCTAAATTCGTATATAATGATGCAATTGAAAAGTTATTAACACCATTTTCATGCAAAATTCACTTACTAATTGGCAATATCTAAATTGAAATATAAATTGACTTTTTAACGTTTGGTTGATTAAAAAAGTTAAAATGAAAATAATAAGAACTTTTTGGTGTACACATTTTTTTTAAATTGACATTAATTAATCAACGTCAATTTTAGGTTTTTAATAAATAATTATTTCTGTTGTCAACTGAAAATGTACGCGTGTTTATGGACAATGAATTTAAGGACAATAAATGTTTAAGAAGGTAGTTTATGCTGAACTGAACACTTTAATAATTAACAAGGATAAAGTTTGGCTTTAATTTTTAATTAAAAAAAGAATATAGAATAAATAACGTCTACAACGTACTCTGCTAAAAATTATTTAATAATTTCGAACTTTTATTTTATTTAATAATGTATTATAATCATTATTTATTTTATTTACCTTGTTCAATTTCATATTTGTTTGTAAATTTGTAAACACATTTATAAAACGCAGTCAATTACTAATACGGTGCCATCAAATGCGAAGTATTGCCTTTCATGGTTGAATTTAAGATGTACTCGTTATGTAACTTGTGACAATATTATAAGTTACCAAATATGTTTTTTATGTGATACATACAAGATTTTAACTAATTTTGAAAAAATAGGGATAAAAATTGGATTAAATATATTTCGATTTTGAATATAACTGGTGTGGTCATTTTCAAAACAAATATGTCAAAACCATCCGACAAGTAACCAAAAATTTTACTACTTAAAGCTAGTTACAAAAATGCACAATTTGGCGCGAATTTAAAGATGGCCTATCACCCGCATTTATCTGTTATGTAAGATGCTGCAAATGTATCGTAGGGTTACGTTGAGGACTCCACCCCAAATAAAATTTCCGTTGCACGTAAAGTTCTAAATACTGAAAATGCAACAAGAGATGAATCTCCTTTAGAAGCACCTCTTGCAACAATCGATTTGCCATTAGTTGAAAGTACAAATTCATCTGTAACAACAACTTCAGAAAAAATTCAGCTATCAAATTAATCTAAGCAGGGTATATCATTCCCCAATTGCACCTGAAACTTTTCAATATAAACATTTGTAAAAATTAAAGCAAAAGTTGTATGTGTTGTATATTAAATAATATTGTATGAATCATGCCGAGAAAGTCGGTTTCTTGGCCAGAGGAATTGGCCAGGCTCGGCTACGCCTCCTTCGGCTCGGAAAACGTCCACTTTCCCGCCTAGGTACAGAAACTACTATTTCTACTTATACACATTAAAGTAAGCTTTACTATCATAATTGTCATAGAGTAAAAGTTGCATTTTCACAAAATTGAAAAAAAGCCATATTACCGATGTAATATTATCATTCTCACTTATATTAAACTAAACAGTGAAAGGTACGAACGTATTTAAAACCAGTTTATTTTTTTAATTATTTTTTCGTCAGTTAAGTAGGCATGCCTTTCATATATAAAAGATGGTCGCTTCTATGGACTTTTCATCAATTTGTAGAACTAATATACAAAAATTTGTTTAAAACCTGAAAATCTAAACCCTTTAAATATTTTGATTTTTTAATATTTACCCTGAAACCCGGATGTTTACAAGACAAATGAGAGATGACTTTTGTAAATCAACGAAATTTATTTAACACTTTATGCAATACAAAAAGAAACATTAGAATTCACGTAAGGTTTCATTCAAAAGTGTTTGATATTTAAATGTGTCGTCTATTAGGACTTCTTTGTGGTGGAGGTTGGATGAATCAAGAACTCAAATGGTTGAATTTGCCGATATATATTTTGGGTTGTGTGTCGTATTCAATTTTTTATGATTAGTATAATATTATAATTATTAAACATCATCTTCATTTAATGAAATTCCAGTTTTTGTTTACTCTTAACTCAAATTGATAAAGCCGTCACATGTGGAGCAAACGTTGAAAAAATTAAACCATTTGTGTTATTTGTTTTTTTATCCTCCTCTATCAAGAAAGGGCTCTAATTTACAACACTTTTGTAAAAAAAACAGTAGAGTGTTTCACAACTATGAATTTATTAATTGTAGAATTAAAATTATAAAATTAGATGAAATGAAAATGGAATATTCTTATATAATTATTGCTTGGTCTACTAAATAGGTTACAGAACAAGTACTCATGAAACTTCCATAAACCTTTCTACAAAATTTAATTTTTTTCTTCTTTGGGAAGATATTGTAGAAGTGAACAGCCAGGGTAATCTAGATTTTAACATATAATGTTTAAGCACAAACGTAGAATTGAAAACTCAGAATTTTATTAGCACAAAATTGCAATGTGTTGACAATGGGGAAGCACAATTACGACAACCTTGTCGCAACAGCACGATCTACGCAACCATAAATAAATAAAGCCGCACGGCACACATTAATCAAAGTACATCGCGTATCTGTATGAAAAATGAGATGGCAAAAATATGGCAAAATGAGTGAAGTTATGAAACTACGATTTACACACTAAACATGATTATTTTAAGATTGGCAGCCACTCTGTTGGCCGATTGTGGTGCTAATGTAAGAATCTTAAAAAATGATAACGCCGATGAGGGGTACCTAAAGGATTCCCAACAAAACTAAGTTAATAAGTAATAAAATTTTGGGCTATACTGATGGCTGATGGCAATGTTGATGGTAACACTTCTAGAGTGGCAAATCTTGAGATCCCGGACAGTGAAGCATAAAGAAATAAACTTTTTTCTGTGTAGAGAGATCTGGAAGCAATTTGCCAACACAAATCTTAGTCTGTAAACATTTGCAAGGAAATAAGCAAAGAAAGTGTTTAAATCGTATATTGAAACACAAGTTGCAAACCGAGAAAATACATAAGTTTAGTGGTTTATCACAATATACTAATTCTATATATTTGCTGCGTATCGTAACTATTTTTTATCAAAAATGAAACTGTTTTATTGGTGCCTATTCTGTTTCATTGTAGTCTATATTGTTATAATATCATTTCGGTCTTTACTTCACTGCAATCTTTCAGGTTGTTGGTGATCAAAATGTCACGGGTCAAAAAGTAAAAAAAAACAAACAAAGTTAGTTTCACTGACGTCCAAGTGGGAAGTGCAAAAGAGATGTTTTAAAATGCATAGACGGACTAAGTTTGACGTCAAATAAGTGACAAGAAATATCTCAAGAACTATAAAGTAGAAGGTGACACTGCAAATATTCGAGTGACACCAAATTACGACAATCGTATAATATTCACGAAAAGGTAAAACTGAGTCTCGTTAATTATATGACCACATATCCCAAAATGTGTTATGATCAAAGTATGAAAAATTTCAGAGGATACCTTCTTGAAAAAATAATCAATCATAAAACGGGCAAAGATTTATGAAAAGATATTCTACACTCAGCATTTGCCAGGTCGAACCTTGCAGCATTTCCCTGTGCTACTTCCTTTAATAAATACGCCAACAAATTTTATGGCAACTTTGGATAAGTGTATAGTTATTCAACTCATTTCGGTGACGGAAGTACAATATACAATCTGCACAAAACAGCTACCACTACTGTGCAAAAATCAAAAAAATTATAGAGAAAAGAGAGAGGGGTGTATTTGTCACTACATGTTTCATAATTAGCGCAAGTGGAAATTTCTTACCATTTACAATGGTTTTTCCTTGCACCCATTTTAAATCACACATAATTCATTAAAGCTCATCTGGAACATGGGTTTAGCCAACACAAGCAAATGGATAATGGAGAACTTTTTATACAAGTATAAAATTCACAAATTGTACAACAGATAATCCTAGATGAATCACATTTGACAATCGAAATTTTGAACAAGGCAAAAGCCTACGCAATGACAATGTTGACACTACCATCACACTGAAACCCTGTGTTTGGCCCATTTAAAACATTCTACAATTCTGTTATTGATTCATGGTTGATGCGCCATCTTGGCCAACCCATGACGGTTTACGAAATTGCATCATGTATTGCGATTGCTCATAAAAATGCAATCATACCGACTAATATTACGTCTTGCGTCAAACAAACTGGAATGCATCCATATGATAGAAACATTTACACTGAAGATGGCTTTTTGTGCAGCTATAAAACAGATTTGCTGTAGAAACTATCGTTTCGACCCCAACCATAAGCGTAGCTTATTCCAAACAAGTAAATTCAAAGGTCTTCCAATAGCCGCGCAGTGGAAAAAATAGGATGAAAGGTATCAAAAAATTGTTCTATGAAGAAGGAGATGCGGTTTAAAAACTGATTGGTAATTTATCTTTATCTAAGAATGAATTTAAATACCTTGCAAGGGCAGGCAATTCCAATAACAAAGTCGAATTTTATTGCAAGCAGTTCTGTGGCCGAAATTGATAAAAATATTCAGAGCCTTACTCCTCTTAATACGCAAAAATATTCCAGATCTTCCGCATGAAAGCAATTTGAGTGTTTCTGCAACACTCTGCAACAAAAACATTTACAAGTCATTCGAATCATGTTACAGCGATTTCAACTTTAGTTAAAGCTGGGGTGGGCTATAATCAAATAACCAACATTAGTGGGCGACAAAACCATTCATCCATTAGATACTAATTGCATTAGAGCATGAATCACCGAGCTAGATGAGTAAATCATTTGAGAATTATTTAACAACAAGAAAACTTAACAAAGTTGGAAAAAACCTAGTAACCAAGCAGCACCAAATATTTCAATAACATTATATGAATATAAATCTAATATTTGTCTATTGGAAGTCTATGTTAAATATTTCTACGTGCAGATTTATATTTAAGAAATATTTAATATACCATTATTTATATTATTGACACGAATTGTGAAATAAAAATATTTATTCCACGATTCATATTTAAAATTAGAAAAAACAAATTTGTTGCAGAAATATTCAGTAAATATTTATCTAAACATTTGTGAAAATATACAGGGTGTTTAAAAAATACGTTCCGATATTTGGCCCACTTATAGATGTTATCAGTACAAACAAAAAATTAAAATGAATGTAAGTCCAAAATTCAACCGTTTCCGAGATATAACCTGTTTTTGAAAATAAAATAATTTATGCTCAGTAGTAGTGATTCGTCGTATTTATCCAGTCAGCTAAGGAAGTGGGTAAACCAAAAGTCATATTTATTTCAACGAAGTTTTTATAAGAAGAAATATTGGTATAAATACAACATTTTAATTACATATGATTCTTAAACAAGATGTTCAACATGTCGTCCTTCCATTTGTATACACATTTCGCATCTCCATAAAAGTGAACGCCGCACTCTCTCAAACAGTCCCGGATTTGTAGGAACAGTCTAGCAGGCATGTTCAATTCGTTCTCGTAACTCATCTAAATTATCCACAAGACTTCAACAAACTAATGTATTTAAATACCCCCAAATTCAAAAGTCGAGCGGAGTGAGGCCGGGAGATCTAGGTGACCATGCAATTATAACTCCTCGCCTTATCCACCTGCTATTGTAATTTTTGTTTAGGTAATTTCTGACCAAGACTACATAATGAGCAGAAGCTCCATCGTCCATCAACCACATATTAATTTTGTGGTTGAGGGGTACATCTTCTAACAGCAGTGGCAAGGTATTCCGCAAAAAGTTAAGGTACAATTGACTAGTCAAACGGTTCACAAGGTTCTATCAGATGGTCTCCCAACACACCAAGCTAAACGTTGATTGAAAATCGGTGTTGATGATTCGATTCAACAATGGCGTGCGGGTTTTCGTCGGCCAAACATGGCTATTACGGAAATTAAAAATGCCATTTCTTGTGAAAAAAGCTGCGTTAGTAAATAAAATTTCCGTGACAAATTTTGGGTTCTCCACAACTTTTGTCAGCATCCTTCGACAAAACACCAGTCGTGCGGCATAATCAGGCACAGTAAGAGCCTGTACCCTGTAAGTATGGTATGGGTGCAATTGCTGTTAGCGTAACTTTCTCCAAATTAGGGAAGAATTAATATTTGTTTCAGTAGAGAGTCTTCTAGTACTAGTACCGGGATTTTCATCAATTCTTCATAAAATGTTAAGTTCTGTCTCGGGAGTAGAAACTGATCTAGGCCGACTACCATCACCGTTCCTTGATTTGAACGATCCAACTTCGGATAAACGTTGATAGAAATTTGTAAAAAGTTTGGCACACGGAAGTACCCGGTTTGAGAATGCTTCGGCATAAAGGCCACGTGCCTCATAAGCATTTCCATCAGCCTTGCCATACATGAAATGTATGTCTGCCATTTCTGCGTTGGTATATTCCGGCATATTTGAAAATTACAACAATGAGCAACAGCAACAACGACTTCAATAGCAACAACAACACTAACAATGACAGCCGCACAATGATTACAACAAATACGGCAACTAGACTGACAAAAACGAACAAATTTTGATTTGTTATTTCCGTAGCTGGAGTGATAAATACGACAAATCACTCTAACTGGGTTTAGTAATTTTAATTTCAAAAACTGCCTGTATCTTGGAAACAGTTGATTTTTGGACTTTATTTTGACTTATTTGTTTGTAATGATGAGATCTATAAGTGAGCCAAATAACGGTACGTATTTTTTAAACACCCTGTATAAAAAAATATTTGGTAAATATTAAGTACCTATAGTCTAATAGACTTTGGTATTTTCACCAAAGCAGGTATAATAATAAAAACGTTTCTCCTGGTGTTAGATTTTACATTCATAAAGAAATGAGATAAATATATCAAACTTTAAGTATTAAGTTGTGTTTGTATCTTACCATCGGTCAATATGTATACGATCCCTAACGTGGATGTTTTTATTTATGTGAAATAAATCGAATAAGTTCAAGTAAAAGTGCAGGAGCAGAACAAACAGTAATGTAAGTATGTCTGTCTTTTCAATTTTTATATAATAGGTAATTTATCAAATTTTGCATTACAAGTGTATCAAATAGTACCGATTAATTAGCGTTTTCACAAGCCCATTTTTTTGGCTGTAATACTGGACCTATATTCGGTAAGAACATTTTATACCAATACAATTTTGTGATACTGAAATCCGCTGTCAAACATCGGGAAATTTCTACTAATAATTTTTTTTTGTGTTCTCATAGTCATATTGTCGAATACCATCAAATATCTCAACAACTTCAACCGTGATTGAACTCCTGGCTATTTTTTTTTTCAAATCTAAACTTATTCTTTGTTTCACGTTTTTTTCTTGAACGTAGTTGTGGTATAATTAATTAATCATTTCGCAATTCATGATGTCTTTTGAAATTTTAGACATGTTTTTAAATGAGTCCCAATATGGTGAGTCCCATAAGTGTAGAGGTAATGTCCGCTGAGCGAATGTGTATTAGAAATGCTTAAATTTTAGCATGACGTTGATTTACTAATTTGTATTGAAATTTTAAACCTGCAACTTTACAAATACAAATTACGAGTTCTGTTTTTATATAAAACCGTAATTAAAATTTTATCGTTAAACTAAGTGTGCTTAATAGTAAAAAAAAACTGTAAGTTTTGAGCTAATTTTATTATTAAAGTGTGTCTCTTAGAAAATAACGTAAATTGCGACAAAGTGTTGAAACAGCTTCTCAATTTGTAATTAACGCGAACTGACAATGTACTTAGTTAGAAGACATCGCGAAAACCATTGTTCCTACAGGAACTAACAGCTGGCGACGGAAAAAAGGACACTTAAGAAGTGTAAAAATAAAAGGTGGTAACGTCAACTAGTTGCCTTCTTCAATTCCTTCAATATCTTTTTTTTGTTAAGTTGACCGTTAGCTAACAAAAAAAAAGTGAAGCTTTTTTTAGGATAACACAAATACCCACTTAGTAATTTTTAAATATGTGTGCGACAGGATGTATTATTCATATGAAAATTATAATATATTTTGCATTCAATTTTATGTTACTGGTTATAAAGTATGACTTGTTATGGGTAATTGCAGACACGAACTTTTAACTGGCGGTTATAAAACAGATACAATGCTTTGGATGATATTTGTCTCATAGGATTATTCTTGATTCTATTTACATTTAAATGTCGAGTTGTATGTGTTTTCATTTATTTATTCAATAATCTACAAAATTGTCATTCGAGCACGCACACAATTCCACAGATGTCATCAAGTATGTCATGATCGTAAATATGTATATGTAAAAAGGAGGAAAGATCTCTAAACTAGATGCTATTCCCTAACGGAGTCGAAAGTTTCCTAATTCAATTTTGTTATGGTTTTCATCTCACGAAATCCTCCGGTCTGACTGTGGAATTAGGACGATTTCGAATGCAGCTTCGGGGAACAGGTCTGTTGAGAATTGATCTAACAATACAAAAGAATATTTGATGATGTCCGATAAAACCCCTAGATAAGCATTAAGAAAATCAAACAAATCAATTGACAAAAAAAATGTTTGCAATTTCTCCTACGGTCAACACAATATTACCTGTCCTCTAGTTATTTACATCTACAATTTGCGTTACAAAATTTATTCCGTCCTCTTTATTCTGTATTTCCATCCTTCGTGCATTCAGAAAGTTTAAGCAATTTGTACGTTTCCTTTCTTTGTCGTACTATTGTGTAGCTTACCCCGATCTAATAGCAGAACCGTTTCTAAATGTAACCCTTGTGTTAGCTCATGTTTCGTATTTCCTACTATATCTTAATTTCTTCCTAGCTCGCGCCATTGTTCCTCATTAAGTCAGTTCCGTCGGTAAATTTCTTACATACGTGAGCTTTAGGTGTGACAACGATCAAGTTCGTAACTTAAAACGCAAATCAACCTTATCTACTACTATCGAAGACATTTCAAGATATTGTTTCGTGCCTTTTGCGTTTACATTGTACCGTCGAGATTTAATTTCAAGCACAAACTTCTATTCAGATTCTATTCAGAACGGATCAGATTTATCTTTTTCAGACATAAATAAAAACGTTCGTTTAAAAATGACGTTTTCAATTTCAAATGAAATAAATCAGAAGAAGTAGAGAAAATTTCCATTAAAATTTTCATTTTGGTTATATTCTAGATTTGAATTGTGCTTTCTAATTAACAATTTCTAATTATTTTTGGTGATACCTTTGTATAATTTATATATTCGTTCTGGTTTCTATGTAGGGGATACACAATTTAATGGATTTAGGGGTTTACGCGTGATGCTATTTGTGACATTAATAGGGTACGTGTCCGGATAGAATACTACGTCAGTTTTTCTCATTGCCTTAAGCCGTCGGATCTTATAGAAAAGTCGGCCACCGTACTGACTACACTCATTATATAAGATTCCGGGCGCTAAAAGCTCCAAAGCGACAGTTCGCAGTAGCGCTTTTCTCAATTTACTTTACTAGTTTTTTTTAAATTGTACACTTACATCAAACAATAGAAAGGTGTAAGTTTTAAAAATATTTTTTAAACTAGGGAGACTTAAAAATCTAATTTGGTACATGTCACCGTGCGCGAGAAAAGTTAATTTCAAATTAAACTTTTTCAAACGTACTTACTTTTTATTGAAAATATAGTTAAGCTCGTAAGTCTTTAAGGAATAGCACGTTTAAGCAAGGGGGCGATTTAATTTTCATTACCAATTAATTTGTAATTTCATAAAATCATAAATAAGGATAAAAACTATTGCAGCGGCATGAAGACAGCGAGATGTCGGCCATTTTATATTGTTCACGATTTTCTGAATACTTTATTCAAAATTTTTGTTTATTATTTAATATTAATCAAGGACAACGTTTGTCAACACGTATATCCAAAAACCAATGGTTTTAGAAACAACAACAACAAGATGTACAATAAATTAATAATACTAACAATAACACATTTATTCTTCAAACAATTTTAGTGCAAATCGAATTGTAATTATTCTCAAAATTTAAAAATGTATTTAGGTAACTGAATCTAAATCTCACGCTGCTGGAGAATCATAGAGCGTTAGTTCAAAATAAAACCTGCAGGCTATACCCTGCTCTACAACTAGAACCCTTAAGTAATAGAATTTAAACTTACATTGTTAAAATTTCTAGTAACTAAATATTTATATATTATCTAAACTAGAAGCTTTAATTTTTATTATTTGAATTAAATTATCATTAAGAAATAAGAAAAATTAGTGTGAGATTGTTTATTCAAAAATCGTTATTTTTCGAAATATTATCAGTTTATCAAATAGTGGATGTTTCATCTCATATTAGTTGGCCACGATAAAGTTTATGTGTTCAATGCCTATTACAATGTGAAAATTTTATATCAATAAAAAAATAAATTGTGAGAAAAATGTATAAAGTTGATTTATTGCAGACTTTCATGAGATAGGCAAAGGGAATCCTAATACAGGTCGATAGTGAGAAACGAATTAAATTAATTAAAAGTAAATGACATGGATTTGACGTTTGCTTGACAGTTGCATTGTAGCCACTATTTTAATGGAAAAGTGGAAAATTGAACATATTTCAAAAAATAACGATTTTTAGAATAAACAACGTCACACAATTTTTTTTTTTATTTCTTAATGGTAAATTACTTCAAGTAATAAAAATTGGAGGTTTCCATTTGAAAGCACAAGTTTCAGCAGTTTCTTCATATTAAATTTTGTAAATTTCCTTCGAACACCCTGTATCAGTTATTTCATTCACAGGCTATTACAGTACACCTTCTTCTACGAAAAAAAAATTTCAAAGCAAATAATTATGTGTTGTGTATGAGAAAAAGTACCATTATTTTCTGGTCCAAAAACTTAATTTTTGACATAAAAGTTCAAATATCTGATGAACTGTTTGATTTAAGTGTATAATGTTATTCATAATTTTATACAGAATGTGAACAGGGTTTTCTATTTGAAATAATGAAATTGTCTTTTTACTTCCGGTATAATCAAAAGTGCCGCCATCTTGAAAATATTTTAGCCAAATGTCTCCTAATCTTGTAAGCACAGTACCGAACTTTCAAATTTTTGGTGTCACTGGTTCTCTAGATATTTCTAAATTTAGGGGATATCTGCCGCACTCTGTATTTTAATATTCTTATATAACATTAAAACTGGTTATAATAATGTTATAAATGTAAACGTACTATAATCTAATATATTTCAGTATGGAAGCTTAATTTGATTATACAGGGTGTAACATAAAGGTTGGGAATAAATTGAACAGTGGACTTCTTAGTAAAAAACAGTTTTGTAGTTCTGCTTTACGTTCTTAAGTTACAAAGTTTTAGAAAATTTAAAAAAATCGTTTTAGGGTAATAACTTTTGAACGCTAGAAGAAAATGATATAATGAAAGTTGAATACCTTTTTTTTCTCTCCCTTGTACTTTTGTAGCTTCAGGTGTCCCTATGGCCACATTTCATTTTCTAGCCTGGCATTATTTTTGCTTGGAATTATTTATTTTTTTAACCCTTCCCCTACTGTCTTGATTCTCAGGTCGGTGTGATTGCACATATTCTCTATGGCTTGTTCTCTTCTCCTGGCTCCTTCTTCTACCAGATCGGTTGCTTTGAGGTCTGACCTAAACTCTAGGTTCCTTACGCAGTATGGAATTTTATAAACCTTTCTCACTAATTTATTCTGTTCCGCGTTTACTTTTCTTACCATTTTGGTAGATACACAAGTTGTACAGTTCCATTCCATATGAAAAGCTCGGTTCTCCTATTTATTTTTGTGTTTTACATTCAGGTCAGAATTGCTGTTTTTGTGGATTAATGGCCACAATTTCGTTATTTTCAATCTAGTTGTCGCTGCTTTGTTGAGGATATGCGTCTCCAGTTTTAGCTTGTCTATCGTGACTCCCAGATATCTTGCCCTTTTTCTTATTTTAACCATCAAAGTTCATATATTCGTATTTAGGACGTTTGCTCCCCAGCAACATAACTTCTATTTTTTCTAATTCAAAGTTACTTTCTATTATAGGCAGAATTTATTGATGTTATTAAGACCTTTGACCATTTTCCTGGAAAACTGATCTTTGTTCAGTCCCCACGTCACCATTACTGTATCATCAGCAAACTGTAGTGTTTTCAGGTATGCTTTGTCACTAAAACGTCGCATGTCTGACACTCCTTGATAAGCAGTAAACGTTACAGAAAGCTCTCCGTTGACTCAAACTTGGAATTCTTTGGAAGGATTTCCTTAACACTAACTTCTTCTTCTAGTATATTCTTTATTATCCTCTCCGCTACCTTTGCCAAACCATTTAGAAAACTTATAGGTCTCCTGTTTTCCACTATTCTTGGATCTTTATCCCCCTTGGTTATAGTCGTGATTACAGCGTGTTTCCCAACTTTCGGAAAACTAGACGTTCTCAGAATTCCATTCAATACTATTGTTAGTTGTTGAAGCGCCGGTTCTTGTAACAGCTTCAATACTCTGTGTGGGATGTTGTCAACCCCGCTGAATACCTTAACTGACAATGACGTTTTATCTGGACATCGTGGTCAAAACACATTAAATTTTTGTTTTCTTTATTTGCCTGTGTTCGCAATGGAAAAAAATGGAATTTACAAAAAATTTAATTACAGGAACATGGCAAGAAATACAAAAAAAAACAAGAAGGAAATTTTGTTTAAAAGTAAATAGCAAATTTGAGGAAATGATCAAAAACATTTTTCACCATTTTTTTTCAAAAAACCCTAAGACAATGTCAATACACTCGCCACTCAGTAAACTACGAAGTAAATTTTGTTACTGTTATTAAGGCACTACCAAGTTGACCTCCGCCTAAAATTTTGTTTGATTACCTTCTAGCGTTTAAAAGTTTTTATTATTATTTTTTTAATTTTAACTTAGACATAAACATTCATAGAGCAAAATTACATTAAAAAATGGTTTTAACTAAGAAATCCACAATTTACTTTTATGTGTAGACAGGTCCATTATATGTTGTCATGCAATGGCTGTTCTGTTAGATTTTATGTTCTAATTTACCTTCTACAATGTGTTCACACTTAATTATTATTATTACATGTGAATACTAGGGTGGGTCAGAGTTTAGGCATGTTTAGGTTTTAGTGGTTTTCGTAAACCTTGAAGTAAATGCTTTATCAAGACGAACCAATCTACTAATTGCACACGGTTTTGTTACCACACTATACATGTTTATACTGATCTTCTGGGGTACCATACATAACACTTACATCACAATACAATATTTGTATAATGTACCATACGAATAAATAAGAATAAACAGAGTGGTTTAGTAGAACAATTATTTTGTAATAGAAAAATGTAACTTAGTACAAGCAACGTCTACCACTCCATTCTGTCATATTGCTTTATTCTATATCGGAACAGTAAGAAAAAATGGATGTTATCAAATTATCATTCAAAGTACTTTTTATACTTAACAAAAGTGAAAAGAGAGGAGAAAGAATTAATTTAAAGTTGCAGAATGTCTTCTTTATACAATATACGAATACATACAGGAATTTTTATTGTTTGTAAAATTTATCTATTGTAGAAATACAATTTAATTTTTCATTTATTAGTTTAATAGATTTTAAACGATCTTTCATATTAACGGAATAGTTTCATCTGCAAACATATTACTGTAATCGCAAGGTTGATGTAATGTATGAATTTCTAAGCATGGGTATGTATAAGGATAAATTTGTGTAGTGTATATTATGAGGATAAATTAATATAAATTAAATGTACATAAGGTTAGTGTGTTAAGAATATAATAAATAGAATTTTGTATACAGAAAAAGTTTGTAGGGGAAATTTTTTTAGTTTTTTATAAAGGTGCATGTTGCGTTGTTTATAATCCAATTAAAGTTAATCAATAAATAAAATTGTACGTTTCATGATTTTAGTTGGGTTAAAATTTCTTTAAGATGCCAAAATTCTGAGATAAAATTATAAATAAAATGAATTAATAGAGGCTCAGTCAATTGTTTGTAAAATACCAAATTGCAATCACCGCAACATGTATGTAGCAAGTTTTTATGTGTGAAATTTTAATGTATAATTTGAACAGTAATGGTCCAAAAATAGAACCTTGGGAAACTCTTTATTAATTAATTGAAATTCAGAAGAATTTTGACGCATTACATTTTATAGCTTTTGCCATTAAGATAATTATTCAATAGTTTTGTTGTAGATTTTCCGAACCCTACATAATAAGAAATGGCAACTAATAATCACGTTTGATAGTATGAAATTTTGCTACAATCTAGTGAAACTAAAACAAATATTTTACTTCAAATTACGAGCAGTTTATCTGTTGCATAGACTAGAGCATTGTATAAGTGTCCATATTGCTCGAAACATACTTTCATCTAGGCAGCACTTTATTATGTATGTATATACGAGAGTAAATTGCAAAGTAGTTGGCCTGGCCAAGAAAGGCTGCGTCTTTTAGTTTAACACACTTGGTCCAGAAATTTAATACTCTTCCCAAAAGTGAAAGTCTGGAAGGTTAGAAACAAATTCCTTCAAGTGAGTTACAGACGGAAGATGGTGCTAAATTATAAAAATAGGGGGGATACCAAGCAAGTCGTACCTCAAATCTTGTAGCTTTCCATCACCAACTTGTGTACACGTTGTGGTGAAAGATGATTTTTCTCTTCTCCAAGCCAGGCTTCTACTGACCAATGACCATAACTTTTCTGGCAGATGCAATACCAAGCAACACTTCCTGATTCACAAAATCAATCGGATAACGTTTTCAATCGCGTTAAAAGTCACTGTGAAAATTGTTTACCCACTTAATTTAATCAGCATTCAGCAAATACGACAACCGCTTTGCGCAGAACTATTACATTCCTAATTCTTTGTTCAAGACGTTCTTACCCTTTATCCCGATACCCCCGCAGTGTCAGCTATCTGACTCACGTTTACTCCTTCTTATCCATAGGTTGACTGCTTTACATGCAGGTGAACGTACAAATACGTTTAAAATTAGCCGTCCATTTTTTAATGGTTGGCGTGGAAGAAGCAAAATCCCCGTTCAGATGAATTTCCATAGGGATAAATCGATCCAAAACAAAAAATGTTATGACCAAGTTAATAATAACATACGAACTAACGAAACATGTACCCAGAAACTCTTAAATATTTTGAAAATAGTAAAAAGTTTGATTTTCTTTTTGTTTTTTATAAATCTTTATGATTTCTACATTCATTGTTTATTGTATTCATTCGTATGGTACATTATTTTTATTAGTGTATTCTGATGTAAGTATTATATATGATATGGTCTGTATACACTAGTCAATAATATCTGAGAGGATTCATTTTCTTGGTTAGAATACTTACAGTAATATTGTTTACTTTTTGTTTCTGTTCTTGATTTATTTTCTTCTCTAGTATCGCCATTTTCTTTTTATCTCCGCATATAAATTTTCTTCTTCCTGATAAAGTTTGCATACCGATTGAAAGGAATGTGGTTGTGACATTTTCATTTCTATGTAAATTATAGAGGTTTTTAATTAACATTGATTATGCTGCAATCAGAAACGCATCTTAAAGTAGCCATTGCCGCACCGAGCTAAAAAGTCGCTATAGTTTTTTGGGAAGTTTTAGCGTTTTTCCAATAATAATTTCATTATACGTTTGTTAAAGACTGGATGCGGTTTACGGGAATAAGGCATTTCATGCAAGCACCAGACGACGATCCGTAAATTAAGCGAATTAACAATAAAGGTAGGATAATTTGGCATAATGCTTTAACATTTTCTGAAAAAAAGAGACACATAATTGAAACTGTTGGCACAGTTCTCATCTGATGCAAAAGTAAAGTTTTCAAGCGTCAGTGGATTTGAAACCGAAGCCTTGACTTTTTCAAAATCCAACTATTTTTATTCTAACCAACGATGCGTTGTATAAAACCCTTTGCTTAGTTAATTTTACTTTATTCTATGTATTAGACAACATTCAAATAGTCACACTTGATTGTAAGTCCACACATTACGTGTCAATCTTATTTTGACGTGAAAATTGAAATTAGGTTTTACAGCGTTTTTCTTATTTCAGAAGGAAAAACGTAGCCAAAGTTTTTCTTTTTTCTTAAAAATTGTACTTCTAAATTGTAATATTCAAGAACGACTAATACTCTTCCAGTATTAAACCTGATAGGTTTTTAAATTGGAAATCTTAGTAGAAGAAAAACACCCTCGACAATTTCTTCATCATTCAACAGCATAAGCATGTTCTTCTTCTTCGTAATATTTGAATCAAAAGCTTGCAGCTTTTCAATGATAGCAGACTCACAATATAAGTTCTCAAATTCTTCTATATACATCCTTCTTTTTTGAACCCGTTTTTTGTTCTTCGGGTTGCTTTATTCAACAGAATTAAACTGAGCGCTTTTTTTTCATCAACTTTAACAGATTTTTTCTGGAGTGCTAGTATAAACAGTAGTTGATTAATTTTACTCCAGATTTTTTTGTTTCAGTTTGGAGATCAGCTTTTTGATAAGGTTTAGTGTGAAATTAAAAAGGAATTTAACAATTTCTTTGTTAATCAAAAAGAAAACCTACTTATTTGCCGAAATCTTTGAATTAAAGGTCTTAATGATGTTTTAATGGCAGTTATTTCTCTAGAGATCGTGTAATAATTTGCACCATATTTCTAAAACCAAAAATATAGTCTAAGGTAGTGAACAGTTGAAATGTGCCTAAAAAAGTTCTGTTGAAACCCACACCAACAAGTCTATTGACGATTCAAAAATCGTGTTTTAATTTAAAGGTTATGAACCGCAAAATCTTACAAAACGACTGAATTTTCAGATATAAAATCAACGACTAAAACAGCCCAACTTTTCGTATCTCAGAAAATCTTCAATTTGATGCAACAAAAACAGAAATGTTCATAATGTCTTTAATTCTCCACTACACTCTACATCGTTAGCATCTTCCTTTACACATGGTTGAAAGTGCGATTGAAGCTGCGAGTTTAAAACAAGATCCGAATTAACATTAATTTTGAAAGACTATGGAAGAAATATAAAGAAGAAAAATGAGGATGACTATAAAGAAAGATCATCGGAATTTTATTGCAAAGCAATTGCAAGAAAAATACTATCTTAGCTTTAACATTGAAATTTACTTTTCGGAAAATGTTGAATTTGTATATATATATATATATGTATATATATATATATATATATATATATATATATATATATATATATATATATAATCAAAAGCCATATTTTACCACAAATATGGTGTATGGTTATTTACATTTTAATATGAACACATTTGTCTGTCACTATAGAATTTCACTTTTCTAATTCACTTCAGTGTATATGTAAATTTAGTCCACTCCTTTTTATCATATGTTTTTATTTGTGCTTCTCTCCAGTTACATCCTCTGCTATCCAATATTTCTTCTATTACTTTATCCCATGTCTTTTTGGTCTTCCTTTTTGCTTTTTATTTCCTGTTCTAGCTTCCCATACTTTTTAACTGGTCTCGTCTTATCCATCCTTTGTAGATGTCCCCACCATGCTAACTGTCTTTGTTCTATATATTCTGTTATTGATGTCAATCCTAAGTCATGTCGTATTTTAGTATTTTAATTTTATCTCTTCTTGTGACTCCTTTTACTCTACGGAGATACTTCATCTCAGTTGCTTGTATCTTATTTTTTGTCGGTTTGTTAGTATCCACGATTCACAGCCGTATGTTAGTATAGGTCTATATACCACTTTGTATACATTAATTTTGGTCTTGTACGACACTTCCTTTTTGCTTATAATACACTTATTGATAGCATAATATGTGTTGGTAGCTTTCCTTATCCTGTTGTTAATTTCGTTTTCTTGTCCTCCTGTGTTTTCTATTTCCACTCCAAGGTATGAATATGAGCTGACTTGTTTGATTTGTTTTCCGTCTACTTTAATGTTTAAGCTTTGTTGGTCTCCTATTGCCATTACTTGTGTTTTGTCTTTATTCATTTCCATTCCAAATTCTATTAGTGTCTTATTCCATACTTCTAAATTCTCTTCTAGTTCCGACTCGTTTGATCCGATTATCATTATGTCATCAGCAAACACTGCTTCTGATATTTTCATTTCCTGTAGATTCTTATAGCCTATCCTAAATTTTTTTGCATTGCTTGTACAAATATTTATAATGTCATCTATATAGATTATAAACAGAAATGGGCTCAAACCTCCACCTTGTCTCAATCCATCAGTCGTTAGAAAGGCTTCCGATCTTCTGTTTCTGCTAATAACTATATTAACTGTGTTGCTATATAGATTCTGGATCGCTCTGATTAGTTGCCGATTTACACCTCTTTTCTTTAAACTGTCCCAAACTCTAATTCTAGGTACCTTGTCAAACGCTTTAACTAAATCAATAAAAGCTAATACTGCATTACGGCCTTGTTTTAATGTTTTGTCGATAATCTGCCTGACTGTAAATATGTGATCGTGCACACTCCTACCCTTTCTAAAAGCGCTCTGCTCTTCGTTTAAATTCATCTCAACTTCTTCCCTAAGACGATTATCCAAAATTTTCTCAAATACTTTTAATGCACTACATAGCAAAGAAATTCCTCTGTAACTGTTGCACTCCTTGGTATCACTTTTTTATGTATTGGCGTAATTAAAGCTACTTCCCAATCTTTTGGTATGCATTCTCCTCTCCACACTCTATTATATACATACAATAGTAAGATGCGCCCCTTCTCACCCATTTTTTTATCATCTCTGCGTTTACATTATCTACACCTGATGCCTTACCGTTTTTAACCATTTTAATGTTTCATTTAGCTCCCCATTTCTATATAGTCATCGTCATCTTCTTCTTGCTGTACACTTGGGATGCTTTCTTCAGTCTCTACTCTATCCCCTGCACTGTTTAGCAACTCTTGAAAATATTCTTTCCATCTATTCATTACTAGTGTATCTTCGCTCAATATTTCCCTTTTTTTGTTTTTCACGGACCTTTCATCACTATTCCTATTTTACTACTTTATAGAATAACTTTTGGTTGCCTTTACTGTTGTTTTCTAATTTCTTCCCAAATTCTTCCCAACTGTTTTTTTTGACTCACTTACTAATTTTTAACATGCTTCCTTTCTTGCTTATATATCTCATAGTTTGTATTCGTCTTGTTTGTTAAGTAGTTTTTCCAAGCTCTCTTTTTTCTTTTGATCTGGATTTTTATTTTCGTAGTCCACCATACTGTTTGTTTTCTTAGGTTTGTTATTTTGCTTGTTCCACAAACGTCGATGGCAGTGCCTATAAGCGTTTCTTTAAGTATTGTCCATATTTGTTCTACTGTCTTTTCTTCTAACTTTTCTACACTCTGATCTAGCTTTTCTGTTACTAATTGTGCATATTTTATTCCTACTTCTTCTTCGTTCAATTTATACGTTTTTATTTTTACAAATTCTTCCCTCTTAGTACACTTCATTCCTTTTATATCTTCGTTCATTGTATCCTTTATTTTTGCTACTACTAAAAAGTGGTCGCTATTTATCTCAGGACCTCTCTTTACTCTGCAATCCAGTATTTGTTTCTTGTTTTGTTTTTCCACAATTATGTAATCTATTATTGACTTCTCAGATCTACTGGTTACTTCTCTGGTATAGGTATGTATACTTTTATGTTTGTTCCATGTGTTAGTTATGACCATATTTTGTATTAAACAGAAATCTAGCAGTCTTGTACCATTATTGTTTCGGTGTTCTTCTCCAAACTTTCCTACAACTTCCTTGTAAATGCTGTCTTGTTTTCCTATTCTGCTATTAAAATCACCAACTAAGTAAACTTTACCTTTTGCTCTATCTGTTACTTCAGTTAGTTCTTGCCAGTATCTATCTTTCACCACCACTTTTTCATTTTCATCCGGTCCGTACGTTACAATTACCGTTCTAGTTTAGCGTCTCTTAATTCTATTGAAAGGGTCCTTTCCGACCAGGCGTTCCAGTTGTGTATCATGTGTGCCCACTTCTTATCGATTATACACCCTACTCCTGCAGCCGCTCGTTCCTTTTCATCCACTCCGCTGTATATGAGTATATTGCCCTTCTCCAGTGTTGTTACGCCTTTTCCCTTTTTTTTTGTTTCTGTTATTCCTAATATATTCAGGTTTGCTGTTTCGAATTCTTCTTCCAATTCTATTTCCTTTCCATTTAAGCTTCTTATGTTCCATGATCTTAATTTGCACAATCTTTTACCATTTTCTACGTCATTTTTGTTACCGTTAGACCGTCCTTGGTTTTTGATGGAAATCATATTAAATATTATATTGAATGGTTCCTCCACAATGTCATGCAATTTTCAGTAAAATTATGTTAGGGTTTCAACTTCTTCGGATCGCTCATTTTCTTAACTCAGTTACAAAAAAAATTAATTGTTTATAGGTACATAAATTGATCTTATACACTTTATAACGCGACAAATTTTTAATGCATACAGAAGTTTTGTAACTTTACTGTAACTAAACTAAAAAGTATCTGAACTCGCTGTCTAAGCAGACAAGCGAGACGAACAACTTCCGGTGTTATCTAAAAACATCGACGACCTTTACCAAATTTGATTGAATTTGCATTAATCATGTTGTATGTCCAATGTAACAATATTTTCTTCTTAGGTTTTTAGATTTAAACAAGCGTTGCGTCAACTGCAGAAATTAAATTAACCATAGAATAAATCCGTACTAGTTGCTATTTAATGTGGAATGTAATACGTTTACTACCTTCAACACATTAAATTTAATTAATTTTCTAATTATACAATAATTGAGCTTATTAAGTGCTTAACCTTAAATCCCCCTTTAATCATGATATTCAAAAGAAATTAACTTCAAAGAGTTTTAAAATACAGGGGCTGCGTTTTCAATAACCCGTCGTCCCAGATTTTTCTTACGAACACTTTGTGTTTTACATTTTCTATAAGGAAAAATATGATTAAAAAAAATTAAGACAAATTAGTTTTTGACAGCTCACTTTCAATTGAACTTCAGTTTAATTGAATTGAATAAGATTTAATTATAAGATTAAAAAGGAAATAATGATTAATTTTTGTCTTTATTGAAAACAAATTATACGTTTTGATGGGTATAGATAAACAAACAATTGTGTTTTTATAAGAAATAATAATATTTAGAAAGCGAACCGAAAGTAAATAGTTGAGGAGAAAAAATGCTTTTGGGGTATTTTATACTTTAAAATAAACTTTAGATAATGTTACCTAATCGCGAACGACTTCGTTTTGCTTTATAAGAAAAATAAAACACGAATCAAGCGTAGTTGAAAATGCAAACTTTCGAAAATAGTGGAATACACCCATTGTTTATTTTTAAAAAAAGTTCATTTAAAGCATTAATAAAAAGACACTTTTGCAATGTGTAATAACTTAACGTGAGAAAGCTTTCGGGAAAAATATTGTGGACGTCAAATATTTGTCAATGTGCATAAAAGCTTTTACGAGAAATTTGATTTATGTATATTTCAAATTTATTTTTCAGAAAAATACTTAGACTTTTTAAATGAGATTAAAATGCATGTAAAAAGTTGTATTTGGTCAAATATTTAAGTAGCATTTGATGCATATTTAATGTGCTTTAAAAAAATAAATAAAAGCTTTTTAAATGTTATAAGTTATTTAGAAAGCATCTTCTACATTTTTTTTAGAAAATGATGATTCTTTTAGAAAATTAAAATACCCTTCTGTACGGTTTAAGTTATTGTAAAGATAAATGTTTATGACATCTTAAAGAACACAATTTTGGAGATATTTTTGATAAATATTACATTCAGGAAGTGCTTTCGCATTTACCAAATTAAATACGAAGCGAGGTGAAGCATGCGTATTTACATAAAAGATCTTAAGTAGTTGCTTTCAAAAGTTATAAACAATTGAAAAAAAAACGACGTACTAAAAATATTCGTCTTTGCAGCTCGAACGAAGTCTTTTAAATAAACTTTATTTATTTTTTTTATTTTATATTGATACATTCAGCTTGATAAATTATTTTTCGTGTTTTACTACTTGGCGTATTCTTCTATTGCGGATGTTAACTTTGGAGATTACTTGTACAAAAGAATTTTGCTTGAGAAAGTACGGTAGTTTCTAAAGTACTTGTAAAGTAAACCAACAATAATTGATTTAATTTACAAATGAATAAACTTTTAAGTTTCTGAAAAGCATATTTGGATTCTAAATACCTACTCAATAGATATTGAATATTAAACCGTGATGTTCTTGTTATGTTGAGATTTTTACTTTATAGGTTTAACTTGGGAGATTCTTTTACCGAGATTAATAATTGCGGAAATTCTCATACTGAAGAATTTAGTTCCAATGTGGCCTACAATTAAGAATCAATTTTTTTTTTGTAATTCAACACTGCGAATAATAAATACAATTGTTTTACTTAATAAACATAACTAAGGTTTTCATGGTTGTAGTCAAAAAAAAAAACTTTTCTTGTAAAAATGGTAACGGTAGCTAACAATGTCTTGTCCACATTTATAAGAGCGAAAGCTTGAAACAAGCCTTCAAAGAGTTCAATAATTATCAAATTGTAAAAATTAAACGTAAAAGAGACAAATTGATGCAATCAGATTTGGTGCATTAATAAGTTAAAATGTCCTTGGCAAAATGTGGTCAATTTTTACGTAATTTTTTCTCAGTACGAATACTTGAGCTAACTTTGTTTAACATATTCTGTAGTGGAAATAAAAAGTAGATTATGCAGTCAGTATGTAATGGTTGCTATTAGGACGCGAGGAAGGGTATTCAAGAATTTCAAATAATTCTTCAATATAGTTTTTTTTTCAATTTAAGGTATTCTATTATGTACAAGAAATTATTTTCTAAACTCAAATAAAAAGACAACTGTCTGGTTTTTGTTGGTTGTCAGGTTGTATTAATTGAAAATTCGAAGCAGCGTAAAAAAATTTGACAAAAAGAAAGCCGAGGAAAAAATCGTCAGTAGTGTTAGAAATGACGGAAGAGTTAATAATAATACTTTTATTTTCCAACGGGCTTATCCTAATTACATTTGAAATATGTCAGTACTTGCAGACTTTTGTTTAGAGGCAAATATTTACACGACCGTTAATTTTAGCACCATAAAATGTTATTACTTTTTTAACCAAAAATGAATGAATGAATTAAAAAAATTTAATAAATTATTTGCTTCAGTAGCGTAAAAAATAAGAGGGTAAACGTTGTTACTAACCCTTATAACGATGATGACCGATCGGGAAGGCCAGTTTCTATGTCAGTCCCCAAAAATATCGATGCAGTTCATGACATGATTTTATCAGACCGTCGAATTGGGTTAAAACGGATATCTAAAGCACTGAATATTTCATACGAACGTGTTCATCATATGGTTCACGTCAATTTGGACATGAGAAAAATTGCTGCAAAATGGATCCTCAAATGCTTGAATGTTGACCAAAAGCGTGCAAAGGTAGAAGCATCGCGTTCGATCTGTGCTCGATTTGAAAACGATGTAGACTTCTTAAATCGAATTGTTACTATGGATGAGACTTGGGTACATTTCTACGATTCAGAAACAAAGCAACAATCGATGGAATGGCGACACTCTGGTTCTCCAAGATATAAGAAGTTTCGTGTCCAAAAATCTGCTGGAAAAGTTCTTGCTTCAGTTTTTGGGATTACCATGGAGTAATCATGATTGATTTTTGGATAAGGGTAGAACAATAACTGGAGATTACTATTCGACATTACTGACCACTCTACGGGAAAATATTAAAGAGAAAAGACGCGGAAAGCTATCCAAAGGTGTTTTGTTTTTGCAGGACAACGCCCCTGCACACAAATCTCATGTTGCCATGCAAAAATTCGTGATTTAGGGTTTGAATTACTAGAACACCCCCTTATTCACCCGATTTGGCTCCGTCCGACTATCACCTCTTACATTTTCTTCCAACAAGGAGGTAATAGAAGCTGTGGAGGTTTGGTTTGCAGAGCAAGAAGAAACATTTTTTTTGAAAGGTCTAGAGACGTTGCAGGTTCGCTGTAATAAATGTATCCAATTAAGAGGAGAATATGTTGAGTATTAAAATATTTTGACATTGAAATTTTGTTTGGTTCTATAGTAGGCTAAGAATTTATCAATATATCCTCGTACTCCATCTTCGACAAAAAATAAATATTTTAGAAATTTTCTTTGGACTGCCTCGAAATCAAACCTTTGACACTCATAAAGTGGATACTATATTAATAACCCGTATTCAGGACAGATCTTACTAAAGAATTGTACAAAGTAATTAAAGATCCTCTAAAAAATCTACGACAATTTTTAAAAATAAACCCATAGGTTCTAAGTGATCTGTTGATCATACTTATGATATATTGGGTTAAATCGAGTTTGAAATTGAAGGTGACTCGAAGATCCTTAATAGAATTGGTTCTTTGTAACAGCATACCGTCAACATCGTAGCTGTAAGTAATAACAGTATGGTTTTTAGTGAAAGATAGCTCAGAACATTTCTCTAAATTCAAAAAGAGTTTGATATCTTGTCGATAAAACGATTGTAATTTCATACCTCTTACAGTATAATAATAATAATAATAATAATAATAATAATAATAATAATAATAATAATAATAATAATAATAATAATAATAATAATAATAATAATAATAATAATAATAATAATAATAATATTAATACGTTTATTAATCCATCAGACAACTAAATGTTCAAAAATAATGGCAACGGTAATGGTATTTGGGACAAGAAATATGGCATTTAGGGAAGCATGTCACTTTTTCCTCTCAAACAAACATCAGAAGCTACATCACTCGATTATTCTAAGACCATTTTTTAATTGATTTATTAACCTTTGTTTTTACCTATATCGGTATCGCTGATGATAACAGCTTAGCTGTTGAAACACGTGTCCGAGTCAAGTTTTTGGTGCAGTTTTTGGTGTTTTTCTGTTGGTTACCTATACTTTGATTATTTATTACTTTCCATTAAGTTACACCCTTTAATTAATAGAAATGTAAAATCACACCAATATTCTGTTAAATTCAAATATTTTTGTGATATATGTACATTTTATGGGCATTGTCCGCCGGCATTCTTTTTGTATGTTTTTTTCTGCGGCCTTTTAAACTTCAGATTTTTATTTCATGGTTTTTCTGTCCGCGGTTTTTTTATCCGCAGCTCTTTTTACTAGTTTTTTTTAGAATCTGCAATAACAGATACACTAAACGTGACCATACGATATAGCTATTAGACATTAATTTTATATTTATTTATTTTTTTAATTTTGAATCAAGAGATGGGAGTGCTGAAGTCGCGCCGAGATGCTCTCTTGTCGCGGTAATTTCGTGTCGTAGTAGCGGTGTAGAGATGGCGGTGTCGAAATGGCCGCCTCGATATAAGACGTACTGGAAAAAGTAAAGTTTTTAATAAATGAATCTAAAACTATTAACAAACTGAATCAAAGTCAGTTACCATCAACCAGGGCTACTTTGACACCTTTTTGCAACGATGTTTGATGTTAGAATATTAATTGTTAACATACAGACATAATATAAATGGTATTATACCAAACATGGACTGCTAAATCGACTGCTATACTTAGATTTTTAAAAGTTTTTGAAACAGGATTTTAAATTTGTTTGCGCGGTGTCTCCAATTCTATTCTACAAGCTTGACAATAGTGATAAAATTTTAGAATGTCTGCTCTCTCGCTTCCATTTTTTTTTAATGTTTTCCATAATTTTCTTTAAATTTGAGCAAATACAGGTACTATTAAATGCTTGACGTTAGCAGAAAAAAACACATATAGAAATCATTTTCTATGGCTGTTTTATCACACTAGGGAAGAAGTCACCCACGAAGTTATCTTGATGGGCTGTTTCCATAAACATCCCAGCTGGACCTCTAGTGCGCCAATTATCAAGTAGATTGGCATTATTATGTACAACCTAGGTGGTAATAGATCCCTTGCTGCATTGCCGCTGATTATTATACTAATACATGAACGAGAATAGTTTTGGACTCACTATTCGAAAGCTTCTGAGTACTATGGTGTTTTGTGTTAAAAAATGTGGCGATATGTCTGTCTATATGAAACATCGAGATTTTTTAATGTTGCTTACAACATGGATGGATGGAAATGTTATTTTCATTTATAAAATTTTCTACAAAACCGGATCAGGGGTGGTTATTTTTAAAAACACGTACGGCTTTGTCTTGTTCGTTAACTGAAAATCACATTTCGCACTTAAAGTGTCTAGTAACACTCGTTGTTCACTGTTTAGGGGGTTGTCTTAAATTTTCTCCGGAATAATATCTATAATTTCGTGTTCCCGGAGTTTTTTAGTATTTTTCTTCCAGTTAAAATTACGGAAGAAAAATAAAAATAAAAAAATACAGACGAGAAAAAAAAGTGTCAAAGTAGCCCCTGGGTGTCAAAACAGTTCCAGTTGATGGTACCAAAGCACATTTGAAATACAGATCAAACTATTTTACTTTTGGATCTTTCTCGCATCAAGGCTGTGGTTGGGGAAAAAAGTAAAACTCAATTAAAAAATATACGATTTCATAAAAGAAAATAATAATAGTCTAATAAGACTATCCATTTCAGGGTCAGGCACTTTGTTTCTACTCTAAAAATATTTCAAGTACTTTACTTCTAGTCCAGTTAAAGGAGGATGGAAGACAAATGCTTTGCAAAATTTTTTGAATCTAAGTCGCAGTTACATCAACCATCTGAACTTTCGATAATACAATAGAATATGTTGCAACCACTTCACGATATTTTTTGAATCACTGAAGTTGCTTTGGAACGAATCTACCAGTACAAAATTCAAAGAAAATGATACACATATGAATTTGGTGTCTTAATGCTAGTATATAATCTCCCTTTAAAGTTAACTATCATTTAATTGGTAAGCATACTATTGTGACAACAACTATTGGTAAGGAAATTAATGGGTCTAATATTCAAAGTGCAGATAACAACGTTAAACAGGAATTTCTTCCTGCTGCTGTTTAAACGCCACAAACGTCGAATGGGGAAAATGCTAGTCATTTAAAAACAATTTATGATATTCATCGTTGTCTAAGTAAATGGTAGTAAATCGGGGACAATTTTTGGAATTTTGTAATGATGCTTTCCGGTAATTTCATAAGCATGCGTGTTGCATGGTACATGGTACTAATTAAACGGTTTTACATTTCTTATAAAATGTTCCTTAAACTGAAAGAATTCTACATTTGTAATCTGTAACGGTTAAGGTTTACAGCTAACGACGGTTCTAGAGGAATAACCTAAAAAAAAAGAAACAACCAAAGGAAATACGGATCAATGTCGCGCAATAGGTTCGTGGAGAATAAAGTATTTATAATAGTTAGAGCAGCAGCGTGTGGCTTCGTCGTAAAATGGGGGATCCTTAAAGAGTTCTAAGAAATTAAACTGCTGTTTAACAAGGCGCCACCTGCTGGGTAAAAGGAAGAAATAAAACCGAGCAACAGGAGATCAACAGGTTTTTCTTAAAACCTAATACGCTAGATCAAACACAACAAAAGAGAAAGACAGGCAATTCAATAAAACAACAAACAAATCTTAAAGGAATAGGTGAATGTGATAGAAATAGAGAGACTGTCGCATATATTTACGTACGTTAGCAATAGCTTCGCTTAATAATAAGTAAGGTTCGCAATTAATGTGTCGGATTTCAGGTAAACTTTAGTTAAGTTAGTTAACGTTCCAATTGAGGATTGGCTAATAATAAGGCTCTGCGTACACATATCACTTACACACGGCGATTTATCTGGTCGAACATGCAACGACACTGACTTAAACTAAGACATACGACTTTTGTCGTAACATATTACTTGTAACACACGTTTTAGTATTACTGTCGACACACGTTTTATATTCAGAAAATAAAACCGTAACAGATTCCCCCCTAGCAAGAAGATAAGCTGGGAGCAAACTAGTAGCGACGAAAAAAACCGGCATTTTCTGCTTGTGTACAATAAGGGGAGCCACTATTAATATTGTAGACATTCCTGTTTTATGCACACACTACTTGTTCTTCGAATATTTTCCAATTGCATGAAATATTTGAGTAAAAATTCTGTCGTGGAGAGCATAATACTCCCATTTTGATAAAAGCAAGAAAATATCTGTTGTGTCTTGCTACTGTAGTAGAACTTTGAATAGAATATAGCAGATTCCTCTAAAAAAATTGTGAGGTACGTTTATTTTGGATGCGAGGTAAGAGTCTATAAACATTCGATTGAATCGATTGATTGTAAATTTTAAAATTCCGTTTTTAATTGGGTGTGATGGTTATGTTTTCAATTCTGGCCATAAAATTGTACTTCGTGTTGGTCAGTAGTAGTGGTTCTTAAGTTCAGTTTGGCTATGTCGAAATTAAGAAAGTATAGCCACAAATGATTTATCAAAGGTTTCGTTAACATTTTCAGCATTTGCAGAATGTGAATTTCCATACATGTCATTTCTTCATCTTTGTCGTCGCTCTTGATCACTATTTCTAGTGCATTGTTGGGCGATTTACATCCGTAAAATCAATGTACCAATTGGTAATCTAACAGAGAGACTTCCTGCAACCCCACGCTCCACCGAACTTTTTTTGCAATTGAATTTGGTAACGTATGTGGGGGTATCACCTGAACGAATTTTTATTCGTCTTTATACCAAATACTAGTAATACTTTGGTAATAGTAACTGTGTTCTAGCGGCAGTGAAAAAGTTATACTATACAGGGTGTCTCCAACGTGTCGGGTCAAAATTGTATATATGATAGTTGACACCTAACTGAACCTATGGCTGGAAACGCATAGTTCATGTTTTATTTCAAAAAACAGTACTTGTCAATAAATAATAGAATTCTTATAAAATGTTTCTTGAAATAAAACATGAACTATATTTTTCCGGCCATAAGTTCATATATCCAATTTTAATCCGAAAGGTTGAAAACTTAAAGATAAATGATAATATTAAAAATACACCACAATACAATTTAGGTTTTTATGTGTAAATGAAAATATTATTAACGTTACCACACCAACCTTTCTTAAATTAAAAAAAATTTTTTTTTCATGGAATACAACATCATTTCTACTTGCAAACTACAGGCGTTTTGTAACCTTATTGAGTTCTGTATAGAATCACATTTTCAAGAAATAAAACTTATCTAAAATAGTAGATTTGTTTGAAAGTTAAAAAAAATATAATTGCTCAAATGAAGTAGTTTAATAACGGAAATGTAGAAATTCACTATTTATAAAGTTCTATCTAGTTTACTTCTTGATGGAAATGGGTTCGTCATTTGAGCAGGTTCAACTAAAGCAGTAGTAAACGTATTAGACGAAACTCGTTTAAAACAACCTTTAAGTATTAAGTTTGAAATATTCTTTTAAAGCACCTTAAATGCATAGAAAATCTGAAACTTTGCAAGATAAGATGTCTTTAAGAAACCAGACACGCCAGTTCGTAATAATACACATCAGGCTGCAAACACGGCAGACGCTGACGAGTCACAGCATCGGATCATCCTACGTTGCTTGAGTAGAAATAGAAAACTGAGAGCTTTCCGATATTCAATTTTCTCTGACGCAGTGCCTCCCAAATTTTCGTGTGCATTTCGTTTTCGACGAACACAATTGCACAATCTATCATCGTACAGTTTTATCAAGCGCCCACCTAAGTGGATATCTCTACAATATAATTATTGGGATTGGAAACAATTAAGTTAAATAGCACTGGAAGTATTCTCAATAAAAATATTCATTAAATGAGCCGATAGCGTGACCATAATTTCATATTTAAGTGATTTAAACCAGACACATTTGCGATACAATCTACAAAAAAGAAAATGAAATAACTATGTTCACAAATACTGTTAATATCTCAAAAGTTTTATTATCAAAAATCATGTATTTCATTGGAAGTAACTTTCTTTAATCATTCTTTGTTATCGGTTTCTACCAATTTGAGTTACTTTATGCATAATGCTATTCAAATTAAGTGTCTGGAAACTAATCGATTAACTCGTCATTGTGAAAGTTTTATTCTCTCGCTTGGTCGATATTAAAAATTTGAATTTTTAGTTCCAGTT
Organism: Abscondita cerata; assembly: GCA_030710515.1. Taxonomy (NCBI): domain Eukaryota; kingdom Metazoa; phylum Arthropoda; class Insecta; order Coleoptera; family Lampyridae; genus Abscondita; species Abscondita cerata. The sequence goes on from JALBCR010000973.1 coordinate 162,336, forward strand.
TGCATTATTAGTCATAGAACTTTGTTTTACGTAAAAATGAATTCCCTGCAAGAAAAATTATATACGGAACCGGTAATGTGAATGAGTGACGGCTTTCCCTCGCGTTTTTCAAGAAAATGTCTGATAAAGTGTCAATCAAATTCTGAAAGGTCAGCTGATCGAATAAAGGTATCTGTGTAAAATACAAAGAAATATATTCCACTGTTACGAACTTTCTTGCAAGCGTACTTGGTGGTAATAGCCTTAACTTTATCGTAGCAACCCCCATGAAGGAACCCACGATGCGAACGGTATTGTCGTACGTCAACAACGACACAAGCGATTTATCTTCTTCGTATTTCACCCTCGGGGTTAAAGTCGTGACATTCTGTCTGTTCAATATGGAAAAGTGATGACCTTCTGCAAGACTACGGACACATTCTGTTCTGATAACCTATAAATATGGAACTTAAAACTACCCATAAATAACCACCAAATGTCGCCTATTGAAGAGGTGCTCTTTTTCGTAATGGTCTATAAACTTGCATAATTTTTATGTCAGCAAAAAAATCGGTAACATAAAACGTGTGGATTTAATTATGTCATTTTAACTGTTTAAAGAGGCGGCAATTTGTATCTTTACAAACAACAAATTTTCAATTTTGAACACGCAGTGTTTACTAATTCCGCAAAGTAAGTTAATTTTCAAATAAGCAAACTCTACGGTATTGTAACGGAATTTATTTTTATGTGCGCCTGCATTGCGGAGTTAACGTCTGTTTTCTATTCTTGCTTAATTTTGTTATGTCACTATAATTTAACTTTTATATTTATTTAATAGAAACATTGCTATGTATCTTAAGTTACTAACCAAATTGCTCATCTCCATTTTGCATTATCAAAATTAACGCAGTAACAATTCGAATGAGAAAAAGTCGTGTTAATTTATACTGAAATTTGAATTAGAAATAGAGTTAAATTTATAGTTGCAGTAATTGAATAGCATTTAGTTTTTATTAAGTTTAACGAGATAGTATAAACTGAATATACTATTTTAAACATGTCCCACTGTCACGAAGCACTTGTCAACCATTTTAAATAGAAACATAAAATTTTATTCTCAATGTACTGTGGTGACTTTATGTACACGAGTCTTAGTCAAAATTGGTACGTTTCGAGATATCGATTCTTAAACATTTCATTGGGTCAACATCAAACTTCAGATATTTGAGGCTTTGTTTATTATTTTAATATCAAATTCAATTTTTTTTACATTTAGGGCACGATTTAAAAGTTGATATCGATTATACAGGGTATGAGAAAAAAAATGCCAAACTTTATAATCGAAAATGATAAATAACTTAATAAAATCAAATGAAACATCCTGTATATTTTTCCCAAATCGATGTAAAATTAAATTTTCTACAATTTAATATACATATATGTCTACCGAAAATCCACTGTTATAGCCGTGAAAATAGATTTATTCGAAAATTATCGTCAAAAAATTAATTAGGCGATGAATTGCAAACATCAAAAGTTTATTGTTGTCACAGTTGTGTTAGTAATTGTTCAATCTATAACAATTTTATTGTATCTCTGTATTGTTCGTGATAATGAGTGAGCTTTCGACAGCAGCAAACTCAGATTCAAATAAACTACAATTGCCAACTATGAGAAAAGTACTAGGAAACATGTTTGTACTGAAGAGGATATGCAATTTGACATTGTTGTCGTTATCAGCAGTTTAATATCCTACCTTTGGATTACGACAAATAGCAGATAACGTTGGAGCTTCACCTCTATAAATAAAGTGTAACGAAAAAACAAATTCTATCCTTATCCCCTACAAGATCATATCGATATCTAACAAAAACAGATTTTGAATGCTGACACGTTCACTACAAATTCTTCTCATATTTGACATTTCTAGTTTATTCAAAAAATTCGGCTGTTTAAAATAATTTTTCTAGCGATTTTCTTGTAAATTTCACGGTTAACGGTTGAGTTTCAGTAGACAAACATTCATTGCAAAATTGTAGAGAATTTAATTCTACATCGATCAGTTAAAATATATTTAAAGGTGCTCTGTTTGATTTTATCAAATTATTCATCACTTTCGATTTGACATTTTTTTCTCCTACCCTGTATAATCAATGTAATTAGAATTTTTATAGTTAGGGTCGTTATCCTAAGTGTGAATAAAATTTTAATTTGATTAATAACCTAAAAACGTAAAATACCTGAAGGTCGATATTGACAAAATTAAATGTTTAAAATAGATATCTTGAAATAATAATTGGTTTAGTAAGACTCGCATACATAGAGTCATCGTAGTGGGTTGTTACAGGATTTATTTGCACAAAAAATTAGTTTTGTTTTGTTTGTTCGAGCGTCGATAGATGGCCGCACCACTTCTGCTTTCTCATTACTGCGTCATCTTGATTCTGGCGAGATTGGGCACGTCATTTGTTTACTCAAAGCTCTAGTGGTCAAATAGTAAACGATACGCTCCGACATCTTGAGCGTGCAGGTATTAATCCGAAATCTTCTCTTACATCAGCATTCATCATTCACTTATTTTAGGTTGTATCACTTTGTCGAACCGAATTTTGGTACGATCGATGTTTGCTTTTTTTGCTTTTTCTTTCGACTACCGTAAGGCCTTTTTAGACATATTTTGAGGTCTGAAGCTACTGTAATAAGTACCGAGAAAATTTCTATAAGTGAAATCTTTTTCGGCGTTCTCTTTTATGTTGTTATGGTCCAAAGGTCAACTCATCCAGTGAGCAGGAGGTTTTGGTTTTAGATACACTATATGTTTGGGTAAAGAAAGCCTTTACAACGCCGATCCTAAACAAACAAACCACGCAGATTTGCCGAGAACCTACTCCTTGTTTATTATTTTGGCTACAAATCATCGTCAACGAACGCTATTTACCTTCAGGTACTTTATTTTAGTTAACTATTATCTTTCGCGTAAAAACTCCAACTCTTAAAAACAATTTTTAATTAAGTACGATAAATTTTTGTATAGTTTAACTTTATTTGACCCACGACGTTCTCTGGTGAATTGGCCTACTCGGGAATATACGAAAGTGTCGTCCTATTTCCCATCTAAATCTAATGAAGAAAACTTGCTAATTACTAAACAACATATTTATTTGATTCCACTTTTTTTGTTTGTATCAAATTATTATTGACGCACAACGTGAATTGTGTGTTGAAAAAATCCAACTCTAACAAAAAGAAATAATAAGATATACCCAAAATGAGTAAGAGAAAAAAAAAAGTTTGATGTAGAACTTATCTGTCCGCAAACAAAAACACAAAAGCAAAACAGTGAAGCAAACCGTACCTACCCAAGAAATAATTATAAGTAGAATTAGAGAAAAATTCAAAATGTTTACTTTGTAACTATCTTCGTAGAGAAAAAGTGACATAAATGGTGTTGTGTTCTGAAAAGTCGCATTTCGTACTTTGGAACAGGATATACCTTATGACAACAATCAAACGACACCTTGTGGAGTCACGTACTTTGAATTTTTTACTTATATTTGTTTATACACGGATGGTATTATTACCATATATTTGTTGGAGTAGGAACGCGTCTGGGTTAAATGAGGTTTTCTTAAATTGGCAGTAACTTGAGCCGCATCGAATAATTTTGTGGTAGCTTTAGTTCCCTAGTTTGGGGGTAAAAGAACCTTATAACTTATTTAATGGTGGTTCGTGAAAGGGCAAAACCCGAGCCAAAACCCTTTACCAACACCGATATATGTGAATTTGTGGATTATTTTAGCGCCGTAAGTTTGCAAATTATTCCCTTTTTATCTGTGACCTTTGGGTAAGACGGCATTCTATCTTTTGTATAATTTTTGAAGAACGAATTTTCAAACTCCGTATTTGATGCGATTACTAGCGGTGTATTAATCTGTCAACAAGGTTTCCTTTTTGCTGGTGCTGTTTCCTTCGCCTTTCTTAAGGTCACTGAACTGCTGACTGGTGGTTACTGGTTTCGGTTGCGGCTACAAAAGGTGGATATTTCATAATTTGTCTGGATACCTTTTCAAATTTGTATGAATGTCAGTCAGGAGGTCATCTCTCTACACTAATCTCCGTCGTATCTGAGAGGGCTATCTATTCCTTGCGAGCTTTGATGTATAACATCCGGTCGAACAGCTAAGTAGTATTTTACTTAATTATAAGTTTAAAAGACAATTTAACGTCTGTTTATTTGAAACAAGAACTTTAAATTAAGCGGTCAACGCCTTGTGTTATGCGATTAACCGATATACCCTTTAATTTTAAATCAACTGTTATGAACTTTATGTGAGATAAAGCCGACGAGGTATTGTTAATTATTTGATTCAAACGCGTGTACATTTCGTATTTCATATTTTTGTTCAAATGAGCGTTACAGTCACGGTTCACTTCGTTATTAGTATTTTATCGGCTATGTCGGCATAAATGGAAAGCAAATTTAACTTAAACTTAACATTCTCATTTATTTGTTTATGTAACCACATTCAATTGAATACGTAATGCATTGTCCCAAAGTACAATACTAAAGATTGTTTATAATTTTTAGATGCCCAGAAGCAAAGGTGTAAAAGAAAGTCGAGGGTGCTGATGTTAAGTTCTAAAAAACGGCATGTCAGTCAAGAAAGCTGCTTTGTAGTATAGCATTACAAAATCCACATTAGAACAGAAATATTGAATACATTAACAAATCTAACGCCAATCGAGTATTTTCTCTTTAAAAAAAAAACATTTTTTTAACGCCAGAAAAAAACCCTTTCTCCACATAAACCACAGGCTATAAGTTTGGCACGGTCAACAAGTTTTAACAGACACAATCCTTCTTACGAAAACAGAAGGATGTGTTGGAAAAACAACATTTTCCATAATGTATAACATAGACAAGACAGGAGCAGTCAATATAATCTAAAAAATGTCGCAGCTATAAACATGCCAAACAAGTACGTCACGTAACGTCAAGGGAAAGAGGCATTAATTAATGATGATAACGGGCGTAAATACAAAATCCAACCTTTGTTTTCTTACGAGTTCATTTCAAGGAGCGTATGCTAAAGGGGCACCCCTAAGAAGCATCGGTTTTGCACACTCATCCGGTTGCTCAAACTGACAGATGATGTTAAATCTTTTTCAGCACTTTATTAACCACACCAGACGTATACTGGACCAAAATGTATTGTTAATCCTGGATGTTTTAAATCTGACCAAAAAGTCTTATTAACATCCCTACCTCACATCAGTCACAAGTTACAGCTTCTAGGGAGAAAAAAGGGGAATCCTTATAATGAAAAGATATTCCAAAACTACAAATTTTTAAGCTTTGTCGTAACTAAGTTTGAGTTCCAAGCCATCTACTACTACCCCAAATGTCGAGTTTCTTATACCCACCACACTGCTCTCTGTATGTTTACAGACAAAGCTTATTAGACCCGTCTTAATGCGGTTTTTTCCAAATGCTGAAACGTGGAAGATAAGCATAGTAGGCCAAAGCTTGGCAGGTTGATACACCAGGAAAAGAGGAAATAAAACAAGATGAAGCTGGAAAAAGCAGTAATGGCAAATCAAGAAACAAACAATAAAAAGGAAAAGTGTTTCAAAAGACGACTTCAGCAGTTCAGAAAGACGAAACATTCTAAAAAAAATTGTTGAAAAACTATATACGGAGTGGGTTTTTTAAAGTATTACAAGGGAATATCTTAAAAAGGTTTAATATATTTTACTAGAATTTGGTAGGGCTAATATTGAGATGGGGGCACATATTTAACCATATTTTTTTAGATTTCATTTCAAGTTTGAGGAAGAGGAGATAACTTTGAAATTTCAAACAGGATTATAATTTTTTTGTTGTAGAATTATGGTTAATCAAAGTTCTATTGAATTAAAAAAAATAAATCAATTTTATCGAATAATCACGCTCACTTAATTTTGGAATTAATATTACGTTTCTATAGAAATATTAATGTTTACTTAAGTCATTTGAGAATTTTGATGTTTTGATGACTATTTGTCACTTTGGTGATTAAAACAAGGAAGCGAATTTCGAACAACTTCTCAGGCATGACAGAGCTTAATAAATTACTTTCTTTTGATGCGTAATAAGTAAATACTATCATTTTCAAGTGAACAAGAATATTCGATAAAATTGATTTATTTTTTAAATTTAATAGAATTTTGATTAATCATAAATCCATAACCAAGAGAACAATTTAAGAAATTTTTTGTGCACGTTGGTAGTTTTTTACGTAGATTCGAATTCCAGAAAGAAATATACATAATCATATTTGAAATTTCAAAGTTACTCCCTCTCCCTTAAAATGGAAGAGGGGGTAAATTCTTACCAACAAAACCGTAAACAAATTATGAGTACATACACGAGCGTTTGAAAGCATAATTTTTAATATCGATGGCCTAGAATCAATACCTCGTAAGTACACTTTTTTGAATTTTAAGGTTTTAGCGCCACTGCATTGTTGTAAGTCGTTTCTACATCCTGGCAATAGCTCTTACCTGCCAGACCAATAAAATGCTTCAATTTGTCACGTGCCAATACCTCGCGTGCAAATGTTAAATGCAATTGCTCGTAAGCGCCAGATTGCTAATGGCCGTTTCTGTCACCCAGTGTTTTGTGGTGTTGTTTGTGAAGTGTTTATTATACAGGTAAGTTTATTAGATTACTACCAGCTAATTGCAATTGTTGTTACCTTAGAATGTTTGTTTAGTAAAGAAATTTGAGAAAGATAGTGATTTACTTCTAATTATATCAATTTATTTATGACTTGTACATAAGAGATATTGGTTTAATGAATAATTTGAGTACTTACGTGGTATTAGCAATTATTTATTAGGTTAGATTTTGTTTATTATTAATACCTATAACTAAAACCAAATGAAAACTAAAAATTATTAACCTACTCGTCATATTATGGTATTTGCCAGAAATTTAATTCATTATATTATTACAGAATGAACAGTCGCGCAAGTCGAATGGTATTAATGGCTCTCGAGTCCAATAAAAATCACCATCCCCATCGAAAACATCAAAAGCATAGAAAAATACTCCGTTTCTAACTTGCCAATCCAATTTGATGATGGATTTATTTTAGAAAATTGTGATAATAATTTGGTGTTCGAAGGAATGCAGGTTCCTGAAGTTATGACAGCACAAATTGTTGACATTTTTGAAACCAATCTCTGTTCTGAAGACACTAACGAAGTAAAGAATGGTAAGAATCATCTTCTTCCACATCAGAAGAAGAAGCGGAAGAAAAGCTCAACATTTAAATATTTCTTGAAAGATGCAACCACCAAAATGAGGGTATGTAAGAGCATGTTTCTCAGTACCCTTAGTCTAGGCGAATGGTCAGTTCGGTCATGGTGCCAAAATAGTACTTGTGGTACTTTACCATCAGTTGATGTTGTGAATGCGCGTAGATCTTCTAATCGCGAAGCTAACGGCACAATATTAAAAACGTCGAACAACGGAAATTTCTTGAAACATGGCTAGATAACTTGCAAAACTACCGTCCCATTACGCAAGGCGAGATACTAATAAACAATACATTGAAGACAGTTTCATAAAAAGTAAATCCGAGCTTTACAAAAAGTACACAACTGATTGCACCAACATCAAGGCACTAAGTTCTTTTACATTTGACGAAATTTTCGATAGAAAAAACTTAGCGATTTTCCAGCCTAAGAAAGACCAGTGCGACGTGTGCTGCGCCTACAAAGCAGGTAATTTTGAAACCGTCACAGAGGAGGATTATCAATGTCACATTGCAAATAAAGATCGAGCTAGAATCGAAAAACAAACTGATAAAGAAGCTAGCATTTTAGGCAATTGCAACATGGTAACCATGGACTTACAGGCTGTTCAATTATGCCCTAGGTTATACGCCTCAAAATTATATTTTAAAATGAAATTAAGGGTTCATAACTTTACTGTATACAATGTTGCTACGCATCAGAGCACTAATTTCTGGTGGCATGAAGGAGAAGGAGGCGTGACTGCAACGCATTTTGCAAGCTGCATTGACTATTTATAACACATTTCAAAATAGTGACAAGCCCATTATTCTATACTCAGATGGATGTGGGTATCAGAACAGATGCACTGTTGTATCGAATGCTTTGCTGACTTTTGCTGTAAAGAGCGGAAAACGATTGAGCAGAAGTATCTTTGCAAGGGACATACACAAATGGAGTGTGATACGGTACACAGCCTGATTGAGAGACGTTTGGATAGAAGAGACATTAATTTACCTGCAGAATTTATTTCAGTTACAAAACGAGCAAGAGAGAAGCCATTTCCTCTAGATGCTAAGTATTTAACACATGATTTCTTCAAAAACTATGCCTCTCCAAACTTTCAATGGTATAACTCCTTAAGACCACCAGGAACCTTCTACGTTACAGATATAACATGCCTTAAATACACCCCGAGGGGATTATATATTACAAGACTGATTTCGACTCAGAAATACCTGCCACTAAGAAAAGGTAAAACATTACAAACGTTATACCTACTTACCCGCAATTATACCGCACCAAACCCAAAATTTCTTTAGAAAAATATGAACATTTAATGGAAATAAGCCAGATAATGGAACCGGACTACGTTAATTTTACAAGAATTTGCCGCATGAAACTTCAAAAAGAAAGGAAGTCAAACCGATCAAGACTAACAATAAGTAATACTTGCAGTACTTTGATCGAATGATCAATTTAACTGAATAATTTTTTTTGTTTCATTTTTAAGTAACATGTAATATTTTTTGATTTCTTTAATAATTAATAAAATTTAAAATAAAATAAAAAATGTCAAACACTATAAGTGAAATACCTCGTAAGTGCTTGCATTTTTTGAGAGCATATAAATTGTAATTTTCTTTAGAATTATATTTATTTCACAATAATAAAATCCAATTGCAATTGTAGAAGTGTAGATTATTAATTATGACAAATGGAAGGTTTTTTGTTCATACTGAAAACTTTGAAGTTTTCACTTACGAGGTATTGATTCTAGGCCATCGATATCTTCTTGAGAGATCATAAAACTAACGAGTGAATCCGCCGAAGACCAAAGTAGATGATATTATCAAAAGAATAGCTTCACTGAAGTGGGCCTGGGCAGAGGATGCTACAAGAAAACGAAAAGGATGGTGCAGCAAAATGATTAAATTGTTATCTTGGGAAGAATACAGAAATAGAGGCAGGTCATTCAAGGGCTCAGCAGATAACATTAAGAGACATGCAAGACTCTTATGGTATCGAACAGCCGGAAAACCGGAGCCAATGGCAAAATATGAGAGAGGTCTATAGAAGTGGGTAGAAGAAAGCTTATAAAGAAAGAAGAACCAAAAACTACATTCAAACATGAAATTGCATCTAATTAAATAAAACAAATATTTGTTTTGTCTACAATAACAATGATTTTTTGAATCATTTCCATGACGTATTTTTACTTTAATGATGTGTTGATTAAATTTTTATCAGTAAATGTGTTTAATACTTTCCGAACGAAAAGGAAAAGTTATCATGTTTGTACTAAATAAACAAAGATAAATATTTGATATCGATAACTTGAGTAATTTTGTAAAAACAATTTGTTTTAAGTAGAAAAATGTATTTGCATTTTAAAACAGTTTTTATTCCGAACAACTTTTATAATTACAGTTTTCGATCTTGTTACAAATAAAGGTAGTTTACCACTGTACAAACTTATAGCTTTTGTTAAACCTCATATACCATCAAAAAAAATTTTAATATCTGATGATTGTATTTTAGATTTTAGAACATGCAGATCTTCTTATAAATGGTATGTTCCCAACTTAAGTAGACACACTGTATATGTCTAAAGAACTTGTGGATTATTAACCATAGAAACTAAATGTCCAGCTATATACAAGGTGTTCCATTTGAACAAAAAACCTTTAGTCCACACGGCTTTTGTAACCAAATATATTTCAAAAGGATGAATATACTTATCAATTTTTGTCTAAGAAATTTTTTAGTAGTTGCTATGGTAACAAGACATTTCCTGTAACATTGAATCTGGAACAGACTTTATACTGTACTAAATAGGTATGCACTAAGAAATCCTTGATTAAAGTAAATGTCCAGAATAAAATTTGAAAAAAAGAATTTCTAGGTACGGGACTCTCACCTACATTTTTTCTAGTAAACCTTTTTCTCATTTTTTTTTAATATTTATTGCTGTTAAAATGCTGTAAAGATAGAAGCATTTACAGATGTCAAATAAAGATATACATATACATAAAAAAATTAAATACAATTTAAGTCGCTGTTGATAAACTCAGCAATACTGTAAAACCCATTTCTAACAAGGAATGCCTTAACTCTAGTTTTTAAATTACAAGTTGGTAGACTTCTTATTTGGTTCGGTAATGCGTTAAATAATTTAAAGGACATATTTACAAAACTTTTGGGGTTTTTTTCAAGCCTGTAGAATTTTAGATGGATATCATAACAGTTACGTGTGTTGTAAGTATGTACATGATTTTTAGTATTACGTTCAGAACAATTACTTCTGGCAAATAAAATACAATTTAGAATAAATATGCTAAACAACGTCATTAATTGAAATTGAGTAAATGTATATTTACAATCTGCCTTGTATTCAATGTAGCCCAAGGTCCTAACAGCTCGACGTTGAAGAGTAAATATTCGATGGACATTAGAAGAATTGCCCCAAACTAAGTTGCAATATTGTAAATGAGATTGGATCAAAGCGGTATATGCCGTTCTTAATATAGCTAGTGAAATATTGCCAGATATACGTCGCAAGGGAAAAATATTTCAAAATTTTTTTTTGGCTAGTTCATTGATGTGGTCATTAAAACAAAGATTGGGATCAATTGATATACCTAAGAAGTTTACACTAAAAAGATTTTCAAAGTCATGATGTTTGAGAATTGTTAATAAATGCTTAGTTTTATTACGATTTAAACACAGTTTATTAGGTATGCACCATTCTTCAGCACTATTTAAAGTCGTAATCGCTTGTTGGTTGACACAATCCAGATTGGAGTTTCTAATAAGCAGGGTGGTATCATCTGCATATTGAAGACAAATTTTGTACTTCTTAAATGAGAAGCGAAGTCGTTAATAAAAATTATAAAAAGAAGTGGCCCTAAGATGGAACTCTGAGGAACGCCATTTTGTAAAGTTAGGAAACCTGATATGATTCCATTTGCTTTAACGGCTTGAGATATACCTTTTAGGCAAGATTTTATTAAAGATAGACTAGTAACATTAAACTTATAGGCATTCTTTAATTTACGAATTAAAATTTCATGAGAAACACTATCAAATGATCGAGTTAAGTCGAGAAAAATAGCCATAGAGTGCTAACCATTTTCAAACAAAATAATTTACTGCATCTGAGGTCCGCCTGTGTTTTCGGAAACCGTATTGATTTTTAAATAGAATACCGTGTTTTTCGAAATACTCTATAGTTTGCTTGTAAATTTCAAAGATTTTTAAACATGTCGGTAGTATTGAGATGGGACGATAATTTTCAGCCACTTTTCTATCGCCCTTTTTATGGAACTACTATGGCAATTTTTAGAGCATTGGTGAACGTTCCAATTAGAAAGAAGAATTTATTGATTTAGTCGAGGTTTTACAAGCAAGCTGATATGATTATATTAACAGTTTTGTACTAATACCGTAAAAATCTTTAGTTGGAGACATTTTTAATGGAATTGGAAATAGTGTGGAAAGAAAACTTTTTAGTCGAAAGAGTGTTAGCATTACATAATTTAATAGAGTCTATACAACAAATTTAGAGGGATTGAATAATATAAATATTTATTTTTAATTTGATTAAAAAATTTAAAAATCTTTTTTTGTTTTTTTAATTTAAATAAAATAATATTTTTTTTATTTATATTTTTATTTATTTTTTTTAAAGATTCAGACTTTGTGATGCAGTATATGTCATTTAGCCAAGCAAGCTGTGCTCTCATTAGCTTTAAATTGTTGTTGAATCACATAATGTTATTATCTCGATTTCACGCACAAAATGTTTTAGTTGGAAAAGCGATTGAAAAGGCATTCATTAATTTTTCAAAAAACATGTCAAATTTATCGTTTAGGTTTAGAGATGGTTTATCCAAAAAATTCCAAGAGTACGAGGTTACCATATTAAAAAATAAGTTCAATCTCTTTGTAGTTATTGGTCTATAGTTAATATTAGAGTACGTACAATAAGGCTCCGTTTTGTTTTGGAATAGATTCTCCGATAAGAAAATGGACTGACCGTAGCTATCGGATATGCCGGCATTAAATATCTTAGAGTTCGTATGATCAAGATCAAAATTAACAAAAATATTATCAAGGCAGTTATGATATCTAGTAGCGGGGAAAATGGTTTAGGAATAACTAAAAGAAGATAGTAGATCACACAATATTGTAGTGTATTTATCAGCGACGTTAAATTTTACATTAAAGTCACCTACTATAACGACAAATTTTAGATTAAAAATTGAATTTAACATGGAGTGGATATTCTCAATGAATTCATTAAAATCTCCATTAGGAAAAGCGGTAAACTGAAATTATAGTAATATCTAGTGCAATGAGTAACACAGAAGTGGTTTCACAATAAATTTCAATTGACATTGCATTTATAAAATTGTTAGTTTTGAAAGAAATATTTTTGTGTACCAAAGTAAGTACGAGGGCGGTCTGAAAAGTTTCCTACTTCATCGCGAATATGGCAGCACTAGTCAATAAAAGTCAAGGAATGTAGTTGTGCATCTTTTGACAGCATATTAAAGTTTCAGCTATTTTAGACGCACAGTTTTTATTTGACAGTCGTTTGAGTGAGTCGATTTGAGTATTTTTGTGAAAATGGAGAAAATCGTGTATCGAGCTGTCATAAAATATTTGTTTTTGAAAGGGAATACGCTTACGCAAATTAAAGATGGTTAGACTCTGTGTGCAGGGACTCTTCACCGTCATTTACCACTGTAAAATTTTGGGCAGCTGAATTTAAACGTGGCCGTAAGAGCTGGGGATGAACATTGGGGACGTCCAAAAACTGTAACTACTGACAATAACATTGCCAAAGTTTACCAAATGGTGTTAGACGACCGCCGAATTAAAGTGAGAGAGATAGCAGAGGCAATGAAAATGTCCAAAGAACGTGTTTGTTATATATTAAATCAAGATGCAGAAAGCTGTCCGCGCGTTGGGTGCCGCGTTTACTAACGTATGACCAAAAACGTGTTCTAATGAACATTTCCAATGCTCTGTTGGCGCAGTTTAGGCGTAATAAATTTGAGTTTTGGCGTCGATTAATTACTGTAGATGAAACTTGGATACACCACTATACGCCTGAAACTAAAATACAGTCAAAACAGTAGACTGCAAAGGGGGAACCGGCTTCAAAAAAAGCAAAATCTGTTTTTTCAGCTGGGAAACTGATGGGAACTGTTTTTTGGGATAGTCATGAAGTTATCTTAAACGATTATCTTTAAAAAGGAAAAACCATTACAGGAGCATACTAAGCATCATTACTTGACAAGCTGAAGGCAAAAATTGTGGATAAACGGCTATATTTGCAGAAAAATAAAATCCTATTTCACCAAGACAACGCCATGAATTACGGTTTGAACTGCTTGACCATCCACTTTATTCACCAGATCTAGCCCCAAGCGACTTCTTTCTATTCCCTCAACTAAAAACTTCGCTTGTAGAACAAAGATTTTTGTCAAATGAGGAGGCAATCACTTTCGTAAACAATTATTTTGCAGAGAAGAACGCTGAGTACTATTTGAACGGATTAAAGAGATGGGAGCATCGCTGGAGAGTCACAAGAAGACTATGTAGAAAAATAAAAATAAATTTTAAGATAAAAATTCTTGTAGCAATGTTAGGTCGGAAACTTTTCAGACCACCCTTGTACACCACCATGGATTGAAGTTGAGCGTGAAAATATGACGCTAGCACATAGTCTGTAAAAGTGAAACTACTTGCAAGCTCTGTCTCATTCAACCAATGTTGACTTACGCATAACACATCATAATTACAATTATTAGCTATGAGATAAGTTTCAAGTTCGTTAAACTTGTTTTGGAGACATTGCACATTTAGATGAAAAATAGAAAAGTTATTTACCGCTACTGGTTTGGAATCAATTTGGGCCGAAGCGTTAAAAACGATTACAAACCTCTATTACTTGTAATAGAGTAAAATAAGATATTTTAAACCACGAATAATCCTTCGGATGCTTAGATTCCAGTTTGGTGTATTTAACAGGAGATATTTTATTTTCTTTGAGGTAATTAATAACCATTTCTTCAGTCCAGTTCACGTCTAAACCGCGTACATGTATATGAGAAAATTTTATCGCTGCTTTTAATGAAACATCTTCCCGACATCCGAAAATTCCAGTTGTCTTCTTGTGTTTTTTTTAACCACTGTGGTCCATTCATTTGCGTTCTTGTTTGAAACATTAAGACTTAAATTCATATTTTGCAAAAGTTCCGTACTATTTATGTCAGTAAATACTGAGGTATTAGATGGTTTGCGTGTTTTTAAAAGAGATACTGGCACAGTAATTTCATGAGATTTGATATAATTTTTAATATATGTACTTTCGTTGCTGGCGTTATTGACCTCGGAAATGTTTACATTTTTAATCGCTTTAGCCACAAGTGCAGGCGTTAATGGTAGGATTATCAAAAGGTTTGTTTATTGCAAAGGACATACATTTTGAATCTTCATTTTTTATTTTGTTTCCTCCAGTGGTTTAATTTTGTCATACAAGATGGAAATTAATTGATTTTAATCACGAATTATAGACTTTAAATAATCGATTTCTTTTGGTTTGCTACCTGCTTCAAACAATCCGTTTTCATGACATTCGTCATTTCTTGCTGATACGCAACAAACTATTTGATCATCATCGAACAATTTTTAATTTTTATTTTGATTTTGACAATTAACACACTTGACGCGTTTTTAGTAGTATTTTTATGACATATCGTGCATAAATAACTTGAACTCGAGTCGGACGCGTCTACTTCGTCCGCCATTGTACAATTTATTTTCATCCGCAACTCATTGAAATCAATACAATATTACATACAATAATAATAAGTCATGAAATAGATAATCATTTAACAATAAGTTTTAGTATTTAGTTTTCTTAACGAGAATTTCTAATTTCCATTTCCGTGTAAAAATATGAATATTCACTAATTGAATTTTAAAAAGAATACTTAACCAATATTCAAAACTAGCAACTAGTGGTGCATGGTCTGACAGAATTTGCATTTTTCCAAACTAAGAAAAAAATATTGTGTTCCACATCAGCTATTTAAAATTAGTAATAATTTGAGTTTACAACTGTTAATATTGAATACATTTCCCTACCTTGTTTTAGTACCTATATTTTTGTACTAGTAACATATTAATGGCATAATTGTAAATTGCTTTCCCAAATTGTGTACTAATGGAAAATGTTGTTTGAAACCGTATACATTTTTAAAGGGTAGTCCAAAATATTACATATGCTACAATCTTTAATTAAACACCAGTTAAATTAAACACTTGTAAAATACACGTACCGATAATTTTATAATTATTTAAATTGTTTCGCTTAATGCTATTTAGTATTCGAAGCTCATCAACTTTGAAATTACATCAATGATTGCGTTGCATATAATTCAATTTGTGATGTATGTAAAACAGATGCAAAATTCATAACGCTTATAAATGTGACAAAATGAAAATCAACTTTTCTTTTTTATGTAACCCTGTCAAAAGTTAAGAATCTGTTCATACTAGTTCTTGACAGTTCTAAATGACCCTACATTAAAATAATTTATTAAGTTTAGATAAAATATGAAACTTGACGTCACGGCTCGGACTAGAAGGATAGTGAGGTTGTGGATTAAAAAAGTTGAGGCACTCAATCTCGGCGATGATGGGCATCCGCATCAGCACTGCCGCAGCGATATTGGATGAACCGAATTCTCGGTTTTTACTTTCTAAATGAAATCTGTTATGATTGATAGACTAGCTTGTCTTTCTGCTAGATATTGGTTGACCAAGTTTGCAGCTCAGAAGGTAGTAGAATCCGAACCTTGACTTCTACACGAATCATCAATAACTTCAGAAAGGTTGCCGCTAAATTCGAACATATTTTATGTCGGCTCTTTGTTTTTATGCTCTTAATTTGGAACAATTTATTTTTCGTAAGAAATATTGAGAAAAAGAAATTGCGGAATATTAGTTTGGCAAGGAAACCTTAATGCATTTATAAGTATAATAGCGATGATGTATACCGCTCTAACATGTGACGCGCTTAAGTTCCATACAATTAAAGACACATCAACAATGTTCACATAAGTGAACACTCAAAACATCTGTAACATACATCGCTAACTACGCTATCGATTTTAGTTATTGTGTCTACATAACGAAGTTCACAACTTTTATATAATAAACATTTCAGAGTTTCTCATCAATTATAGAAACATCCTCATATTTGCGTTATCAGAAATCAAAAGAAAAAAACAATCTTCATTAAATAATTTGAAGAAAATTTTCTACGATTGAATATTAAAATACCGCATTTGTTGTGATTTTCTAAAAATAAGCTTCTATGGCTGTGACATGAGAGCGACAGCTATAACCAAATAAAATTGATGGTACAACTTAAAAGTTATTTTTCATTTCCTTAAAGGAGTATAGTGCATTAAAAGTAAATTTGCTATTAAATATGGTTGCAGAAATATGTGTCGTTGTTAATCATTAAAAGTTAGTTCGTTAAAGTTTTAACGACGTTATGCAGTTATAATTTACTTTGTTTTTTACTAGTAAATTAAACTTAATTAATAAACCTTAGTGAATATATGTTCAATTGATTTTTTGTCTAGTTTTATTTTGCAACATTCACGTTTATTTGTTTAGAAATACGTTGTTATAACTTAGGATTCGTTTAAAGTTTCTGCTACTACGTCTTTCCAAAGTTTGCAAAGATAATGTGAGCGCCTCTATTTATTTAGCTTAAATGGTTATTAAAATACAAACAATTAATCAGTGCATCTAATGCACACTTTGCTTTATGAGTGCTCTATTCTACTTCGTGTTTATCCAATTATGATTTTTTTTTAATTTGTAGGCCTCGAACAATTGACATTTGCATTTTTCAACAGAACGGGTGCAGGTAGATGGTCTAAACCAGTGGTGGGGAAACTTTTTTTAAGACGGGCCATTTGTAATAAATAGACAATCGCAGCGGGCCAAAGAATAATGCTTAATCGTTAAAAAATTTATGTGTTCTATAAACATATACATATATTATTACATACACTTATTATTTTAATAGTAAAAAAGCAAAAGGTAAGAAAATTATAAGCACAAAATATAAAATGAATTTAGTGTAGTTCTTGATGTGAAGTATTATCACTTTATTTTCTTGGGTCATTACTGGTTGATGGTGCATGAGAAAATGAAATTGAGACTGTTTCTTAAAAATTTCATCATAGTCCGGTTCCATTTGTAAAGCAGAAATTCTTAAAACTGATGAAAGGTGCTCATCTGTAATTGTGTTTCTTAAAGAAGTTTCATTGTTGGAAATATTTGTTCGCATATATAAGATGAGCCGAACATTGTCATTATCTTCATTGCATGAGTAATTAGATTTGGGAAATTATCTGGACTTAAATTTTATAAAATTCTAGTAATGGTACTGTATGAAAAGTTTGTTTCAGGAGAGTATTACAGTTCAGTTATATTAACTCAAGTTGAAATTTTGCATCAACTTCTTCGTAATGAACATTGAATGGGGTCGCAAAAATACTAAACTCTGGTTCCATTTTCTAAAGTCCTGAAATCTCCTTTGAAATTCTGAAGATAGTTTTCTCAAATTAATTTTGTATTTTTAATCTTATTGTTTGATATAGTGAATTTTAAAGATTGTATTCTTGGAAAATGAGAAAAATCAGATTTAGAGATTTGGGTAGCAAATAATAATAACTGTAATTTGAAACTTTTCAGGTATTGCCAAATATTGTGAAGAAACTGATTTTTCCCTTGCAATTTGAGATTAAGTTTATTCATGTGCACGAGGAGGTCTGTGAAAAAAGCGAAATCAGAAAGCCACGTTTCGTTTTCTAAGACGTCAAATTGATTATAAATGTCTTTATCAAGAAGAAAATTCACAATATCGTCTTTTAAATCCCAAATTCTTTCAAATACTTTTCCAGCACTTAACCAACGAACTTTTGAATAATACAGGATATCGGAATGCTCAGCATGTACGGACTCAAAAACTGTTGAAACTGGCGATGTAATAATCCTCTGGAACGAATCATATTTACTAGTTTTACAACAATATTAAGTATATGGTCAATATCTAAAGCCGATTTACAGAGAGCATCCTGATGTATAAGGCAATGCAAAAAAACAACATCATTTTCCGGATACTTAGAATTAATTTTCTCAACAAATCCTTGATTGATTCCAACCATATTAGGAGCACCATCTGTAGTTACATTACATAACTTATCAATAGGTAAACGAAGTTTATCGATGCAATTTTCAAATTCATAAAATATATCGGCACCAGTCGTCCGTCTTCTGTAATTTCAAAGTGGGGTTGATTCCTCTTACAAATATGAGTAACTGTGCAGTATCGCTGATATCTGTACTTTCATCCATGGTAATTGAATAAAAATAAATTTTTGAGTTTTGTAGTCAGTTGTGAAATTAGATTTTTATCAATATTTTCAATTCTCTCGGTGATTGTTCTTCTTGAGAGAGACAGTGACTGAAAATCATTTTTTTTCAGGGCACATAATATCGCACACATCTATCATGCACTGCTTTATAAATTCACCATCTGAAAATGCTTTATTAGATTTAGCAATATTATAAGCCAACACATAACTGGCTTTCGTAGCGCATCTTTGAGAATGATTAGGCTCTCTGAAATAATTGTTGTTGACTTGATAAATTTTTAATAAATCTTTCGATTTAATTTTTTTCGCTTCTTCACTTAACGATGAGTAGGAGTGGTTTTCATGTTTGCTCTTGAAATGGCGTTGAATCTATATTCTTTTAAAACTGCAACAGTTGTATTGCAAATTAAGCACACAGGTTTTTCTTTAAATAAAGTAAAGAAATATTTCCACATCCATTCTCCTTTAAAATCTCGACATTCTGAATCCACTCTTCTTTTTTTAACATCCATTTTAGACGTTACCTACTACGGAGAACAACACACAGAAACACAATTGATGAAAGCTTACTGCTAACTAATGGTCTTGCGCGGGTGTTTGTTGAGGCAGTTGGAGTTTCGGGGATTACACAAACAATTACTCGAGTCACAGCGGGTTGTTGCAGATGACTGACTAAATCGCTAACTAACTGATCTTCGGGCCTGGAAGTTTTGAGCGAAGATGAGTCATCTGTTTAGGTCGGATGGATTTGTCCAAAATACTATTGTGTTTTGAATATCGCCGCAGATAGTTTTTATGCGGGTCGTCACATTACGAAGTAAGATCGCGTACAAACATTCTCACAACGGCACTCTTAAACGGGCCGGATTAAACCTTTCCGCGGGCCGGACTTGGCCCGCGGGCCGTAGTTTCCATCACTAGTCTAAACCTAAATAATTTTAGCAGCTTTCAGAAAAAAAAACTGTAAGGTGCCTAATCGATGGAAAGACATTTTAGAGGATGAAATAATCAGTGCACAATAAAAATTACACTATAAAGTTCCTCAACAATGAACACCAGAAATGATTCGGTTACTATTTATGAAAAGAAAATAACTGAAACTCATGTCTAATGTGTGTATAAACAATCCACTTACTAATTATAATTAAAACAAATACCTTTTATATTTCCCAGTTACAGTTTAGTTATGAATAAAAGACGGATTATATGCATATATTTAAATATTATCATTAATGTGGGCAAACAACATTGTTTAGAGATAATTAATGCTAATTAACAATTGCATATAATGCATATTTAGACATCTTAATGCATTTTTCTTTAAAACTTGCGTATCCTTGCATATTCGATCATTTTTATTCATTGAGTTTTAAAAATACGTTTATAACGGTCACCTTTGTACTATTTTCGACTATAACTTTTCTCGCCCATCGGTTTGCCTTATGCAATGATTACAAAATTTTGACAGTTGAAATTAACACTTAAAGAGAATTTATCAGTTACGTTGTCGATTTCAGTAACAAGAAAGATTTTCAAACCCCCGAACATATGAATTATTGAAAAGTGGCTGAAGTAGGTTTTTTCAATTAGTAGCTAAGTGAACAATCGAACACACACACAAAAACTAGTAGATATCTTTATCTTTATAATTTTGAATAGCGTTTAAAAATTTTAAAAAGGCATTTTAAGAAATGACTTTGTACTTGTTCATATTTTGAATTAACTTTTTTCTTATTAAAAAACTCTACTCTTGGATGACATTTAAATTGTATCAATGTTACCTAGTATATTTGAAAGCCTATTATGGCGTAATGAAAAATGATTTTTTTTATTTTGTAAATCAATAAAACGATGTACAGTACAAATGTTAACAATTATTTATTATTGTAAGTTAAAGGTTAAGAAAAACAATTATTTAATACATTTCTTTAAGAATATCTGCAAAAATATTGCACATTGAAGTCCATATTTAGCCTGTAGTATGCATATTTTTGTATTTATATTTATTTTGAAAAAAACTAAGTACTTAACAATGAAAAAATACGGTTAGTTTATTCTAAACTCAGTATTTTAATTTTCCTGTAAATTATTTGTAGTATTTGAAGAAAAGTAAAGAGCATCTTGAGAGAGTCAAAAGTAGGTAGATCTTAAAAATTAAAAATTAAAACTGTTAATTCCATCAACCAAATTTAATTCAATTGAAAAAAAAAGAGATGGACGTCAATTATTGAACGAATTATTTGTTTTATTCAATATTTTGTAGTACAAAATTTAACTTTTAGAGAAAGTAATCAAAAGCTTTATGAAAAAGGTAAATGTAATTTTTTAAAACTAATTGAATCAATTGCAAAATTTGGTAATGTAATGACAGAACATATTAGAAGAATTCAAAACGACAATAGAAATATGCCACATTACTTAGGTGATAAAATACAAAACAAAATAATTTTTCTAATGGGCGAAAAGGTTAAAGAAATTGTAATTAAAACTTTAAAATTATGCAAATATTATTCGACCATTTTAGATTGTACACTGGATATTAGCCATAAAGAACAAATAAAAATTAGGGAGCATTTTTTGATTTTGTCCAGTTACAGATATTAACTGCCCAAGGTTTAACAACCTTTTTGTTAAATTATTTAAAAGTATTAAATATTGACTAAAGAGACATGCCAATATGAAAGACTACAAAGAAAATTATAGATATAAATCCTAGAGCTTTCTTTGTACCATGTCTAGTCTTAATTTAGTAGTAAACGATGCCGTAAAAAGCTCTCTTGAATTTTTTTGGTATCATTCAGGAAATATAAGTTTTTTTCTCAGCCTCTATTTACCTTTGGCATATTCTTATGAAGGAGACACAAGGTGGAAGAGCAGAGTAGATATTAAAACACTTTGATTTAATTTAGAAAAAATTATGATGCTGATAAAACTTTGACAGCTATTAATTATAAGATCTTTTAAATATGTGCGTTCTGTATAGTAAAAAATAAACTGTATAAGCAAAATTATGCAACGTTTTAGAATACTTGCCCGTTACTGTTGATCATGGTGAGAGATCATTTTCAAAACTTAAAATAATTAAAAACTACTTGAGTTTGACAATGAGCCAGCAAAAACTTACAAATTTGACAGTAATAACCATTAAAGAAGAAATTTGCGGGACTTCATTAAAAAAGCAAGGAAAGTCGCTTTTTACTATTAAATTATTTTGTTTATGTTTTGGTTTCATCGGTAAGTTGACTTGACTTGTAAAATGTTTTAAAACTCGGCTAATTTTACTAGATCTTTAGGGGTATATCTATAGTTAGATGTCAAATTCGTAAATCTAATTGTAAGTTTAAAATTAACGGTAATGTTACAGAATAGAGCCCTTAATATTTTTAAATACTATACCTGTAGTAAATACGCATGTATTAAAGTAACTTTAATATTTTTCTTGTTTTTTATAATAAATTACTTGAATTGATATTGGTGAAATTTAAAAAATGACGTATGCCGGTTATGAAAGATATGTAGAATTTTAATTATGTCGCCACGCTTAAACACAGGGGCGACAATAACTCAATAACAAACATTAATAGAATATCAACAAAACTCGACGCATTTCAACCTCTCGAACAAACAGAGTTTAGACATGTATATTGCACCATCAACGATATACACACCATAAAACAAATTATGAAAAAATCACAAAAGTATAACCAACACCTGTTTATGGCATTTATAGATTATTAAAAAAGTCTTTGATACTGTTGAAACATGGGCACTAACAAACGCACTAAAAAAGTAAAATACATCATAAATACATATAACTTATAAGTTCATATATGATGGAACAAACCCAATACGCATTAAAAGAGGACAAGGCGATACAATTTCATCGAAACTCTTCACTAATTTACTGAAAACGCCTTCAAGACACTAGAGTGAGATAAAAGGCATAAATATAAATGGCAAATATACGTCAAACATTCGCTGATGAAGTATCTAATGACATGAATCAGTTAGAAGAAATGATCCTACAACTTCAAGATGCCTCAAAGAAAGTTGGATTGCATATAAACTGCCAAAGACAAAAATAATTAGTATCACAGAAGAAGGTAGACCAGATCATATAGACAACAACCAAATAGACTTAGTGGAAGAGGACATATACTAACAAACACAGAAAAAGTATAAACGGCAAAAATCAATAGAAGGATTAAACTGGCATGGGCGACATTCGAAAAACTAAGAAATGTTTTCAAACCGAATCTACTTCAACATCTAACAACTAGAGTGTTAAAACAAATACGAAAAACTAAGAGTGTCACAAAGAAGAATGAAGAGGTCTATGTTAGAGTTAAGGCTACATAATAAAACTTTTTTTCTAAATACTTATTTTTTGAAATTAACTTAAACGGGGTAATTAGTTGTTTTAAAGAAAATGTTGCTTGAATAAAATATCATATTAAGTAAGTTTTAGGTATTAAGTATTCCCAATGCTATGGGACCTTCTGGAGGAGTGTAGTGCGTATTTGTAACACCAAAAACTGAACAAAAAACTATAATCGGACACGTGTTTTAATAACTAAGCTATCATCATCAGCGAACCGATACTAAAAATAAAAATAATAGAAAGCTTATATAATTACGCCTACTCTATGGCCATTTTTAAGCATATGCATGGCAACACTGGACTTATCTGATCGATGATATTTGACATGAACTGAGTGCTCTTTAAAACGAGTTTTAATAGGTCTCTTGGTTTGCCCTATGTATACTTGGTTACAGTCTTTACAATTTATTTTATAGATTCCCGATTTATCACACATTTCTATTGGGTCTTTCGGATTGCCTAAAAGATTTTGCACGTTGTTACTACTAGAGATTACTGTTTTATAAACAAGATATTTTGTGTATGTGGGATAATTTCTTACATAAATTAAAAGTATATCCACAATTTAATATTTTGGGTAGAAAGCAATGTTGTTAAAAATTATTTTCTTTAAACTTTGATAAACATATTACTTAATTAGTAGACAAGTAAGATCACATAGCTAAATCTGTTAGGTAATTGTTCAAAATTTTTAATATCAAATTGCAAACAAAATTGGAATTAGATTTAATTAAATCATTTTTTCTAGTTAAAGGTGTTATAATATCTAAACAACTAGATAAAAGACAGCCACTAGCTGCTGGAAAAGTAACCTTAATGCATGAAACTAAAGATTTTAATTTGCAGAAAGTAAGTAAGTAAGTGAGAATCGACAACTCCACAGGAGACAATTATAGTCTTACAAAGAGGAAAAACTTAAAAGTATAAAAGATCTTTAATTATTGATAATTCCCAAACAGTTTTTGTTAACGTTATAAATAAATAAAATATAAGGTGTTCAATTTAAAATAAGGGCTATATTACATATTGAATGATCTAATAATGAACCTGTAAATCCTGAACACCCTGTAAAGAGTTGTTTAAAAATTTAATCATGAAATACATTCATCTAATTACCAACTATTTAGACATAATAGTAAACTTATTATGATTTGTTGGATTAGAAGATATTGAATTTTTTTAATACTCCATATTTTAAGAAACTCGACTGTATTTAGGTATAGGTATAGGTATAGGTATAGGTATATGTATATGAAAGTATAATTTGTTTTTTAAGGGCAATCAAAAACAGTTAACATTTTACGTTACGACTAGAATTTTATTGAAATAATTGTTTGTTAACATATTCCATGTTAATTTATTTTGTGACGCCCCCATTTGTTCGTTTGTTGGATGGTATCATAATTTCACTAAAAAGAATTAATAATATTTGTACGTCTTGAAGAAGGCAATACCTTTGGTTGCAAAAACGTCGTCGCATATAAAGTAAACGAATTCTTTTGTGGTTTTTCCACTACTAAAGAAGATCTTCTTGTTGAAGGAATCCATACTATGTCACTGTTTTAAGCCTTACTTGTAAATTGATCGACACCATCACTCTTGAATCGTCGAGCAAATGAGAAGCCAAAATATATTTGCAGATATTTATCTTTTTTTATTTATACAAAGAAAATAAAATTAACTCTGCCGCCAGTGCAACTGACATATAAAATAATTATAAGTCTTACTTTTTATTTTTATCGTTAACCATTTATATAAATAAAATAGAAACAATCTTATTAAATTTGGAGTTAGTTTGGTTGTCAAAAAAATTTTCACTTATTAATTTTAGTTAACGAGTAAGTTGTCAAAACATTTCCGAGAATGTTTTGTGTTGTTATGGTAATCATACTAAATTGTACTAAATTTTAATTGGTTCTTCCACAATGTCAAGCAATTTCCTTTTATAAATTATTGATTATGAAAATTGTAGCCAGGAAGCACCTTAAGACTCATATACCCCTTGTGGTGCGAGAATGTGTGCTGATTAAAAAACTCTAGGTTATGGTAGAGGCGACGTTTCGCATCACAGATGAGTGCTTCTTCTGGCCGTCGACCAAGTTTATATAAAAAGATGAAAAATATTCAACGGACACAGTATAAATCAAAAAACGTAAACGAAAGCACCTACCCACCTCCCAAGTGGTCCAGAGGTCTTAAAGCACTCCCTGGTTACAATTTTTATTATATCAAGCAAGAACAAAATTTACACCATTAATAATTGATTATACACTGCGTGCAAGATAAGAATTAACAGCATGGAAATCTTAAAAACGGTAGAAGGTACAAGGTTGCTCAAGTTCCAAAAAAGTTGGGCAATGTAGAGCACATTTACATGGCGTTTGAAAAAGTTTAATAATATTTTTCGTTTTCGAGATTTTACAAAAATCAATTTTTGATTTCTATTTTTCGTATTTTTCGCTTATTTTTAAAATTATTAAAAATCTAAAAACACTTTTTCATTGCCACTTTCAAAGCTTTAGAAAACGGTGCTTTCAAATTTTTAATTCAACTCAGAGAACCCATCAACAACTTTATTTTTTATATGGTTTCATACAAAAATGCCTTGTAGAATTTTTTTATTGCAAACTCAACAATGTATTAACACATAATTGTTTAGAAACAAATTTTGTAAGAAATAGTTTAAATTTCTCAACTTTTTCCGTTTTCAAGATCTCCATGCTGTTCATTCTTATCCTGGACACAGTGTATAATTTTTTTAGTTTTTGTAGTAATTTTATACCTTTTGTTAAATAGTATTTTTATAAATACAATTAACTGGACAATGCTTTTCCAGGAGAACTGAACTAGTGGCCGATAAAAGAAAAATAAATATTTATTGTGAGAAGACATATGTTTTTAATAATATTAATATAACTGAAGTAAAGCACAAATACGATATAAAGTAGTCGTTAGGTCTTACAATTATCATATGTTAAGAATACCTAATGAAGAATACCTAATAATTTTTATATTAACAACTGATACAATGTAACACTTAATAATTGTGAATTTCTGAATTCGGATAATTTTAAATTACCTTATAGTTCCTAATACTTTAAAGTTATGGGTGTAATTTTTTAATTAAGAGTTTTTCTCTTAGCCTTACTATAGTAAGTTAAGCACAAACAGAACATTCCACATTACTAGTGTATTACTTGACAGTTTAAGATATAATTTACTTTTGGAGCTTAGTTCGTTGGAAATTTAACCGGGGAAATAGTTGCAGTGCTTCATCATTTTTAATTAAATTTTAAATTAATCAAATCTTTTGTGAACCGTTATCGGTAAAACGTAAAAAAGTTGGTGGTATTTGTAAACAAAGAGGCATTTGTTGTCATTAAAAATGTAAGAATTAATGAAACAGTAATTTTTCTTTTTGAAATTTTGAATGATTATTTGTCGCATTATGCAGGATGTATTTATACTTTCAGGATATTTCATCGATCCGCTGACGAATGCAGCGTTACCCGGACTCTCATTGCTCACTTCGTTACCCTCTTTACAGTCTGTTGCACCGATAATCGTAGATATCGAGTTTGAGAAGTTTTTGGGTATCTAATGCTTACCCACGATACGTTTAGTAAACGAATATAAACATTTCGTATCCGGTGTCATATCGTTTCTGTAAAATATTCGTGTCACGTGTGCGGTTACAAACTCGCCTCTACATGTTTATTGTATCAATTTCACATAAGCCATGTTTTCAGTAATGTTTTCTTCTGGTTGCTCGAGTTCGAGAAACCATATACACTTAAACGATAATCACTTTCGTTCGAAAAGACAATTTTCACTTAACAAAGTAATTTAGTTTATTACTTGATACCAATTTGTTAGTTATAATACGTGCGCTAGTTAATGCTATTCCGCGGTTTCGGCATGTCAAATTAAACTACTTCTACTATACGTTAGAAGCTACCACAGATCCGCGGCTTTGTCCTAAGTTGACAAAGCTTTAACGCTAATGGCAAGTCCTTTTAAAGCACAACATAAATTACGAACAACGTATTTGTGATGCGAAATAGTAGCAAACTCTCTTCTTTTTCGATGGCCAATAGAAGGGGTGCGCGGAATGCTTATCGCACGTATTAGGGAGAACGGCACAACTTTTGCTATAACAGTCATAGCCCGCAGCGTTTTTGCATCTCAAAGCGGATGTTATCGACTTCCACTCGCCCAAACCTCGCAAAACTTTAAAATAAAGGTAGAAACATCTACCCATTAATACGGTCGCTCGTTATCGTTAGCAATTAAAATTTAGTTTATTGCTAGATCCGTTAATAATTCCAAAGGAATTGTACGTTTTATCCGAACTAATTGATCTGCAATAGAATAATATTCGTGTTAAAAGTTCATTAAAAAGTATTTTTGAACGAGGATTACCGCTTTAAAAAAAATAGCACTTTTGTTTCTGATTTCATTCTCTTCAGAACAATTCAGATTGTTAATCTAAATTTTCGTTCATTACTTGAAATCTGAATTTGGTTAATGATTATGTTCTCCCAATTAAAAATTTTAATATTTGTGAGTAAAATACCATCTCCACTTCCGCGTTTAAAGTGTTTAGCAAAATTGTAAATAAACGACGCGATGTTTTTATTCCCTAAACGGGTGCAGCAAATTTCTTTTGGTTTAGTATATAAATGTAAATAAAAAATGTGTGAAACATCAGCTTGATTACTTCTTACCATTAAAACTATGTCGACTAAGAAAACTATACAAAAACGTAAGCACTATTAGATCCCAGTAAATCTCATACCAGAATATACTAAAACAGTATGCATGTCGTCTTGACATTTTACAAATAGTTCAAGTTTAGAAAGACGTTAACGTCTTGCTTAAGTAATGACAGACAAAATGCAATAAAAAAGTTCTTGTGCATAGACCAGGGTATTATAGTAATAAATAACAAAACACGTTTGCAATAGTTTAATGTAAAATTACCGAGAAGGTATTGTATTGTAAGGGTTTAATTCTTCTCGATATTTTGAAAGGGTTATTAATATCTTTTTAAAAACGTTCTACTAGATGACATGTATTCAGACTTTTAAATTTTAATTACTCCACAACGTTTATAACTTTTTTATTCGAATAAATAAAAATACAGAAAAATTTAAACATCGTTTATCGAAGAGAGTACATAACTTTGCAAACTGACGCCGACTTTAACATTAATTATAAACCTGACTTGATAAATAAAAAAAAGAATTATAGTTTATTTGGTTTATTAGCAGCTAATACTGAAGTTTCTGCGTCCTGTTGGCTGTTACAATAGTTAACAACTAGAACAGAGGATCAGGGCGCCACCCTCAGTATAACAAGCTTTAAGATTGATTAAGTAGGATACCAATTAGTTAGTTCACCAAAAAACTTAAAATTTAAAACAATGATTTTGATATTTGGTTGAATAGTGACATAATAAACGTAATACTAATTTAAGTAAACGTAACAAAATAACACGTGTACGTGGTTGGCATACTAACTTGCGGGTTAAATGCGAACTCGCAGGATAACTTCTGCAGTGGGGTCCGTGTATAAAACTAACGTCAAATACGATGAACATTAAAACTCCAGCGGCTAGTAACTCGTAACTGTTATCTCCGAAACGATCCAAATGCAAGGTATAATGCGAGACTTATACGTGTTGACATCCAAATAATAAAGATACGTCCCTGATGTTGTTGATGATGTTAAGTAGTATGAATCACATACCTAGTAGAACAATCCCAAAACCAGGAAGGAAAATACTATACAAAGAATTATGTATCACGTGTTCTTGTGAAAGGCATAACATTACCCGTAGAATTCGCAATCTTTCTCCAAATTATCGTCGTAAGTATCTAGCGAATCTTTTTCTGCCGATTGAATGAACAACCCTAAAATGTTATCTTTGCAATAGAAAAACTCACCTAATGCGTTAAGATATTGACGCATGATTTCTAGATAATATCGAAAACTGAAATAAAACTTAAAGTAAATGCGCCAGACGAATCTGAAAAGTCTTGAAAGATGATAAGTAGTCGAATTTTGCTCGTAACAAAGTAGTAAAAGTTATGTCGACTATTTTTGTGGTGCTGTTACGAGTGTCTATCATTCTTGCGTTCGAATATCAAAGGCAAATGCACGACTGGTATTTTACTAGAGTGTAAAGCGCCACAAAAACAGTCTACTTCCCTTTGACTACAAATAGTACTTGAGGAACTATTCAACGAACACTCAATGAACACTGTTGTGGCACTGTTTTCATAAAATTGTGTTTTTGCTAGTTTTTATTGAAAACGTTGTTATGAATGCAAGTAATATTAATCCAATCAAGATCAAGGTAATTTTGACAACAAAACAGAACAAAAAATCAACTACAATGTAGAAAACATAACTCCAACAAATACCATAAGCTCTCAGGAACTAAACGTCATTTTGAAAACATGAAAGAGAAGGATGGTTCGGTTTTTTAAAGAAATGGTTGTGAAGCATATGTGGAATGACCACTGTCAAATTAATACAAGATAAGTATTTTAAAACTTGAAAAATCAAAATCTACTTCTTCAATGCTGATATTTTTCAATCAGCAAAGACCGCAGAGACGTAAAGAAAAGACAATTGCAATTAGTGCCAGAAAAAATAAAGTGCAGTCAACATCTTACTGATGTTGAATGTCACCAAATAACCATCTTGGTAGGCTTTTTCTGTAGAGTTATTGAGATGAATAAATGGATTAAATCTGCTGCATAACGTAGTAGGTTGGAACGTGACAAAGAAAAAAAATCATCTGCATTTTGTTAGTTTACGAAAGTTGGCATTGGTGAACAGGAATTGATGAAAATTACTGATCACAGTAATTCAAGTTCCCTAAAAAATTGTATCTACAAGTCGATGTGGTTCATGATGAATCAGTTTTGAAAAATAAAGAAAATAGTCCAATCTTTCAATAGATGATGGTATTCAACACTCAGAAACTTTCCTTAAGCAATGTTAAATGGTTAGGGTGTCGTAATAAAATTGCCTATTATTACCACTCAGTGAAAATTGTAGACAGTTTTTGCTAGTAAAAATTGTCGACACCATTACCTTTGATTAATTTTGGAATTTTATACAAACACTAGTTTTATTTAGCTTTGTCGGTGTTTTTTGTTTTGGCTACTCTGCTTTTATTGTTTACTCAAATGTATCAAACCACCAAAAGATTAAAAGTTATCATGAAACAATGTGGGAATGCTGTGCAGAAATGAAATTCAAGAACTCTGTTCAAAAAAACAGTAAAAATTTAATACGTTACAGTTTCTGCATTATTTATAATGTACATTGGATACGGAGGTTTGCCATGTTTTATTCACTATAAAAAACAGTTGTAATTGTATTGACAAAAACATCCTAGAATGAGTCGATAAAGAGCAATCTCGTTTGCAGTATAATAACGAATGCCATAACTTTGAGAAATGGATGCTAAAAAATAACTTAGAAATTACGAAAAACAGTGAAACAATTGTAACAGGTTATTTTTTAAATTTGGTAGATATAAAAAAAGCTCAGGCAGTGGTGGAAGGATAGCTGCAATATGTGCAGTTATCCGAAACCGCTGCAGGTCCCAAGCCATGGTAAAATGAGGAAAGTAGCTACTCGGTGCTCGTAAAACTACAAAAAAGCAACAAAATGAAAAATTTGTCTTATAAAGACAGTCCCAGGGCGCAATACCACACTTATAGAAATAGAAGCTCAGCGAATAGGGGGCAACAACGACATAAAACAAATAATCCCTGCTGCATACAAAAGATACAAAACAAGAAGATAATTAGAAGAAGAAAATAAGCCCTCAAACTTTACACATGGAACGTACAAGGAATTGGAACAAAGAAAAGAGAAGTTAGTGAAGAACTAAAGCTGACGTGGTGATTTTGACAGAAACTAATAGAAAAGAACAATGATGCTATGAAAACGGAAAGTATATAAAAATTTATAGTGGTGTGAACAAAGAACAACGGGCAAAAGCTGGAGTAACAATCGCGATACAAAAAAAGTAGCGACGATCACTGAAAAGCTAGAAACAAATTGACGAGCAATTAGTAAACATGGGGAAAAGTAGGAACTTGATCCTTTTTGAAGAGCCCATTTAATATGATAGAACGAAAAAAAAATAACAAAATAAAAAACCAAAACAACTATTAGTGGAGTGACGAACTAGATATAATGGTAAAAAAAGAAAAAGTTACATGAAAAATCGCTATCGACAGACAAAGATAGTGACAAACATTCATTTCAACAAAAACGTAGACAAGTAAAAAAGAGATGATAAAGGTAAAAATGAATCCTGGAAGGCTAAATGTAAGCAAATAGACCATTAAGTAGGTAGCACAAAAAGTAGGGAAGGTAATTACGTCGTTACGATTGAATAAACAAGAACGAAATATCTTACAATACATAGACCAGGAGGAGTGGAAAACCTACTATGAAGATTTGTTGTTAAAAAAAGGCAGAATTTAAAGTAGAAGAAGATCAGAGAGGAATGCCAGAATATCTTGGAACAAATAACAAAAAGAAGTAGAAGAAGCCTTAGTGAGAATGAAAAATGGTCGACCTCCATGCTCAGGAGGAATAATTATAGAACTCATAACACACGGCCCACAAAAACTAATAGAAACAATAACAAAGCTATTTAAAAAATATACCGAAAAAGGAGAAATGTCGAAAGATTGGAACATCGCACATATAATAAATATTTACAAGAAAGGAGTAAAAAAAAGTGCACGAATTATAGAGAGGTTGGATACAATGGGAAAACTTCAGTTAAGGAGGGGATAGTAAAGGAATTCGAAGAACAGAAAGAACAAAGCGGATTTAGGGCGGGCTTATCATGCATTGATAATTTATACTGCATTAAACAAATAATCGGTTCGAGATAGGGAAGTGCATTAACATTTATAGACTTCGAAAAGGCTTATAATGGCGTGCCATTAATAAAGCTGTGAGAAGAACTAGAGCGAAATAAAATAAGCAGTAATCTTATTGGAGCGGTTAAAGCTTTATATAAGAATATGGGCTTAAGGAAAGGATGTGCATTGGACAACGGAAGAAAGAAGTGCAAACTCATGGAAATAAACGTTGTATCAGAAAAACTTTATACACTACACTTTGCTGACGATCAGGTGGTTCTAGCGGATGATGAACAGGACGCAAATTATATGATGAGAAAGTTAAAGAGAAATATGATAAATGAGTGCTTAAATTCAATTTAAAAAGACAGAATATATGGTCGTCGGAAACAAAGGAGAGCACTTAGAACTAGGAACAAAAATACCTAGGCTTAAAAATAACAAATAAACCAGAGAATCATAATGAAATAAGAATATGAATATGTCAAGGACAGACGGCGATTAAACAACTTAACAACGTATTGTGGAATTGAAAGATAAGATACAAGTTAAATTAATTAAGTTAATTAAACACGTATGGTTCAAAACTTTGGATTTAAGTGAAGCTTACAGAAATTAAGAGCTATGGAGATGGATTGCTGGCGACGTTGTTGCAGACACACACGTATGGATGGAGTAAGAAACGAATATATAAGAGAACAAATAGAGATCGACATTAGTATAGTAGAGACTATAGAAGTAATACTTCTGAGATGGTACGGGCATGTTCAGAGAATGGGAACGGATAGTGGCCAAACAGAGTGAACGACTGGATATCGCAGGAAAAAAAAGAGAGATCGTCCAAGCAAGACATAGCGTAAAAGAAGTACAAGAAATCAAAAAGTGGGCAAAGATAAATAAGAATGGCGGCAAGATATAAAAAAAATGTAGTGGGTTAGAAACGTTCTTAATCCTATATTTTAAAAGATATATCAAAAAATTTGTAAATTTTGACATGAGTCTTTATTTCTAAATTGCACTTTTAACTGTTTACTTGTTGTATGTTTGGATTGTATATAGAATTATCAATAAAAAGAGTGCTAGTCAAGGAATAAAAAACAAATAAGTATTCATTGAAATATAAAATAAATTAAAATTATGAAATAGATAATTGCGTATCAATTTATATTCTGGCATAGAGTGGGTACAATATCAATATAATTAATACACATCACCCACGATGTTTACAGTTGACAAAATACCCACATTAAACATACATTCGAGTTAGTTGTGTGTAGGAGTTTCACATTGGTATTAATAGTGAATATTCTGACTTCGATTTTATTTCTTGTGTTAACTTATACCAATAATTTATTTTTCATTAAAATTTTTAAAATTTATACTTTATTTGTAGCGCTACAGATTTTAAAAACTCTGTAGATACTTTTGGGTGAATAATTCTGATGTATTTATGTTTAGAGCCTAAGAAAAAAGAATGCAAAGATACAAAAAATGTGAAACTTTGCGAGAAACAAATTTGAACCGCAGATTTGTTCAAAATCGCGTTGTTTATTATATAGTAGATATGTTAAAATTACAAAATAACAAGTTTAGCTGTAGCTAATAATAAACACTACTTTAAATAAGCCAATTTTTAAATTTATATGCAAATAAATATTTGCTTAATTTATTTTAGACTAATTTATAAAACTAAGACTGTATACAAATCCGCTAGACAATTACTTCACAATTCCTTTCCTCTTCTTTTTTTTTCACTAATTCTCCTTTGTCGTGTTACGGTTTCCAGATTTTACTTTTACCTTTTACACTTTATATTTTTTCAATTTACACCTCCTCTCTGTACATAGTTAATTTTATTTCTTCCTATCGCCCGCTAGTTCTTCTGCTTCTTTCCAGTTTAATCCCCTTTTAGTATTTCTGCCACTGTTTTGTACCATTTTGTGATTGGCCATTCGATAGGTTTTCTTCCCACTGGGTTGGTTTTCCATATTTTCTTTAGTATATTCTCGCGTTGATTTTTGAATAGGTGCCTGGCTGGGGTTTCTTTTTCAGTGGCTTAATATTTACTCTTTTTCAAACTTCTGTGTTTCTTATTCTGTCTCTCTCTTTGTTATTTCTTCAATTCTTCTTAGGACTTTCATCTCACATGGTTGTAATATCATCTTTAATTATTTAAAATAGTAAGAGCACGTGTAGAACCTTACTATTTGAAAAAGAGGATCCCTTCCTGTTAAAGAAACGTTTCGCTACCGCAGTGGGAGCTTCATCGGGCCAGATGGAGACACTGGTCTGATGAAGCTCTCACTGCGGTAGCGAAATGTTTCTTTAAGAGGAAGGGATCCTCTTTTTTCAAATAGTAAGGTTCCAGACGTGCCCCCACTATCTAGACATTTTAAATAATCAAATTAGTGAAGGAAACCATCAATATTATTATCATCTTTAATCTCTTACTAAGTATCTATGTTTTACTGGTATGTTAGTATTGCATTAGACACTCTTTTTGATACTTGCTTTATTTATGACAAAGTAGACCATCATTACGTTTGATTCTGTTGGTTACTTCATGTTTTCCATCCCTACTCACCCTTCTTCCAAGGTATTTAAATTCTTCCACTTGAATAAGTTTTCCATTATTTATAGTAATGTATATGCTTCTTCTTTTTCGGTACCGTCATTACTACTATTTTCTATTTTTATTTTCAGGCTTCTTTCCGTAACTGCTTGTTTTAAAGCACTCTACTGCTATTTGTAGTTTTCATTCTGAATTTGTTAATATGACTATGTCGTCTCCAAATATAAATTCCGCTATCCGCACCATTTCGATACTTTTAAATCGTGGTATTCTGATGTTTTTTGTTTTATTGCTCTTGTTATTTTTTCTACCAAGCTGATAAATAGAACAAATATCTTCTTTTCTTACTCCTTCGTATGTTATGAATTCTATCGATCTTTCACTTTTGGTTCCTACATAATTTCTTGTTTTTTTGTACAAGTTCCTGATTGCTTTCTTTAATCAGGATCTCTGTCCTGTACGTATGCACAAAGCATAAATAAAGATCTGTATCAGGTGTTAACGTTTTTTCTATTATTTGGTTAAATCTAAATCTTGCATCCGCTCTGGGTTTCTCTTAACATTGGGTCTCTATTTTAATATGTTTCATAAATTTTTCTGGCACGCTAAGGAGAGAGATTCATCAATAATTATTATTAACTTTTGCAAAGTGATGACATTATTAAACTCTGGAATGCATTACACGCCGTATTTGTTTTAAAACTACTACCCCTGCAAGTTAAGATTTTTTTATATTTTAAATAGAACTACCTGTAGAAAATGTAGTAAAGCCCTATTCTCAACAGAAGGAAATCTGATACTCAGCATAGAAGAGAAAAAGGAGGAATGGAAAACTTACCTCGAGAAACTGTTCCAACATACCAAAGCAGATGATCCACTAAAACAAGAAGGAGACAGTGGACCTGAAATTTTGGAAGAAGAGGTCAGAGCAGCCATCAAACAGCTTAAAAACGGCAAAGCTCCGGGGCTCAATGAAATACAGGCAGAGTTCTTGAAACTCCTGGATATGGCAGTGTCAAAAAAATTACAAACATATTCAATGAAGTATATGCAACTGGAAATATTCCAAAAGAATGGTTCAAATCAGAATTTGTAACATTACCAAAGAAAACATCTGCTAAAACATGTGATGACTACAGAACAATTAGTCTCATGAGTCACATGTTAAAATTGTTCTTAAAAATAATACATAAGCGAATATACAAACTGTGTGAAGAGCAAACGGCATCAAATCAGTTTGGTTCAAGAAAATATCAGAAAAGTGCCGAGGCGCAAAAACCGTTTTATCAGAACAGAAAACAACAAGCAAGAGTTTAAAAAAAAATGCAAGGAGAAGAAAGGCCCTCAAATAATTTTGAAATGATTTTTTTTATAATTTTTTCTAAATTGACATAAATCAAGTTAAAATTCATGATCGTATTAATAATTTCCATGCCTAGGATGATCTTATAACTAAAAGTCAAAAACACAGAAACATTTTTAGGAAAATGATAGCGTGACACTTTTTTTATCAGTTTAGAAATAACTAATATGTATTTCAACGTTATCAAACAACTGAACTAACCAAAAAATAAATTGTAAATGCTATGAACGGACTGATAACACAATCTGTTTTAGAGATAAGAATGAATACCATATTTATTTAAAATGTAGAAGCGATAAGATCAGTGACCCTCAAATAATGCTTAAATTAAATTTTAAAAATTTATGTGTTGTAATTTTTTATTTAGTTAATAAATAAAACATGGGATTCTTTAAATTTTAGAAAAATACTCATATCCCGAATGTATTATATTTTTCAAAATTTTTTTTGAGTGCGTTACTAGCAATGTATCATTCACACAAGTCGGAGACTCATTTCATAAAACAAGGTCAAATTTTAGTCGTTTATCAAGTCATTAAGTTGACATAGTGACCGAATAATAAAAAAAAAATTGTGTGCGTAATAAGGCAGTTATTTTTCTATGGTAATAATACAACAATTTTTTGAAAACAAAAATCAATAATTGCATAAAAAATGCAATACCAAACAATACACAGGGATGTAAAAAGTTAGTGTCAAGACTTAAGCCTGATCCTGAAGGAAGAGGATTACAAAAAAAGTGTGGTGACCACCGCTAAGCAGCAACAGGAAAATATATTACAATTCTTAGGAATAAAATTTAACCCATTTGATAATCATGAGTTTAGTTGTGCAACAGCTTCAAGAGATGTTAAAAATAAGCATTGTAAGTAGATGTCTCAAAAAGAAGACAAAGTTCGTCCGTCCGTCGTCAAGAAGGTGAAATATTAAAATAACACGACCCAGAAATTACTTAAAACCCCACGCTACTGAAATTCGCGCGCAATTGTAATCATTTATTAATTTAATTGTTGGGCGCCATAATTTAAAATAACAAATATTAGAAATATTTTATGCTACGTACTGAATTGATTAAAAAAATTCAAATTATTGAAAACCTCCTTCTCTCAGGACAAACATTGGGTAGGAATAATCCTAATAATTAATGTTTTCTGATAGTAAAATATAATATAAGCGCAGTCTAAATAAAAATTCAATTTTTCTATTTCAGGACAACGCTCTATCAACGCGATGACTTTATCCTTTATTTAATTTATTTACCTAATGAAAGTGCCTAGTATTTAAATGGCGACGTCACCAAAAGCGTGCTCAACGACTCCCAAAACGGCCTTATTTGGGCTCTTACCCAGAGAGCCTTTCACCGACCTTCTCACAAATATGTTTCTTGAGCCTCCGGTTTCGTAATTTTTGTTTGAAAATTAATATAAACTTCTGACCATATTGCGCCATTCACTGCTTTATTGCGCAATAAAATTTCTTCGCACAAATTAATTTACCGGTTGTGAATTTTTTTTTGGTAAAATACTTAGTTATTTAGCAACTAATACCAGCATTTATATTAATTTAAAACGTTAATTTCTAACAATTCGAGCAGCGGGATACCACACTTTCTCTACCTCTGTCCGAGCTTGTAACATCTTAAACGGTAAAGTAACTACTATTTCACTAAACCCATCGACGTACCCTAAGAAAATTTAATAATTCTAATTAAATGAAAAGAAAAATGGGAGTACTGTCACAATGGCTGCATCAGCTGAAGAGATTCTATTGCCTCTTACTTACAAATGGATGCGGAGCAATACAAAAATATATACAGGGTGGTGCTTTTGAGAACGGGTTATAGGTTAATGGTTTTGGTATCAAAATGAAGCTAAAATTAGTCCGTATGGCTGTTGCTATTAGGAGTCAGCTGAATTTCACATTGTTTTCAAAAATTTGTCAATAAAAATAAAAGTAAATTTTGATAATGAAAGAAAAATAGGATTGGGTTGCCTAAACAATCAACATTCCTACGTTTTGAAAGGAAAATCATTAATAAGCAAACAAAAAGCTTTATGCTTAAGAAACAGCTTCAAGTGATATTAGAACTTAATTAAATAGGAAGGTTACAATAAATAAACCTCAAAAATTACTAATTTTTATTGATGAATTTTTAAAAAGACCGTGTAATTCAGCTGATTTCTAATAGCGAGCGCTATGCGCAATAATTTTTGCTGCGTTTTGATACGAAAACCATTTTTGTCACTTGAAAAGGCGGGCAGGAATTCGAAAAAAACTTCTTTTTCTAAAGCACCACCCTGTATAATAAGGAAAAATTAACCGATGATTCTACTTTGATTGCTTCATTACAAAATAACTCAGGCGCATCAATAATCACTTATAATAATTGTCAAATTTATTATAACTAAATGTGTAAATTGATAAAATAAATAAACAAATTGAATTTTTTCGGGAAATATTTTTTCTTCCAGGCTCATAACAGCAAGCAAGAAATATTTTCGAAAAGATTCAATGTATCTATGACGACAAATACAAGGTTCTCATTGGATGTTGAATTCACGATGCGATCTTAAAAAAAATTACATATTTAGAGGTAACGATGGGTCAATTTGATTTCATTTTCTAATGAAGAAGTATTTTAGAAAAAATCGATAAAATAATATGCTTAACAGCTACACCGAATATACTATCATTTATTTTTTGGCAATAGTGGATATTTTTGTATGCTTTGATTAAATTAACAGTTAATAGAGTGTAATTAAAATTTAATGGAAATATCAATATGAAAGCTTAATTGAATTACTCTTTGGTAGAGCTTTAAAACTCAGTTAATTAAAAATTATAAGACTGTGTATTAAATTAACATTAATTCAACATGCGAATGTCATTTAAGTTATATTTCGAATAAACCGCACGAAACATGTTTGCGATTTGCTGGTAATAGCTGCAAACATTTAACAAGTATGTACATTCAACAATGTAACAAAGAATAAATTCCGATGGTAATCCATTACATATTAAGTAAAAACTCATAAATTAAGGAAAAAACTGTAACAAAGTATTTGATAAAAAGCATGCAACGTCATTTCGAAGAAAGCTCGCATAATCTTAATGCGGCAGGCAGGATATTTGCATACTTATTTAGCATTTATTCACGAGGGGTGGATAAATTAAAAATAACCCGAAACACGCGCTATTTTACTTATACATTATTCTAATTGGTCTCATGGTTTCTGAAGCTGAAATTTTCAAATTTTCTGTCTACGCGTTATGATATATGTTAAATGCCAACATTGCGGTGTTCGTAGTAATATCCAACCAAATCCTCTCATATATCATGAATAAAGAGCTTGCAATATCGTGGCGCACGTTTCTTACAGCATTTACTGCACGCCGAAATCAGACATAATGTCGTAGTAAATATCTTCGACGCGGCACAATATCGGCTATTGCTAATGGGAATTTAAACTTGTGGACTCCTACAAAAGTAGCTTTTATGCCATCTGAAAATCGGAGAGTACCTATCAGCAATTGAACAGAGTATTGGTAAACCGTTTAAATTCTTGCAATAAAAAAAGAGAGGAAAACAAAATTGGCGACTGGGCCGTAGAAATTCTTTCCGTTCTAAAGCTTTTATGTCATTTATATTCAACGCTTAAAGTCATTCTTTACACGTATTAATATAAGTGAAAAATAATAGCTTAATTTACTTTCGTGGTAACAATGGCACGAAAATACTGTTTAATAAAAGCAAAGGAAATTAACGGAAAGCTAGTTGTGCAAATACGAAATTTCTTTTTTTTTTAATAAACAGACTTAAGTACTGAAAGGTTTCTTTTTAACGAAATACCTAGAATTTAACCTTTTATATTTTTTGAGTTTGATTTTACATATTGTAACAGATATAAACTCAATTAAAAGTAACGAACAAAAAATTAAATGAATAATTTCTCTTTATTTGCTTTTACACAGTTTTTGCTTTGGGAGTATATGGTTTATAAGTTTAAAATTTATTTTTTGGAATGAAGCCATTATCAAAATTTTTAGAAGCATACGTAGAAAAAAGGCGTTGTTATGGATTATGACTAAAATACCAAAATACTAAACTGGATTACGGCAATGGGATCGCAAACCATAAACTGGAAGTAGTGTAACACTTTTTAACTAACAAGAGATGTTACTTTACCCACCTAAGCTATGTGAGGTCCGGCTAACACGAGTAGAGACGGTGTGCGGTATTATATTATGGGCGCCAGCAAACCTTCTAGACGAAAGGAGTCTGCTCCAAGTAAACAGAATGCTCTTAGGCGAATAAATAAATCCGAAATGTAAAGAACAATAACAAAAAAAAAAGAATGTAAAGTATTGTGACCTGCAAACAAAATATAATCGAAATTGTGTACTAAATTGTACGATAAAATTTGATTTGCAATACCAAATATTGTTATCTGATCAAAATGTGGGGTTAGTTATTAATTAGTTAGTTAAATTAGTTATTAGTTGTAAATTAGATGTGAATATAAGATAATATCACCCAAGCGCTTGTTTAACTTACTCTTATTTATATTATTCAGCACGCCAATGAAATTAAAAATAAAATCAGATTTAGATAAATACTGGTGCTACGCCACTGTAATAGATTTGTCAATATTATTTATAGGTTATTACTGGTTGCACGTTATAATATTTTTGTACAAAAAAAACAATCAAGATCATACAAAAATTAAATAAATTAAGGTAGAAACAACGATTCTTTGATTCAAAACTAAGATACATACATTCTTAATTATTTTAGAAAATGTCAAAATTAACTAATAGAAAATTTAAAGTCGTTACGTCAAGAACAATGGTAATAAATCAAATAAATTAATAGATATAAATAAACAATCTGGCCTTTAAACCAGGAATCAAGCATCAGGTCCCGTCACAGTTGAGAACCCAAATTCCTAATTGTCTTCGGCTTTACTGGTCAGGGAAGTCATACAGGCAATTTAGCACCAGGTTCAGTCACAATTGCAAACCCAATTTCCAATGATTTTCTAAACGTAATGGTAGCAAGGTACAGCATGTTGATAGAAACTCACGTTGATTTTCCCAGTATCGTATTATAGTTGGAAACACGGTATATTGAAATAACACTTTTTAGCTTTCTCTAACCGCTTTAATTCAAGTAACAAACTTGTATAATCCCGTGAAGGCAATCAAATGTGGATCTAAGTACAATATCCAACATTCGAAAAATATTAATTACACTCTCAAATAATTCTGAATATTTCCAGAAAGACTACTAATTCCATAACTCGAGTAGTGTAATTTGAGAAGTTACTAGCACAAAATAGTTAAGTACGAAAAACTAAAAAAACTGTCTATCAACAACTCAAAATCGAAACTATGGTATCATTTTCAAAAAAAGGAAAAAAAACTCAAATAGGAAAATCGTCCTAGATTTGCTAAATTAATATTAGAAAATAAATAAGTTGAAAATTAGATAGCGCAACATTTTAAAAACGTTACAGTAGAATTAATTAACTTGTAAACAAAATAGGTATTATTTGTAAATCAGAATCACTTCCATTAGCAAGTTGATAGTAATTGTATCGAGCAACTTCAGTCATCGTCGCCATGTCGATTATGTTGACTTACAGTCAATTCCTGATATACATTGCTGTGTTGACTTCAGAAATGCTACTAAAAGAGCAATGGTACTATAAAAAATATGTTGTCTACAGTTAGAATCTCTGTAGTTTTACATGAATCAGAAGAGGAAATGGAATCTACTGGAGCCCATTTATGTGACATTTGTAAAAATTGGATGCATGTAATATATAGGAGTATACTAGAAGAAGGTAGATATAGATTGAATTGAATTTATGTCAAAAAGTGGTGAGTATTAAAGATCGAAGAGAAAATGCTGCAAAATACCCAAAAAATAAATAGGAGTTTTTTTGAAGAAAAGATGATTGTGGATTCCGCAGTATTGGATTAGTTCATATAATAGACAAAGGTTCATTAGATGGAAATAACAATGTGGCGATCGTATTAGATAGAAAATAGTTTATATCAAATTGATGCCTCAGTTCTAATACTATTACCTTTTCCGAGGTTCTTCCATAAACTACTCCTAAGTGAGATTGCAGGAAAAGTATCTCATTTGGAGGTCGAATAAATAGTTTATGTTCAAATAACTATTGATGTATTGCCTACACTTTAATAATACAAGACTAACAACACTTTTAATATCATAAGAACATTATTTCATCTTTTCATTTACAAAACATTATAACACTGCTATCTACAAAGAAGGCAACACTTATGTTAAATAAATATTTGTGCAAAATCATTTAATTTGATACAGCAACCATCAAGGTAACCATTATCTATGTGGACAATTTGAAGAACATATCATTTTAAAATTATTGGGATAAATAGATTCAAATAACCAAGATATCAAATATGTGCTACCCATAACAATAGATGTACCAGGAACTGAAAATTTACCAAAACACGTTTAAAATCCCTTTAAAGTTTAAGAAGATGAGAATTTGAACATTATAACAAATAAAAAAAAAATCCAAAATCAGCACCATCAAAAAAATATAATTTAGAATGTTCTAAAAAACTACTGCAGCGTGGTAGTATACTGGAATCACATTTGTACTTTAAACTAATTATGGTGCAATTAAAACCATATTTATTTTAATTTAGTAATTTTTTAAATTGAAATTAAGGCAAACAAACATCACAGCTCTAACATAATTCATTGATATGCACAGAATTGAAGAATTAAAGTAGACATGGCTAAATCAATATCAGGTCGGGTCTAAAGTCCGTCCTTGATTAGAATCTCTTTCTAACATTCTTACTATGTCCGATACACTAATTCAAGGAGGGCGTGACTTGCATCGTGCCAGTAAAATACGGAAAAATTCAATGAAAAAGAAGAAACACTAAAACTTAACCAGATCTGGAATTCAATCCTCAAACAAAGGCTTATGACCAAGAAGTGGTATAACTTTCTAAACAAGCTCACTTACAGTTCAAGAGGCTCTGATTCGATCCTCGCCACCCCGGTCTACCATAAACTTTTTATAGATTTTCTCGCGATATGCGTGTTAGGTGAATGCTAGCCAGTAATTTCCTCTGTTTCTCATCCACTACTTAATTTATCCTGATTCAGTAACATTTCCGGTGTATGCATGTAGTTTACATTACGTATATACACGTACATTCCTTTCCGGCTAAAGTAGCTACCAAACGCTAGAGTAGGAAGTCTCTTGAGAGAAGAGAAAAGCAAGCTTGTCTGTTTCTCATATATGTTTGAGAGGAATGAATTACGCATGTTACCTTTTTTGTCGATCCTCAAGAATACCCGTCCTATTTAAATCAGTATAACTACAATCTACGAAACAGAAACCATCAGTCGGAGCTTAAACCAATTTGTCAAATAAAGCTCTTTGACTTGAAGACATATTGCTAACTACTGTTCAGATAGTATAGACAGTATCAATATCAAAAATCTGCATCAGGGACATATTGCAGCCAGTGATGCGAGTAAAAGTGTATTGAAATTAATTTTCATATACCGTTAGGTTCGGAGTTTAAAAATGGATGCCTCAACAAATTTTTAGCGTACGAAGTTTCATACAGTAAATGATAATTTAGTGGGATTTGAGGAGTGAATATGTTTTCGGCATTCAAACGAAACCAGTGGGTTTCAAAAAGAGATAGATTATCATACACCTTAAGAAAAAGGGCGCAGGGATTCAGAAATAGTACCGTTTGAACGTGTATCACTTTTTGTGACAAAAATGCCAAACGTTTCTAAAATGAAGAATCAGTGCCCCAAAATGCTTTTACTTTCTCTAAAAATTTGTTGATTATTATTTTTGTTCATTTCTTTTAATATGAAAAATATAGACACTTAAAATCATCTAAAATGGTACTGATTATGTACGACAACATTTCTACTTAAAATGTCTGCTTAACAGTCAACTGCA
Organism: Abscondita cerata; assembly: GCA_030710515.1. Lineage (NCBI taxonomy): Eukaryota > Metazoa > Arthropoda > Insecta > Coleoptera > Lampyridae > Abscondita > Abscondita cerata. The sequence continues at coordinate 206,292 of JALBCR010000973.1, forward strand.
TTTGTGAAATTACTTTAATATAAAAAATAAAACAAAACATCATAGACATTATTAGGGAGAAACAGGTGATACTAATAAAAGTAAACGTGTAATCAAACACTGCCCTACATCTCCTAAAGTAAAACCTATTGATTCTTAATTATAGAAGTCCAAAAATTCTACAGAAAGGGGTGCTTTGTAAAAATTTGAAGTGTGACTAAATAAAAAAGGTACAAATTATATAACATGGCTCAATCACTTTCCCGAAGAATAATTAGATGTCTCTTATAGGGCAACGACAAACCAACCTGTGTACCATTTTTTAATATGATAGTAGATGTGTCCTGATTTACTTAATCATTGATTTATAAAGGGTGTCCCAAGATTAACGCAAGTTTTGAATTAAATAGAAAACACCGTTTTTATTTTTGTTTTTTATTGAATACATAGGACAGGGTTATTTATAGAATAACACATCGGGCAAATGGGCTCCACGGCTTTGCATACACATACGCACTCGTCTGTCGAAATTTTCCGTGACCATTTTGCATAAATGTGGCTGAATTTCGTTGATACAGCGTTGAATCTCCTCCTTTAATGCACGCGTGATTGTGGGCTTATTGACATAGAGCTGTGATTTTAAATAACTCCATAAGAAAAAATCTAATGGTATTAAATCACACAATCTAGTGGGCCAAATCTGATCACCGAAACGAGAGACTACACGACCTGGAAATGTCTCATGGCACCGTCTTGTTGAAACCACATGTTGGCTACATGAATATTATTCAATTTCGACAAAAAGAACTGTGTTATCATGTCGCGATATCGAGCACTAGTAACAGTCACTGCTTGACCAGCCCTATTGTTCAATAATGAAGACACGTTGTTGTATTATATAACGCTTCATTTTTATTAACACTAAAGTGTCAGCTGTCGTGTTGTTTTTTTACTGCATAAATGGCGGCAAATTGAAATCTTGCGTTAATTCAATGCATTTACTGTACTCGGAGTTGATTGTTTTGCACTGTGAAGTACAACCGTCATCATAGGGCATTGTCCATAATTTTAACTTTGCAAATTTTATTTGAACTTTGAAGTTCGAATACGCATTGTTTATATCAAATTTAATTTGTCATACTGGTAGATTCTGTGATGTTTCACGGTGAGGGAAACTCGACGGCTCATCTGTATTAGGAGAAAAGGAAATTCATTTAGGAAAATTGGAAATAAAGTTCTAAAATAAAAAAAAATGGAGGGTCCATTATAAACCAAATTACCATATTTTTCAAAATTTAGATTTTTCCAGAAACACCCCAACATTTTTGTGTGTTTAAATTGAGTTAGTTTTTCTAAATTAAATTTTTTAAAGACAAAATCTTCGTGTATTTGATGAGAATACGTACACAATACATCAATTACACCAGCAGGTGTAAAAAAGGTATGTATGAGCTTAATGATAAATACCTATTCTTTTAGAAGAAAAACTCAAATAAAATCGTTAATTGTTTTAACTATCTACAATGATTTAGGCAATGATAAATTCCTATGTACAGGCTCATTACGCAGAAATGCACCCCCCCTTAACTTACTTATTTTTTAACCTAAAAAGAAAAAATAATAAGAAAATATTACAAATGTTTCCAGCGATTTCAATGAACTTATCCAAAAAACAATCGAATTTCCTATTTTAGAGATATGAACTAAATATTGCTTTGTTAAATAGAAAATTCTGTATATTTTTTGCTTTTGAAATTCTGATTATTATTTTTCATCTAACATTCTTTATACCTAAATGCCATACTTTCCGAGTTATAGTAGCTACATTTACATCATCTCCAAGTTAAAGAAATGCATGCAGAGGCGCCTCTTTCCCTTTCTGTATCTTTTACAGAGTTGTTGAAAATATTTATGTATATTTCGTTATTATTGCACCAAAAAAACTCATGTTTTTGTATACAAATTAATGATAACAACCCGTAAATTTGTTCCATCAAAAACGCACTCACCTCAATAAAATGAATCTGCATGGCCGTTTCAATAGCGCATACTTGCACTTACAAAATCCAAAGGACAATTAAACAAGATAATGAAGCATAGGACTTTCTCTCTATTTTTTTCTCCATCCTTTGGAATCTCCTTATTTTGCATTACTTGGTTTATTATGTTACACATTTATTCCTTCCCTCCGTAATTTATAAACTCTGCATCTATTCTATTTCTTTGGTTTACAATTGTATTTATTATTTTTCTGTTGTTGGTTTTTTCACTGGTTACATTAACTGCTTCCTGTTCCGCAATGCCCTCTTCTATTTGAGCTTGTGGCTCTTTATTTAAGATCTCCTCGAAATATTCTTTTCATTGTTGTGTCATCTTTATTATTATCTCCTATGATATTTCCATTTTTATCTTTTATGAATGAAGCTCGACGCCGAAAGCTTTTTCGAGAATTTTTGATCTCCTGATACAAGTTTTTATTTATTTTCTTTGGATTGTTCTTCTATTTCCTCAATTTTAATTATTTCGAAATATGTATATGTTCTCTCATATTCTGCTTTTGTATAGTTTTTGTTTTCCTGATTACAGCATTTTTTTCTAGCTTTCTGTCTTTTTCTTTGTGCAGATTGGTAATTGGTGTTGAACCAGCTTCCCTTTCGTTTTATTCCCTTTACCCTTTCAACTAATTCATCTGCCGTTGTCTGTATAATTTTTGTAGATTCCTTTATGGTGTCGTAATTTTTTTTTTTGCATTTCTGTTTGATTTTCTCTTGAAACTTTATTCTAGTATCCTGCTGAAAATAATTTTATCCAATTTTGCACCTCTGAATGATATAATAATTTTTATTAGGCAGGTGAGTATTTCTCAAAATTATAGGTTTTATATAAAGTTTGCTGTTCTCGAACCCTTCTAGGTGGAGGTGAATGAAACAACAAACTCAATACGTTGTCAACGCCGACGTTTCGCCCCCTACGCGTAGGGCTTTATCAAGGCTAAAAAATTTTTTTATTTAATATAAGACATGAATGATGTACATAAACTAGTACAAATTAGAAATTAAAATTAAAAAACGGTATACATTAATTATTGTAACAAAGAATGTTTTATAAAATTAAACATAATATATTTTTATATATAGTAACAAGTGACTAATCACCAACAAGATTAAAAATTTTTTTAATAATTATATGATCTATTTGATTTATTGCTCGAACGTCTGGTGACTTCCACGTACGTTTATCTATTTTTTTATCATTGAAATGTGTATCATAATACGACAGTTCTTCCCTGATGCAAATTACCAATTTCAAACCATTCTCATTTCTTGAGCACCTTCCATTTATTTGCCACTGTGCTTCTTCTTTACCCACCTTTGCATTACAATACACTATTATAATTTTTATTTCTTCCTTTGGTAGTGTATCGTAAACGCTCTGCAGCGCTTTATCAAATTAATCTTTTTCTGTTGGTGCTTGAATATTAATATTCGTACATTTTCCATTTAATTTTATATGTTACCTACATTTTTTTTCTGAAATTAACATTAATTGAATTATTGATAACCAGTTAATTACCTATAAAATATTTTTAAAATGTTCGAATAAACAAACTTTGTAGAAATTGTACACTCATTAGTTTTATAGAAAAATGATGACAAATTTTAGGTACTTAATACCTTTTATAAATCATCTGCTACTTAAATTTTAAAAATGAAAACTTATCAAAATTGTTCAGCAAATTGCTCAATGGCAGAAAGTAAGTAAGTAAATTTCTGTTGAGCAAAACAAGTCGATAATTTTTAATGCAGAAGTAAATTTTAGTATAATATCTGCTTAAGACAAACTAGATTTACTTATACAGGGTCATCCCCAAAGTTCGTACCAAATGGGAAACTTATTTATTATGGGTTTTTCGATAAAAAGTTATTTTTTATAAAAGTTTGTGCATCCCCTAAAACTAAAAATGCACCAACAAAATGTGGCGAAAGACGCGTAATATACGAGGTGCATTTGAAAATTTGATTTTGAGTCAAGAGTAAAGTGCCCTTACTTCAGTAAATATCAAAAAAATTTATTTGAAAAAGTTGTTCATCATTAAAAAATACATCAAGTCATGGCCATCTAGGTAAAATTTGAATTTTTTCCATTTTTTTTAAATGGTGGCTATAAGAAAAAAGAGTTACTTTAAATGATAATTAAACGATATCTTGTATACAACAGTTTATTTAAAAAAGCTTGTAAATTACAAATTCATTAGAAAAAAATTGAAAATTTTTGGTGCAAAGTTCTTTTGATGTTTTGTTGACACCAAAAATTACTTAAAACAAGTCAGTATCTTAACAAGAATATCATTTTCAATAATATTGAGGCACTAAACATCAAAATTAAATTACATCTCAGTATGATGTACATCCCGCAACATGCACACTTCGGTTTTTCTTATTGGAAATTGGAAAAAATTAAAATTTCTTTTAGATGGGCATGACTTCAAATCTTGATGTTTTTTTTTAACGAAGAACAACTTTTTCAAATAACATTTTTTGATATTTACTGAAATAAAAGCACTTTACTCTTGATTCAAAATCAAATTTTTGAATGCACCTCGTATATTACGCGTCTTTCGCCACATTGTGTTGGTGCATTTTTAGCTTTAGAGGATGCACAAACTTTTAAAAAGAATAACTTTTTATTGAAAAACCCATAATAAAGAAGTTTCCCATTAGGTGCGGACTTTGGGGATGACGCTATATAAGATGAAGTTAACAGGAGAAACGTCCTTTTAATCAACACATGGTTTTGTATACCATCAAGATGCATCCTGGCGCGCCAAAATTAGATTTGCAATTTAAGTTAAGCATAGCATGAAGCGAAATAAATAGCACTGCATGAACTTGTGAAGTAATAAATAGAATGCATCCTGAAATTTGTAGATAACAAGATACCGTAACAAGTAAATGCGACACATAAATTTTAGGGCGTTTCAAAAACTACACAAAAAAATTAATCAGTATTAGTGATGCTTTAATAACGAACAAAAACTAGGCAACCATTTCTGATTAAAAAGCGTCGTCACGAATATTATCAAGAATGACTCACTATATACTTCAAAGTAATGTTGTGACATACTTCACAAGCCTTTATTTGTCTAAAGACAAAAAAAATTGCGATTCTACACTTTATGAGATGATATCGATTTATTTTAGGTGGTAAATTTTATAGAGAATCTTGGAAATAGAGTGCAGTGGTAACACTTACCCAAAGAAGCACGTTGGTGAAAAGTAGAGTATATCTAATGATCTCTATTTGATTGTCGAGCCTCAGCAAGCTCTTTTCGCCGGCTCCTTCGCCCTTTCCTACCATTTTGAACTCAATTTAACACAATTAGAGTAATTAATGAATTTAGAACGCGCACTCTGATAACCGCGTGAATACTAACACTTTCGAAAAAACGTTGAATTGTTTATCACTAATGTTGACTTGTATGATAAGATTAAGTTATCTATCTTCAATTAAAATACCTGTCTGATTCACCTGTTTGATGATGATTTCAGTATTCCATTTAAAATAAATTGAGTCTTTTACTGTTAACAAAAGACAATTTGAATAATAACAAACAATTTGCATGATAATGAGAGAGGGGTATATGAACACAGTTGAGAATAATTTGAAAATACGGAAAACTTTTCAATCAGTAAAATTAATTTCATTGTCATTCGTATAAAACGATTGAAAACAAAACGTAATACGAATTCTAAAAAGCCGGAGTCCAACAAATTGCTTAATTCTTAGGCTTATCATCATTCGCTATCGCCACCATTCAGAAAAACCATTTAAAACTTTGGTTTAGGTAGGTATTATTAAAGAAAGTACTTTGCAGTTTACTCACAAAACTTTCCTACTGTGGTTCACGTACTTTCAACGCTGTAAATTTATTTTAATTATGGTTTAACGAGAAAAAGTCTGCGCTAATACAAAGAAAGGAAGTTTCGGGTGTGACTGGAATATTCAAATACGAATTTCTATTTTTCTTAACTTTTCAACTATCTTTTAATAATAATAATAATAATTTTAAGCGTTTCGAAATAAAGTTGCTTAGTCATTAACATTTAAAAAGTTTCATCGAAGCAAAATGAATCTGTAACAGATTTGTCACTGGCTAAGCCTCCCAAAAAAAAAACGTAAAAACCAAAAAGTAATCTAAATAAAACTGTTTTCAGATGAATTAGCAATTAAAAGAAAAATTCTGCAACGCCGGCTGCGGTTATTACAATACCAGAGCTTTTAATTGTCTACCCATTTCAAAAGCACAGTCGTTACATCTAATGATCTTGATAAGAAACAAGTAAGCTATAGGTTAATTACACTTTCTTTAATTACGAATTGTACATTTATTTCTATTATTCTACGACAACTATATATTTCGAAATTAAAAGCCGAGGTTACTTAAGCAACGTCGCAACATGAATTAATTCTCTCTTTAGAATTTTCTGCACTGTCTTTACTGATTGCATTCAGCTCGGCGAAAACTGGAATTTTAGTGACACAAATTGTTTTCTATTGTCAGATTCAATTTATTTTTAGAGAAAATCTTAATACTGCACATTGAACGGTTAAAGTAACGTTGCTGAATTTTAATTTCAAATTAGAAATTGGTGGTTTAGTAATCAACCTAATAGATTTAGTTATTACTAAGACAACGGTGTAGTGTAAAATAAACAAACCGTATAACTAGGTGAAATATAATTTAAGTATTTTTTTTACCAACAATACTCTTGATATTTTAGTTAAATGAAAGTATTGTAACTAACCGAAAAGTTTTCTTTTAGTCTTCTCAGCAACTACTACTTTTTTGATTAATCGGGTGCTTGCATTGGTTTTAATTTGTTACTTGGTATCATTGCTTAATTGCAAACATTATTTAGTGGCTTTGAAACTTAGTCTTTATCTTATAGGTGCATTGTAAAAAAATTCAAGTAAATATCCGCCTGTAACATTAGCATGGTTCTGTGTATCAGTTTTTGTAGTGACCTGTGGTTACTATAGTTATGAAATAAAATAAATTGCTTTCTCCAGTTTTCTCAAAATTAATAAAAATGGAATTTTTTTTAAAAAATATCCAATTGGACGTAGAAGCCGCAGTTTCTAGTTTGCTTCCTGTAAATTCAAACATATCTACTAGAAAAAACATAATCTATTTGTCAAGTGGAAAGCGGAGAACTCTTTGAATGTCAACACGGAAAAGGTTTTATTGTCATATTTTGTTCAAAAAGAAACTTATGTACTGTATGGGTATGTTATGCATTAATACAAGTTGTATTTACAGTCGCAAACATACAAGTCGTCTTCTCTTGGGGCGAAGTACTGAATGCTGAAAACTGCATAAACTTTACATAAAAATGTGGACATAGGGAAGTACTACAAATTAACGAAAACATGTTAGATACGATCCAAAAAAACTATTGATTTTTCAAGAAATGAATTAGATAAGTTTTTTCTTATTCTTATTTTTTTGACAATTAAATAAATTTTGACGTATGTCAATAAAATATTAAATTTTTGAATATGTTCTGTAGCTTGTGGCTGTTGTCGCAATTGCTGGCGGCACTAGGTGTGATGAATTATTAAAAATGTGTATCACCGATATTGAAGACAAAGGCGATCTACTCTTTACTCACGTTCCTTACACCAAGACTCATAAGAAAGAAACGGTCTGTTACTATGTTGTCCACTAGACTAGTTCAGTATCAGACGAAATAATATCTTGTAAATTGTCACCTCTTTTTGGTAAAAAATTGTTTTTGTTGTACGCGCAAATGATTTTGGTTAGTAAAAGCTCTTTTGAATTGGATTAGACGTAAAGTATTTCATTTACATTGTAATGCACGTGTGTTTATGGTCATATTTGTCAGAATATTGTTTTTAGTCATTTAATATTTTTAATTCAATTGATGTGGAGAATAGCTTATCGTCACGTTCGAGCAATTAGAGTTTTTAAGAAATGATTATTTCAATAGTTTTCACACTCGATTTCTTCGAATTTAATCAACATATGTCGCATCTTGTTTTGCTATCTCAAAGGTTTGTTTGTTTGTTCCTTGGAAAAAAAAACGGTTCGGTGTCGACGCCGCTATCAATTAAATAGAGATTTGTTTTGACTCACGGCCGATACCCACGTTCGAAAAGTTGAGTCGGTTTTGTTTGTTACTTCTAAGAAAATGTTAGCGCAATAATTTTTGTAACGTTTTTGGAAATAAAATGATAAGAGGGGAGACACGCTTCCCTTACCTGATTTTAAAAAAAAAACCTCAATAGTTTTTAAGTTAGTCTTTAAGCAGATTCACTAAGAGTAACAAGTAGTTATTTGACATGTACCGAATTGCGTAGATTATTGTTGTTAAATTTAAACAACCGCCTAAATATCGCAAGTGCCGAAAAGTGTACGTTCAAGCATAACTATCAAAGCGCGAGTGCAATGATGAAATTAAGTGAACCATAAATAAAAGAAACTTCCATTTCGCCACAATTAAGAGAGTATCGTTCGATTTAGTGAAAATAATCGAAATAACCGCCTAGCGGATGAATTGACGTCCTCTTGAGTCAGCGTATTATAATAGTATATTATGAAATAAGTAACATAATGCTCATTTTAAAGCACAAGTGCTTTTAGGCATTATGTTACGAATTCCATATACTATTTTTCTATTTTGCCTTTATTTTAAACAAATATTTCATAGTTTTATCGAAATTTTCAAAATTTAGGAATTTTATATATTTGAATTTTTAGTTGGTAACAATGTTCGTAAAAATTGAATTTTTGACTGTTTAAAATTCAAAGTTTTAAAACATATATGCATTTGCTTACTTCTTCAAGTTAATTCAGAATCATTTTTTCCTTTAATTCCATTCTGTTTCTTTTGCTTATAATGAGTAACAAAGCTATTTCAAGTACTCCACCTGAATTGCGAGCTTTGGCCGGAGAGTCTCATTATGCACTTTTGCCCCAAAAGTCGCGATTAATTTACGAAAAGGAGTTTCAATTTTTTTCCAAATGGCTAAAAGAGAATAAGGTATTGATAATATCTGAAAACATTATGTTGGCTTACTTCAGTTTGCTTACAAAAAAATACAAGGCTTCGTCTTTATGGTCGAAGTATTCCATGTTGCGAACTTGCATAAATGTATACAACAATGTCAACATTGCCAATTTCTGTAAATTAACAGCATTTTTAAAAAACTGCTCAAAAGGTAATGAACCAAAAAAGTCCCAAATCTTAGACATTGACAATATTAACAATTTTATCGAACTCGCTGATGACAATATGTACCTGGCAATCAAGGTATAGCTATAGAATTTTACATTCTAAATATAATTTTCCTTATCTTCATAAGCTTTTTCTATTTTACACCATCCATTTTTTCTAGCTGGTACTCATTGTTGGATACAATGGTGCTTTGAGAAGAGATGAAATTACCAAAATGACAACGAAAGATGTCGTTTTGAAAGACGATGTTATTCTGATTAACATTCCAAAACCAAAAATAATATTGCTCGACAGTTTGCAATTACCAATCCATTATGGATTAAATTAATAAAAAAATATGTAAATGTGCGTGTAAAATTACCATATGCAGATGCTTACACTGGCCATTGTTTCCGTAGAAGCAGTGTTACAGAACTAGCTAATCAAGGGAGCATTTAATAACCATTAAGAGGCATGGAGGGTGGAAAAGTTCTACTGTAGTAGAAGGCTACATCAATACTTCTATAAAAAAGAAACTATATGTAGCACAGATGTTGTCGAACTCTAGCCCTAATCCTCCAACTCCACGACTGATATCGGTTGAACAGGCTACTTGCTCCTCTTCTTGTCCAGCGAATAAAGAGCCAATCGCTCAAATATCTAATGTTTCTTCTCTGGAAGTATCTAATGATGTTATTAATGTTCAAAATACTCCAGGAATTACAATTCATACCAAGGATTCAAGTAATGTCACTGTTAATGTGTATAATAATTGCACCATAAATAAATAACTCTGTTTTTAAATTGTACCTACCTTTACAAATATGTTTCTAAACTTAATATTATTATTATTACACCTATTTTTAATATGTTACTCATTACACTTATGTTCCTAAGATAAAAATTAATAAATGAAACGTTCACGAGTTTTTTCTCAGTATTTTATTTTTGATGTACACAAATTCGATACTCGAACTATATGTGAATATGATTAAAATACGACCCGCGCACGGGATTTCCCACATGCGCACTAGAAGAAATTTTGGTGGAAACTTTGAATTGAATATTAATTTGCTTTACATTAGAAAATTGTACATAAGTTAAAAATTTATTAATCTAGAAGTTACACTTTACAATTATCTAGGTAACTAAGTATATTACAAAAATGTACAAGAGATGCAGTAACAAATGTAATTTATATACAGCGGTCCCACGATTGGGTGTACATAGCTAAAGTATGGGTTCTTGAAGTTCTTTTAAGCAGAAAAGTTGCATTAAGCATGTAGTGTATAATCAATCGCTACAAAGTTATTGGCATTTACGTCAAGCAATCTTCAAATACAAATATAGCCCAATCAATTTATTCCCAAGATAATATTGCACCAGACATTAATAGAAAACGGTGTTGAAGTGTGATTCTTTGGATCCATGTGGATTTTCAAGCGCCCAAACATGTGAATTATTTTGTTTGCTATTCCTTCTCGGTTAAACGTAGCCCCATCTGTAAAAAGAATTTTGTTATGAGCTCTGTTACCTCGATATCATGAAAGGCGAGAACATGCCTAGCTAATCGAGAACATCATTTTGAAAATTACATGTAGCTGCGTATTTAATTTTGTGAAACTAACTGGTGTACTTATTTAATAAAATTGTTTACTCACTTAATGTTATTTTTGAACATAATAACTTTGAATAACTTTGTAACGGTTGATTTTAGAATACATGTTTATTGGAACTTTTCACCTTAAAAGAAAGTCAAGAACCCATACTTAAGCATGTACATCTAATCGTGGAACATCCTGATTTATGCAAGCGATCAAACAGTTGCACTATAAATAGGCAGATGCAATTTTTCACTATTTAGCGATATGTTGAGTATTTTTAAGTAATTGCACCAGCTACCTTCAGGTTTTAAAAAAATTGATTTACATTTTTCTAATCAGATCTCCTCGTTCTCAATCAGTTTGTTAATAACTTGCTTCCAGGGCTGCTGCTGCATAATTCTAAAAAAAATAAAATTAGTAAAACACATTTTCTAAGTTTGAAGTCTTACCTAAATTTTGAAATATCCTTATTATCTCTTTGTTACAAACTGCACAAATTTGCAAATTTGGACCTTATGATAATTTTCAATTCTAAAGTTTTTCACGCGCATACACATACATTCAGAATGGCATTCCAGTTAGTATAAATCTGTTAAAACCAATGTTAAAATTTAACAAATGTCAATATTTAGTTACCGTAAAGGCTGAGATTAATCTCATGGGGTGAGTTTGATCACACGTTCCTTAAATAGATTTATTCTAATAAGTCCGGCAACAATGTTCCAAACCTGTCGCATCATTGGCTAGTCATCGTAGTGGTGGCAATTAAACATAACCTCGAATTTGGGAAATGTTCAATTATGTTTTAGAAGAATTATTGATCTCTAAAATAAGGTGTAATTTTTTGCGTATTTTTAACACTGGAATACTTTTGCTACTGCAGTCGCAATAAAGGTAAATTAAAACATCTTAGCAAGTGTATGTCGGTTGTAATAGTATATATAGACAACACATCGTTGTATTTTGCAACCACATGTTGTTCTATTTTGTATGAAAATTTCATAATCTCGAACACGGTCAGATTGATCATGTTGAACAATCTCACCCTGGATTTTTTTAAGAATGCCTATTATTTCCTTTTTGGATTTCAAAAGCCAAAACAAAAATGGGTCGGGTTTATAAAAGAAAACTGGGAAGTAGAAGTTATGGTAATTTCTCTGAGTCACAGGTTGAGGCTGCTTTGCGCGATGTGGCCGACAATGGAATGTCAATAAGGAAAGCTGCAAACAAGCACAAAATATTATACGGAACACTCAATAATAAATTTCACGGCAGAAGAATTAAAAACTGGTGGGCAGCCGGTGTTTTCGTTCCAAGAAAAAGAAGTTATTATTAAAAGTATTCTAACTTGTGCAGACTAGGGCTATCCGCTTACTCCTACAGACATAAGAATGTTCGTAAAAAGTTTTTTGGATAAAAACGGCAGATCTGTTTCTAGATTTCAAAACAACCTTCCTGGAAATGACTGGATATTAAGTCTATTAGAAAGACATAAAAATGTAGCTCACAAACGACTCGCAAGTAACATCACAGCAAAGCGTTCACAAGTGGCTCCCGATATGATAAAAAAGTACTTTGATAATTTGAAAATCACGATTGAAAATGTCCCTCCGCAGAATCTATTTAATTATGACGAGTCAAATGTAAGAAATTATGCGTCTACCGAAGAGGTACGAAATACCCAGAGAAGGAGTGCAACCACTCAAAATCAGCAACTTTAATCATGATGTGTGGGTCAGCTTCTGGCATACTTTTGCCACCATACGTTATTTACAAGTCGGAAAATGTATGGCAACCCTTGTTGTAATCATGCATGTTGTTCAGCAGAAAGCCGTTATAACCGCACATCTCACGGTTGGATTGACATGTCAACATTTAATGACTGTTTCGTCCCCTGGCATCACATTTTAATCCGGATGTTCTACGAAAATGTGAGAAAAACAACATTGTTTTTGTTTGCTTACCACCCAACTCTACCAATATATGCCAACCTCTTGACGTCGCGTTTTTTAGACCATTCAAGGAGTCGTGGCGTAAAACATTAACCGCCTGGAAAATGAATCATTCAAAAACCTCGGGTATCCCAAAGAATGAATTCCCTGCCCTTCTACGAAAAACAATTGAAAATATGGACAAGGTACCGCCTAAAACACAAAATCAGGAGGAAAGTGCTATAAAAAGGAATCTGGTATCGGGCTTTGATGCTTGTGGTATCGCGCCATTTAATTCTAACAGAGTGCTCGACAAACTTCCTCGAGATAATGTCAATATCCAAGACGAGGTTAGATGGACACTGACGGAATTTTTGAAACAGCAAAGGTACAACACAACTGGTGATAAGCCTCGCCGCCAAAAGAAAAAAATAAATATTGAGCCTGGGCAAAGTATTTTTGCGACAACTAAGGATAATGAAGACAAGAGTGATTCTGAAGTTGAACCTGAGTTAGATGACATCGAGAGCGACGGCGATATACAAAGCAACGGATCCAATGAAGCAGTTGAATACTACTCACCGACTACAGAAAACGTGACTAACGGAAAATTTGTGTTGGTCAAGTTCTTATAAGGTACCCAAAAAAAGATCGAATTTTGTTATGTGTGCATGGTTTTAGAGGAGATGGAGCAAGATGAAGTAGAAATACAAGGACTAAAATCAGTTGGTTTAAGAAAAGTGTTCAAGATAGTTGAAAATGATGTATCAGCAGTTCCCTTTTGCGACATAGTAGCGGTATTGCCAGACCCAACTATCCAGGAAGTGTCCCTACGGTTAAAAATTATTGTTTTGCTTCTGATGTTAATATTAAAGAATGTTAAAATGTATTTTTTTCTAGACCTAATATTAAATAAGGTTCAATGTTTAATAGTTGTGCTACTTATTTTCGAAATATATAACGATTAAATAAAGTTATCAGATGATCAATCTCACCCCTAGTGATCAATCTCTCCCCAATAACGGTATCTCAAAAACTACTTGTCTGATCGTTGTATGGGTGTGATTGTTCACTTAATATGACAAGTGGAACTAATACATGCCTTAAAAGCGACATGATCAATCTCATCCCATTCACGGGTCTAAGATTGATTACCCAAATTTGTCTGAATAACTTTTTTTATCCAAATTTTTTTCTATAGTCATTACACCATATTGATGTTGAAGTGCGTGTACAACTAATTAAATATTTAAACCAATAAAAAATTAATATTCAACAAAAATATTTGCAAAACAATTTTGAAATTGATCAATCTTACCCCATTCCACGTTACTCATTGTTACCAACTGTTAAATGTTAAAACTTGCGGAAAATAAAGGATTGTATAATACGCAAATGACGTCATTTACGTTTTATAAAGTAAACTTTATGAAATCACTTTTGCGGCAAAATAGAAAAAGAGTATAATGTAATGCCGTCATGTAGCATTAGATCGAGAGCTTCGGATTAGCAAAATGGTTCCGACTGGATTATTCATCAACAAATGGTTTCTAGTGGATTCTTCTTCAAATAATGGATTGAAGAAAACCCCAACTGTAAGTACTCTACTTTACTTTAGAAACTTCCGTGCTTTTGAGTGTGAGTTCGCGTTTGGTAAAATAAATTAAACAACGTTTAGGGTATCTTTGTTTTTTTTTATATCTTGTTTTATTTTAAATTAGGTGTTAGCGTTAAAATCATGTTCAATGGTAAAAAAAATGATCGAACCGAGTCCAGGGCATGTTACGTTCAAGTTGATGTTACAGTAAAAATTACGTATTTGACTAGGCCACAGACTCGTTTTGTTGATTTACCCACATAATGTAATAGGTTTAGGAACGCGGTTAAAAATCTATTTTTTTGCCCGGTACCGGAGTAGCTTATCGTTTGCATGTTTGTCTGTTGTTTGTTTTTTTTTGTATGAAGTGACGAAATACGTCATAGAATTAGGACACCGTGTTAAAGCCGTGTACATTTTTAACATTTAATAGAGAACCGTTAGTAATGATTTTTTCTTTTATTGCCTCAAGTGTTTGCATTTTCCCTTTTGTTTAGTGAACATTTGTCATAACAATTAAAAGATTAGGGTGGCGCTTGACAACACCGACTGTGACCTAATGTAAGGACCTTTAGTCTTCGATAAAGGTAAGTGAGAGACAAAACCTAACTCACCCCTCGCCCTTTTGCTAGCTGGCACATTCGTTTGCTACAAATTTGATCTTCAAGTTTCGTGGTGTAACAAAATTATGTTCTGTAATAGTCGAAATATTTATCAAAAGTTCAAAATGCGAAAGTTGTTATCACCCAAGTTGTGTGATTAAAAAACCGGGAATTTAAATCAATAAAAATAGTGAATTTTTGTGCTATGACAATATCCACTTCAATTTAACATCAAACGGGACACATTATGATACTACAATAAAACAGAGAATGAGAATTGAGACAAATAATCTGAATGACATTGATTATAATGGCAATAAGTTAGAAACTAGTACTGCTACTGGAAATGAAGGAAAAGGAAATAATTGCAAAGAAAATGTGCATGAGTATTTAAAAACTATTTTGCACTCCTTACCTATGAAACAATCAAGAGCGCACGTAAAGCAGCCATCGAAACGTAGTTATCCCATACATGTGTTTCAAAAACTACCAAAAAACACTCCACATTAGAAGCTTTCCACGAACACATTGTTAATTTACTTACATTGTTCGTTATCTACAATGCAATTTTAGCACATTTTATTTGTTGTAAATCAATGGAAATCTTCAAATAATAGTTTAACAATTAAATAAGTTAACTAGATGTTAGATGACAAGTGTATACATTATGCGCATATGTTTATAGCCAGCTTACTAATTAAATTTTGTGATTTACATATCACAATAATAGAGATTTGAAAATACATTTATAGAAAAAAATCGTTCAAAACTAGAATACGCAACTTGTGCGTTAACAGTACTCGAGAATGAGTGACAAATGTTACTCCTCGTGCGCTAACGCGCACTCGGGCTTGCAAACGAGCACTCATTCCCGAAAAAATCTGTTTCCGCACATGTTACGTAAATAACTATTATATCTCTTAAAGACTGCATTATATGTAGTTGAAGTAAGAGAAAAATCAAGGTTGCTATATGACAAACAAATTATCACTTATAATTTCGTAAGAGCTTATATATTTCCGGAAATTTTTTGACTGCATTCCAACAACGTCCTATTAATTTGCATGAGCGCAACGCAAGTGTCCCCTAATCTTGTAAGCACAGTACCAAATTTTCATAATTTTGGTGTCACTGGCTCTTGAGATATTTCTAATTAACCGTTTATCTGCCGCACCCGTAGATTTGTTGAGGTTTATAGAATATTGTTTTTTTATCACGATTATGCAAGTTCTCCCATAAAAACCCGTGTTAAAATACCCAATTTTTAACAGGCCAACGTTTGGAAAGAAGCATACTGTCGACTAGTCAGGTCACCAAAGCTTCTGAACTACTTAGTTGCATAAATTTCAAAAATTTTGGTAGAATGGCTAGAAAATTCATTATTTACTTTATTCAACGTGCACAATTTTTTATTTTCAATTAATTTTTTAATGTATTATTACTTTCTGCTTTCCAAAATTCGGACACTTGGCACTCTACATCGAAACTCACGATTTCGCAAACCGAATTTAAAGTTTGAGAACAAGTTTTGACCTCAATTCGATCTAATAATTTGCTTTACCGCATGAGACCCTATCGATGCTTCCACCAGTTATCTTGAGGGAAACCAGCTACTAGACGGTTCGATTGGTGTTTCGCCACTATACCCATTTCTGACGATCGATGAGGACCTCCATCAGAGTTTCGCCTGCATTTGTCCTGGCCAGCCATAGTTCACCATTTTCACAAACGTTACATTATTTACATTTTACTTTAGCTTTTTAAGAAGTGTATGTTTATTGCAGTTAATTTATCGCAATCACGTCTTATATTACAAGTTTAATTTATTTTAATATCACCAAGAGACTTTCTTTTTTTTTAATTTTTCAAAAACCTCACCAACTAGACGTACCAACTTAAGTCAAAATGACGAGCAACCCGAAGCCCTAAATGAAGTCGAACATAATAAATGGAATAGAAATCAACAACGTAGAATTTTCTCGTTTAATTTTCTCATTTAATGCCCATCGATTACAACAGTTTACAGCAAGTTGTTACTATTGGATGTGTTGCACTAGTGGTTAATTCAATTCACGCCATAGGTACCGCCACCAAAGCCACTCCATTGTTTTCCGAAAATCAGCCAGATTTTAGACATGTTTTTATTCATATACAGCAATATAATTATTGCTTTCAAATGACGTAATTTGGCGTACTAAAAGATATTCGAGATTATTTTATGTATACTCTCAAGATACGTATAATGGAAAACAATAAACTTTTACAACCATGTGGCTGGTGCAAAATACGTTTGGCAGGTTTTAATTAACATTGGATAAAGTACGTTCGTAGCTATGAATTATCAAAAGCAACTAGAAGTTTGTGTATTTTTTTTATTTCAATTTTTTTTAAATGGGGAAATGGCAGTACTGCTATCGTATTTTGGCTGACACAAGGCGACACAGACACTTAGCTATAAAATTACCTATATATCATTTATTTAACCTTAAAGATTAATAGTCAAATGCATTACCAAACATATTTCTTATTCCCAATGACGGAGAGTGACTACAAATGTTTGAAAAAAAAACATCTTATGGGTTATTTATCAGGACAAGTCGATCAGGGTTGTACACACAACAATTCGGTAAAAGATGAGTTGTATAGAATAAAAAATCTTGTCAAACTTATCGAGAGGACAGGACAACGCCTGTCGGGCCAGCTAGTAACAATAATAAGGTTTATTTTCAGAAGACCTGGTTTCAGATATAAGAAAGATCAAATATTGTAACTAAAATTAAAATTCATATTGTAAGTATTTATGCCTACCTGCCATTCCGATGCCGCCCTCTCAACACCTCCGCTTGCACGCTAAATCATCTCAATGCGAGTTCATGCCGACGCAAGCTCATGTCGACGCAAACTCATCTAGACGCGAGTCCATATCATTGTAGTTTATTTTGTATAATAAAAACAAAACCATTCAAGAATTATATTTATTCAGGGTCATTGATTAATAAGTGTAAATATTTTACACAAACAATCTTAAACCTGAAATATAAAAATTTAAACCAAAAACTTAAATAAAATATGGCTCTGTACTGAGATACAGGGTACTTTGTATCAAAATTTAAAAATTGTATTAGTTTTTAATTTTCCTTACATTTCAAAAAATGCTCTTCATATATCGGTCACATGCGTTCTTTGCAGTTGTCACCAAAATACAAACACAGCATTCGTATCATCCGGCAGCTCGCGTAGACATGAGCGCGCGTCGAGATGAGTCGTGTCGAGATGATCAATCGTCAAGGTAATTTCGCGTCAAAGCGCCGGTGTCGAGATGGCTTTGTCGAAGTGGCCGCATCGAAATATTGAATAAGGAATACCGTCATCGACAATTTTAGAAGTAAATTCCTTACATGTACCGGAAGTGTGTGATGTTAACATCAAGAAGTACCCTACTAATTCTTACTACAATATATCTTTATTACAATTCTTTTCCAGATTCATGCATGCTTATCTAATTTTGCTCTCATAAACTGACATAAAACATCTTACATTATTTTCTGAATAGTCCTCTGTCTCTCAAAGAAAGTTCTCTCAATTTAGTATCTAAAAATATTTAAAAAATGAGGGGTAAAACGTCGGCAATCACAACCATTGAGTTGTTTGTCCTTCCAACCTCCACATAGAAGGGGTCTTACAAGACCATATTATTTAATAACTTAACACGTTTGCAACGGCTATCGAAATGGCAGACCTATCCAAAGTTACGGTACGGGGTATATGTGTCCTGTAGTAAACTGACCAATGGATCGGTACGGGACATATACACCCCGTACAGAAGAAATTTTCAAACGTTTAAAAAGAATTCAAAATTTATTAAAAAAATAAAATAAATGCTACCTATTCAAATACAATTAATTTAAACCCAGTTTGAACAGGATTCAGATACTATTTGCAAAAGTGAAATAAAAGCACATATTTTGGTTACACAAAATTTTTATTCTGTAGTACTTAAAATAACGTATAAAGTAATCAAAATAAAATTTAAATTGTTGGTTTTAATAATAATATTAGGTTCGTATTAATTTGGATGAGCTTTATTAAAACAAGTAAGACAAAAACCAGGACATCCATCACATTCTGCGCAAAACGTGTACACTTTTTTTACTTTGTTGTCAGCTTGACGACTAGTCATAGTTTTTCGAAGTGTTTCATAGCAGCCTTTACATTTCTTTCTTTTTCTGTTATCTGGTCCTGCTTCCTCTAAGGTATGTATCCGTTTTGGAGTACGTGGTCTTGGATTTTCTTGGTCTACCAAACCAAAAGCTTTGCATATGCTTATTTTAAAATTTAAAATCGACATTTGTTGTTCTTTAAATGTTTTATTGTATAAAAGCCATGCATTACTTAAAGCGGAACCAAAAATAATTTCTGTAGCGACTTTTCTGTACCATTTCACTTCCTTTCTTAATGGACTTTGGTATGAGGTCATTTGGTCACTAGAATAACACGTTTTTGTAACAGTAAAATATTGAATGTGATACCACTTACCTAAAGTCAACACCTTTTTAGCACTGTTGTAGTCAAAAATACATTGTGGCTTTCTAACGACTTTACCCCTCTTGTCAGTTTTTCAGTTAGGCTAGCTGTATGATTTGGTACAGTAGTTAACATAGATACAAGTCTCTTGTCCATCCACTTTATAATTTTCACATTACCTTTTTGCATACCACATACTTCACCCTTTTTAATTTGATATCTTTAAGTTTTTTGGGTAGCAACGCCTTCGTATTAAGTAAGTACCGCAAACATATGTTTTTTTTATAGTAAACTGTTACCTACATTAACTGTTGTATAAAAATTATCACAAATCAAAAGTCTTCCACAGTTATAATATGGGTTCATTAAAAAATTAATCACGGCTTCTGCATGACCCGTACCACCAGTATATATTCAATATATAACCCGAAACACAACACAGTTTGTAAATTTTAACACCACATTTGTGTCGCTTATTGTGGATGTATTGTCTAAAAGCTAGACGACCTCTCCAATGTATCATGGACTCATCGATTACCATAATTCTGCCAGGTATTACGAATTTCTGAAAAGCGCCAACTAATTCTGTTAAAATTGGTCGTATTTTATACAGTTTGTCTTCTCCTGTATCATGTTCGTTGTCATTAAAATGCCAACACTTCAAAATTATTAAGAATCTATCTCGAGACATAAGTTTAGATATAAATTCATTATGGAATAAATTATCTTTTGACCAATACAGGTTTATTCTTGGCTCATTGACAATCCCCATGGCTATTGTAATGGCAAAATATTTTTTTAAGTCCTCCACTGTTACTTCTTGCCATTTTTAAAGTTCCTGGGTTGTTATTTTTCAATTGATTTGCGTATTTGTTCGTTTCTAGAACCATCATTTCAATTAGGTCATCCGTTACAAAAAGTTGGAAAAATTCTATAGGATGTTTTAAGTTTGCGGGTAAAAGAAATTTGTCTTCTTCAAAACAAGATTCTTGGAACACTTCCTGTTGTGTTATATTTTCTATCCAATCATCAGTAGTTTGAGGTGCTTCGTTGTTTTCAATTATATTTGTAATATGAGGATGTTCCCCTCTAACATCCTCTGTCACATTTTCTGTAGTTTCTGAATTTGTTTCATTTTCAGATTCAGAATAATAATCCTCAGATGAATTGATAGCATAATCACGATCGGCGATCGAATCATCATAATCCTCACTAATATCTTCCGAACTAGAACTTTGTTGCACACTTAACGCCAAATTAAGGATATTTTTCGTACGAGAACTCATAATTAGCGATGTATACACAAGTTCGATAAGAATTCAACTGATTCACGTTTTAAAAATGAAATAGCGAAGTATACATTTGCAAGTCGAAACAAGAATTTGTGACCCGTACAGGAGAAAATTCTACTGGGTACGATACGGGACACATACGTCCCGTACCGTTTAAAATTTAAAACTAATAGAGAAACCCATTAACATAATAATGTCAAAGTTTTAAAAAATATAATAAAAACTAAAAAGTTATCGCGTTCGTAATTTACGTCACACTTCTATTTTTCATGTCGGTACCTGAGGAGAATCCAATACGGGATATATATGCCCCGTATCGTTGCGAACGTGTTAATAACTCAATTTTTGGAGGAATACTTAGCTAAAAAATTCGTGGTTACTGAATTACAAATACTCTTTTAACTTAATTTTATAGAATAAGTCATAGATTAAAATTCTGTATGTATGTGAACATGTTATAAAGAAGCCCCATTGACGTGGTTTAAATACTAAAAGAAATTAACGTGCCCACAAGTAATACTATCCTTTAATAAAAAGCTAACTACTTTTCTCATCTAAGGGGCTAATAGACTTTGGAGTACCATGGTCTTGCTTGTTATAACATTGTATCAAAAAAAGTGTACGATGAGACTGCCGCGTTCCTAAAAGGGTTGTCAATAAAAAGAAGTTTCTCATTACTGACCTATCCAGTGCAATTACTAAAACTCCTGACATGAGCAATGCAAGAGTGGAAAGTATCTAATTTAAGAATTAGTGTTCTTAATAGGAACAGGAAGGCAAGTGTTCGGAAAAAGGTAGAAAACCGCAACACTAAGTCTTGGATGACATTAAAAAATGGCCTCGTATCTGCCAATTGTTTTCATGTCTCGTGCTCAGCCCCTTGGTCTTGTTTCTCCTTCTCCGTACTATTATTACAATTGTTTATTGGAGCAAGTAATTGTTAGCTATCTAAAGAGCTTTCACCATAACCTGGTCCTTTTACTTCAGGTGTACGTGACTAAAACTGCGTTAATTAAGGATCATTTAATAAGATGGTTAGCCAATAAATTTCATTAAAGTCATTAAATCATTAAAAAAGTAGTGATTGATAATTTCTACGAATACAAAAGAGGTTAATTAACTTACTCAGATTTTTTTGCAAGTTACGCAACCACCTAAAGAAAATCATAAAGGCTTCCCGTTAATTTGTATAATAAGGTTAGTGATATAATTTGTATTTAGATATAAAATAAATTCATGTTAACCAAACCTTTATAACCGCGCATAATTGTCCTAAATCATATTTCAACGCTATACGCATCATTATAATAATTTTTTGGCACCAATCTAAAAATTTAGGGGCAACGCGAAATGTTTTTCTCGTATGCGTATGCGACAATTAGATGTACAGAATATTGAAAATTATTTTAAATCTTAATTTGTTAAGAATTAATTTTTGTTGAATTATGCTTATTGTTTGGTTACGAACACCTGTTGTTTTAATTTATGTAAAGTAAAGGTGATGTATTAATGAAGGAGAAGTTTTAGGCGCTAATTCAATTTAAAAATCTTTTACGAAAGCATGAAGAAAGAGTTACAGTTACCAGCTATTAAAATATCAGATATCAGAAGTTTTAATTATGCTACGTCATTGTATTTAAGAAAACAACATTCTTAAATTAGATAATCTCTACGGACACTCAGCAATTCTGATAGCTAAATATTTCTTATCGTGTGTAAATTATACACATTATAATATTAAGAGAAATTATTTAATAACCCTAAGATATCGACAACGTAATTAATTTTAACTATTTGAGCGAGTAATTACAATTACATTATTAAATTTAAATTTCATATTATGTTATGTTCCCAAGATTGTAATTATTAAGTTTCCAAAAACAATAAAAAATTCAATTTCTGTTGTTTTTCCCTTCAAAATAAAATTTTATCGGATCATTTAACATCACCAAAGCATAAAATGTATGCGAGAAAACCAACATGCTTTTTGAATGAAAATTCCTTTTAATATCCAGCATAGCATCGGTCTTTTCGCAAAATACAGTGCTAAACACGAGAACAAATAAACAAACTAAGATTGAGCCGTTAATCGATATTCGTTGACAGTGAAGAAATGTGTACTTTTGCGCATACATATCTACATTTTATGTTTTTCGAAGAAAATGTACAATTTGAAAAGTTTATAATTGACTTCTCAAATAAATATTGGTTCGGTTATTTTCGATTTTTTAGGCAAAATGTGTAATTTAAAATTGCACGCAAACAAAATGATATACAAGAGATCACAAGGGAAATTATTTTTAACCAAAAACTCTATACAAACATATGTCCTATCCGTCTTACTTACTAACTATAAAAGATTTTATTGGAAGCAAGCACAAGTTTAAACTCATGTACCTGTATAAGCAAGACAGATAGGACATGTGTGTTCTAATTCACCTTTATGCTCTTTAATCCGACAGTTTCGCACATGTCTTAAGTCTCACCGAAAATATAATAAATATTCTATAAAATAACGGCGGTTTTCAAATGAAATAGAATATTTAAAAACTAACAATTTACTTTATTATTTTAGATAAAATTATAAACTTTGAGGACGCATTTATTAACCTTCAACTCAAAGTCCAAAACTACCCCAAAAGGTTTCAGACAAGGTGTAGTACAATTTCCTGCAAGCAGAAATCGAGAATGCTCGAGGCAAATTAGAAGCGAATGCTAAAGTTTAGGGTTGTTTAGGTTTCTATCAAATTAGATCTTTGTTATGTCCCTTTTTGTAGCTGGTTGAATTTATTTTTACATATCATTCCAGAACCAATGAATCTGCAAAACGATTTGTTAATAACTTACAACACACTCATCTCAATAAAACAAATATGACGTTAACCGGTGCAGTGGTTCAAAAGTTTTTATATACAGTGTGTACAAAAAATGCTGAGAAATAAAATTACCCCGAATTGTAAAGGTCAAAATAAGTCGATTGGACCCAATTTATCTATATACTAAAATGTGCCGTTTGTCTGTGAGAAGAGGTCAAACTTTTTTTACAACAAATGTTCAATGTGACCTCCATCTTCATTAATGCAGAGGTCAATATTACGTAATAAATTAAAATGGACACTCCCTTTTTCGTAGTGTGTTTACAGCGTTTTCAATTTTGATTTACAGTTGTGCGGAATTATTAATTTGAACTTTGTAGACTAGTATTTTTAACGTTTCCCAGATTTAATTAATTATTAAATTTGTTTAATTAAATTTGTTTCACGCATTTAAAACATTCATTAAGTAAGGTTTGAGCTTTTCTCACGGACTTTTGGTATATTTCCCTTCAATTTTGGGACACCATGTATAAAGACTGCAGAGATATTTTACAGCAATGACGTAGTCAATATTCCACGAAAATTGCACTATTTGCTATGAAATGATTGTTGAGAGTGTTGAAAATAGCCAGCACGGTTTTTTACTTATCGTCATCTACGAGATCTTAGATTCTAAAATTATTTATATGGAAAATTTCCATTTTTATTGAATGGTAATGGAAGAAGATAAATTGAGCTTGATTTAGGTAAATATACCGTTTTAGACAAAAGTAACAAAGCTCAAACACCAAGCAAGAAGCAGGGATCTTTTTTATGATGGCAAAATTCATAAATATTTACTACGCTGGAATAAATATCACTATAGACAAAAGTGTGCCCTCCTTGAAAAGTACACATAGGACTTGTCGCAGAGAAGATCTAATAGCAATTTTAGGATTATTTTTTTTTAAATTGGGTAATACCCATAGAATACTAATTTTAGAAGGTATGATATATCGAGGACTCATTTTAGTTGCAGATCGCGCATGTGCTGCGTTTGCAAAGTTCCTTTACGTATGTTAAGTAATTTTATTGCAATTAAGGTAAAAAAAGATTGGGGTACGTAGCATACGCCTGACATACAAGATTTGTAAAACCTCAACCTGCAGAAGCGTTAGTTTCTTAATACTTGGGCAAGTATAAGATTTACAACATTTATTTTGCGTCGTGTAAAAAATGGGTAATTCCATTTAAAAAAACATAGCCTTAGTATGTCGTTCTTTTATGGACCACCCTGTATAAACAATAATACTTTTAAAATGTTCAGCTCATTGATCTGCATAACTTTCTTTATGAAAGTTTTTTTCTAAATCCAATATTTTTCGAGATATCCTCTTTTCACGATCTAATGGTTTACCTTGTATGAGAAAATGAAGTAATAAACAAGAATCAAACAAAAAAGTTAAGTATATACTGGCAAGGAGCTTGCAGTTGCATTCAAAATTAGAACAAAACAGCAGATTTTGTGAAACACTGAGTTCTGTAATCCTAAAAACTGGAGATAATATAAATGTTGACATGTCACCTCTGTTTGGTGAAAATTAATTTTTTTTACGATTAAGTGATTTTGGTGTATGAGAGTATTCGTTTTAAGTGAGTTGTACTGCATTCTAAGTAGATTTCGTTGGTGTTGATAAGGCACGTATGTTCTTTATATTTACTTTTGTTGGAATAGTTTCTTTTGTTTTTTGATTTTTTTTAATCAGACGTGGTGTCGTGAAATACTTTATCTTTGATTTCTAACAATTGAGCTTTAAAGAAATGTTTATCTCGACAGTTTTTATTAAAGGTTTTGTAGAAACATATTCCATTTGTCGCCGTTTCGGTTAATAAACTCTTTGTTTGTTCCAAAAAAAAAGATTGAATGTCGTCGTTTTTATAAAGTAAATTGGATATTTGTTGTGACTAATAATGAACAGTTCACTGATTATAACCCACGTTTAAAATTTTGAATTTGCAGATTGCTTATCTTTCTGAGAACTACGAACGTATTTTTTTCTTAAGGTTCTATGTGTATGCAAAATAGTTTAGGAAGGGGGACGCATTTCCCCAGTTTGTGTTTTATTATTTTTAAGTCATTTTATAAGCGTACTTGGAATTACGTGGTACTATGTAACAAACGGAAAAACACAAAAAAAACTGGACCAAAAAACTTTACTCGTTAAGTTCCATTCCTTTGGTAGTTCTATACAGGGTGTCCAGAAACTCTTCTGACAAACGAAGACCGGAGATTCCTCAGATAATTTTAAGACAATTTAACCCAATTCACTTAGTCCGAAAATGCTTCCTAAGGGAGCTAGAGCTTATTGAAGATGGCGCCTGGTAAAGTAAAAAATTAAAAGATAAACTTCGCGAACTGACAACAATTTGACAATGAAAATGCAGGTTTTACTTTTGTTGGCAGTTCAGAGCCAACTAGTGAAAAAAATATAAATTTAACTTTAATGACAAAAAAACAAAAAATTTTCGAATCCATTTTTCTAGAAAACGGTGTATCCTAATGACTTAAAGTAAGAGTACCTTTTAGTACTAGAATACATGAAAATTTAATAATCTAGTGTCACAAATGCTTAAAAGTTAAAGACAAAAAGTTATGCGTTAAAATAACCGTTGACCTACCCAAAACTGACGCCTATGACCGGTACTAGAAATTTGCAATAGATGGAATCGATTCATCTCTGAAGGCTAAACAAGCATACCAGTTTTTGCTTTTCTAAGTAGAAGCGTTCTGGAGGTATTAAAAAAAAACTATTCACAAGGCGCCATCTGCAAAGAGCTCTAGCTCCCTTAGGAAGCATTTTCGGACTAGGTGAATTGGGTTAAATTATCTTAAAATTATTTGAGGAATCTCCGGTCTTCGTTTGTCAGGAGAGTTTCTGAACACCCTGTATAATTATAAACAAGTACGAAACAGTGTAATTTTTTTTAATTTTTAAGGGCGTAACCGACAACCGGTTTATGGCGAAAGAGTTTACGGGTATATTCAACAATAGCGTCACATAAGATACTTACTGTTAAAGCTAAAGCTCTCACATTATAGTGAAATTCATACTCAAAAAACAAATTTATGTATTAAAAAAACTGCGATTGAAAACTTGTGTTGGACAGACTATCATAGTATAGAAATTACTATTTTTGCAATGTGTCTTAAAAATAGATTCAACAATATATTTAAAAAAAAATAACTTTACTAGTTTTCTCTGCAATGTGCTTATGAGTCATCAAGGTTTTCTGCTAGTGCTTATAAGATTTGATCTATAATATTTTGTGATACATCTTTGTGTTTAATTCTTAAATTTCCAAAAATTATATACAGGGTGTCACAATATATGTATTATAGCCTGAGAGGGGTTATAGAGGGAAATAAAATAAACAACTTTTTTTAGTACACTTTTTATGTTAGACAAATAGTTACGCCAAGATGGCGCCACAAAGTGAAAAATTAAAAATTTTTAATGGCATTTTTGACAGTCCTACAACAACTGAAAAATAATCAATAGTATCTTATAGTATGTTTTTGACTTTATAAAAGTGTACTTTAAAATATTATTAAATGTAACTGTCGAACAGATTTTTAATAACTTTAAAAATAAAAATGTTGTACGACTTTAAAGTTAAAATATTATGAAATTTTGCAAAAATGGTCTCTAAACTCCCCTAAAACCAAATGAAATGTCAAAATTAAAATTTATTTAATTTATAAGCTAAAACTTTAGCATCTAATTTAATGTTTAAATAAACAACCTAAAATAATAGGAATTACAAAGGCGACCAAGATGTAATTATAATTTTTACAAATGGTTCCGTATTACGTAAATATTAATTTACCCGTGTTAAAAATAATTAATTTTAATATATCAAAAACACTCCACATTTCACAATTCAATTATACTTAGAGACTAGACTATTCGTACAAATTTTCATTGTATTCGAATAACATCCATTTTTTCAATTTTTCAATATGTCAACCAATTTTAACAAAAATTTGTAAACGTGCGTATGTACTCAAACCGTGTAACTGTCAAACCTATTTTTGATAACTTTAAAAATAAAATTTTTATTCAAGGATAAAAACAAAAAATGTAGGCATGAATTAATTTATTGTAGATTAAATCCTTTTTATTAGAGGGGTTCAGAAATAAAACAGTTATGAGAGACTTGAATTTTTACCTAGGTTTTCGGAAAGTTTTTATTTCAGTTTACTTCATCAGACTTTCATCAAGTTATAAATCTTCTCAGTTAATAGTATAAAACATGTTACTTAGTCATAGTTACACGATCACAATTATTAAAAAATGTGGTAATAACAAAAGATAACATAATAGTTATTACTAGATTAAAAAATTAATAACATCATTTGACTAATTTATAAATTAAAAATAAATATTGTAGTAAATAATAAGATTTACACTAATAACGAACGTATTTAAAAATTATTGTCGTTTGAAAACAATGAAATACAATGAATTTCGAAGTTGATTTCTTTTGTAAACTAAAATTTAACATTTTTATAATGATCGGATGTGTCATATTAATTAAAAATAATGGTTTTCAACTTAAAGTCTTCCAAGAATGTAGGCTCAAATGTAGGCTCCAACCCACGAATTTAATTATGTAAAAAAAAATTACCAGTTTACTATGTTTTACCATCATGTGTATTAGATTTTAGTTAAAAATTGTTTGATAATGGCCTAGAATCGGCCGAAACTAGTCACAAACAAAATGACTTTTTTTTTAGTTGTTAAGTATATTTTTCAATAAAAAATTCACGATGGGCATACGACTTTAAGTTGAAAACCATTACTTTTAATTTTTATAATGGTTAAAATAATACCTGACTATTAAACAACCTGATACAAATTACAATTACTTCTTTGTAATTCCGGTCTAACAATTTTACGAAAATGAAGTCGGAAAAATTAAAAAATTAATATAAATAATAATAATAATATAAATGTTCTGAAGTAAAGTCTAATGTAATGTTACAAAAAATCACTATTACCCTGTACCGTGTGCTGACGATTAAAAATGAATTTATTTTGTAAAGCTAAACCACTACTTAAGCAGTCATAAGTGAAAATTGCAGCCACACCTTTGTTTCCTTTGTTTTGTCCTATTGTTAATCTTTTTACTACTGTAGATAATATGTATACTATATTATATTAATTTAATTTTTCAGACTTTTATTAACTGGTTATCATATTATAGTCATTTTTATCATTCAAAATGCCTTCCTCTATTTCTTAGACAACGTCTACATCTTTTGAAATTGTTATGATGGCTTGTTGTATTACTCCAGGTTGTTCGCGAACTTGATCACATACTAAAACCATCCTCGCTACTAGCTCTTCTTCGGATTCAATTGGGGTACAGTCGTAAACAATATTTTTGAAAACCCCCCAAAGAAAGAAATCGAATGGCGTAAGATCTGGAGATCTTGCAGGACCTCCTTTCCCTATCCATCGTGGCCCATAAACTTCATTTAGATGGTTTCTAACTGACACAAAGTTATGAGACGCACCGTCATGCTGGAACCACATGCGTTGACGTGACCGCAAAGGAATTTCCTCTAACAGTTCTGGTAACACCTCTTGAAGGAAAATTAGGTATACGTTCCCAGTAAGCCGGTTTGGTAAAACATAAGGTCCAACTAAATGATTGCCAATAATACCTGCCCACACGTTTATTCGAAATTGTCGCTGGTGGCTCCTTTGAATAAAAGCATGAGGATTTTCTTCATCCCATTTGTGGAGGTTATGCAGATTAACTACTCCATCTCTTGAAAAAGAAGCTTCATCCGTAAATAAAATATGTTGAGGAAAATGTCTATCCTCACGCAAGCGCCGAAGAATCCAACGAGAAAATGTTATTCGAGCATCTTCATCACCTGGGTATAATGCTTGCACGGAATGAAGATGATAGGGATACAAAAGTTGTTCATGCAAGACTCTCCACACAGTGCTGTGATTTGAGTTTAAATTATTCGCTATTGCTCTCGTGCTTGTGCTCGGATTATCTTCAACGCGACGTAATACTTCTGCTTCAAAGTTAGCAGTCCTAGCTACTCGTGGACGACCAGCAGATCCTAAAAAATGCTTTTTTGAAACAAATTATGATTAGTTAATATGGAACGTACCTCGCTGGAAACTTCCTGTAGTTCGAAGTCTATCATACAATCTATTAAAAATTGAATGACTCGGTGCATTTCTGTTGGGAAAACGTTGTCGATAGATTCTTTGAGCTTCTCTTCCGTTACGTTTTGCTTCTCCATAAATAACAATCATTTCTGCCATCTCCTCGTTAGAATAATTCATTTTTATAATTAATTTAATAAATAAGATTAATGAAATATCTAACTTATAATTATTTAAATGAAATGAATTAACTAATAAAAACTTTGAACAAACAGCTAAATAACCACAAAACCAACACAACTAACAAAAAAAAAACTATTGAAAACTATAAACAAACAACTAAATAATCACAAAAATCAACACAAGTAACAAAAATAAAACTAATGAAAACTACAAACAAACAACTAAATAATCATAAAAATCGACACAATGTAACGCAAGTGCAAAAACAATGCTTAATGTTAGCTACCGCAATTGTTTTTAAATAAATAACAGGCGACAAAGGCGACTCAGATATGATCATAATTTGCATTTATTGGTTGTTTAAAGGTAGGAAATATTTTAACCGTGATAAAAATGTTAAAAGAAAACTTTGGAAATATTTCTAGTTTCATTAGATTGAAAGAACAATAATTTTTAAATACCTTCGTTAGTGTAAATATCGTTATTTAGTATAATATTTATTTTTAATTTATAACTTATACAATTACTTAATGTTATTAATTTTGTGCAGTCTAGGAATCACCTTTTTTCATCTTTTGTTATTAGCGCATTTTGTAATAATTGTGATAGTTACATGTTTTGTATTAAATAGAGACGATTCTTATTATAACTCAATAAAAGTCTGATGAAGTAAACTGAAATAAAAACTTTCCCGAAACGTAGCTGAAAATTTAAGTCCATCATAAGTGTTTTATTTCTAAACTCTATCTCTAATAAAAATGGATTTTATCTGCAGTAAAAGTTAACCAATTCCCACATTTTTTATACTATTTATGGTTGAATTGAGATTTATAAAAATTGGTTTGACAGTTATGCTTGTGGTATTTTAGAGTAGATACACGTTTGGAATTTTTTGTTAAAATTGGCTGACAAATTAAGAAATTGAAATAATGTTATTCGACTACAATGAAAATTTGCACGAATAGTCTCCAAGTCGAATTGAATTGTGAAATGTGGCGTTTTTTAAAACTAAAACTAAATATTTTTAACACGGGTAAAATTAATATTTACGCAATTAAAAACTATTTGTGAAAATTACAATTACATAGTGATTGCCTTCGCAATTCCTATTATTTTAAGTTGTTTATTTAGGTATTAAATTAGTCATGCTAAAGTTTTAGCTTATAAATTAAACAAATTTTAATTTTGACATTTTATTTGGTTTTAGGGAGTTTAGAGACCATTTTTGCAGAATTTCATAATATTTGAACGATTTTTAAATTTTTTAACTTTAAAGTCGTACAAAATTTTTATTTTTAAAGTTATTAAAAATCTGTTCGACAGTTACATTTAATAATATTTTAAAGTACACTTTTGTAAATTTTTATCAAAATTGGTTTTTATTTCGACAAGAATCGACCGTGGCCATTTTTTTAAATTTTCAAAAATCAACTGCACCATCTTTTTTATTTATTTAGAAACCGATAAAACCAAATTTTCGTTTAAATCAAATTATTACATCAAGTACTTGAAAATTGAATCCGCCATTTTGAATTTTTCTAGATCAAAATTTTTGTCAAATTTGAATTGGACATAGTCAAAAACATACTATAAGATACTATTGATTATTTTTCAATTGTTTTAGGACTGTCAAAAAGCCATTAAAAATTTTTAATTTTTGACTTTGGGGCGCCATCTTGGCGTAACTATTTGTCTAACATAAAAATTTTACTAAAAAAAGTTTTATTGCACTCTATAACCCCTCTCAGGTTGTAATACATATATTGTGACACCCTGTATATCTCAGCTATAATATATATATATAATAGTTTCTCGATAGATTATTTATTAGGCATTACATTGACACTGGAAGAATTTTGCCTGGAGGTCCTATTCATTTTTTTTAAAAAACTTTACTACTTTAATTCAAATTTGTATAATTTATAAAGAATAGTTTGAGACCTTTCCCACGCTTCATTAATTAATTATTAATATTACTGTTTTGAGGATTTTGTTAACGTTTTGGTCCAAACAGCTCATAAATTTCTTTTTGTTTAAAATTTGCCCACCCCACTACATTCTCGGTGTCCAACAAACAACAATTGTTCCCAACACGCTTTAATTATCATCCACAAAAAAAAAAATCCCTCCCCTCAAAACAATTAAACAAAAAAAAAAAATCAATAAAAAAAAAAAAAAAAAAAAATTAAAAAAAAAAAAAAAAAAAAAAAAAAAAAACTCCAACCCACCCCCCTTTTTAAACAACACTGAACAACCCACAACCCCTTCCCCCCCATTTTTTCTTGTGTTTTTTTTTTTCCTCCACCCCACTTCTTCAACAATATTGCAAAAAAAAAAAAAAAAAAAAAAAAAAAAAAAAAAAAAATAAAAAAAATTTCTCTCCAAAAATAAAACACCAAAATACAAAATAAAAAAAAAAAAAAAAATTTTGCATGAAAATAAAAAAAAAAAAAAAAATATAAATTAATTAAAAATTATACGTCTGTTAGTTGATATGCAAACAATTTCAAATACAAGATGGTCCAACCAAAATTTAACACCCTGATTTTAGGGCTTTGATAATTCGAAAAAGCGCTTAGACCTATCGATTTCTGATTTATGGGGGACCAAGTTGTCTGCTTTCTTCATCCACGAAATTTCAATCCCTACCGGGGAAACACAACTCTCTGATTTTAAACAGGGATGAGATACACCATTTTGAAGATTTCATCGAATACTATCTGACTCTCTAATTTTGCGTCAAAATGTTCATCGACAACAAAATGAGATATATTTAAATTTTTATTTCTTTTTATCATTGTCAATAATATTTTAATTATTCACATTTCAATTTTAATCTCTTGACGTCATTCTTTTTTTTTATGATTAACTTTCTTGATGACCATTAACTTATTATTGATTAAGCTTTGAGAAAAAGCTTTCACATATAGAGCAAAACGTCGGCAATTTCAACCATTTGAGTTGATTTTTATACTTCACCTCCACCTAGAAGAGGTCTCAGACCAAATCCTAAACTATTAAAATAACTTTATTTCTTCATTTTTTGTCACTTCAATGCTGTTTCCACATTAATTCGACTTTTACTTCTCAGTATTCACAATTAATGACATTTTCTTTTTTTCCGAATTTTCACCAAGTATCTTAGTAATGTTCAGTTTGTTCAAAATTGAGTATTTAACATATTCTTGTGCAACTGTTTTGATTTCCATCGACCATGATTTTTGACCATATCAAGATCACCTCCAGGATCAGACAATAAAGTCATTGATGTGCGTCTCACACTGTTTCCTTGACTATGGTTCTAATTACAATCAGCTACTGATTAGAGTATTTATTCTCACTGGTTCAGCGACATATACTTTTTTACAAATGTCTAGCACATTAGCTCTGGTACAGATGTTCAATAATTCACAACATCGACACTCACCTGACACACCCAAAATTAGTGCGACCTCTAATGTAAAAAATTAAATTTCATTCAAATCACAAATTCAACTTACCTTCATCATCAAATATTTTGTATTAGGTGCATCTGCTAGAAACTTTTGAATATGCTTTCTTTTAAGAACTTTTGATTTATTTATTTAAGAATTTAAGCTGAATGTTCTCCAGAGTGCGGATGTGAACCTGAAACCTAGGGTTCCATGCTACCGAGGCATACTCCAGTCGAGATCGAATAAGGGTGTTGTACAACAAAAGAGGTAAGTCCGCACTTAAAAAATCTTTTAGAGTTTTTTGATAATAAAACTAAGAGTCTTGTGTGAAGAAGAAACAATGGATCGAATGTGCAAGCCAAAGGGCAGAGACGATTCAAAAGTGACGCCCAGTTCTATAAAAAAGCTAGAGCGGATAATGGTGATGTCGGAAAAAGAATAACTAAAAACAATTAGAGACTTTGCTCTAGTATAAGAAATGACAAGGCATTTAAGAACGTTAAGATCTAAGTGGTTAAACCGATACCATTCATGAAAAAGATCAAACCTTTTCTGCAGCACAAGAGCAGCAGGCATACAACGTATTACCTGAAATATCTTTATTTCATATGCATACAGTAAGCAATGATAATCAAGAGTAGGTGCGACATTATTAACAAAAATGTTAAAAAGCAAGGGACCGAGAACGGAGTTCTCTGAGTACACCCGAAGAGATACCTGAAACACGCAACCAGAAACCGAGCAGTGCAACAAACTGGGTTCTACTACACAGGTAACTTTTGAGTAATTGTACTAGGTTGTTACACAAACCAAAAGCATAAAACTTCAAAATCAGAATCTCATGGTTCAGGCGGTCGAATGCCTTGCTGAAGTCAGTGTACACGACGTCGACCTAAAAACTAGAATCAAAAGATTTAGCTAAAAACTGGTAAATGGCAGTTAAATTGGTAACTGTAGAACGCCCTCTAATAAAGGCATGCTGACAGCTATAAAACTTTTGCAAAATTCTAGAAGCAATAGCAATGTGGTTATGTAAGCATCAGATCTGTCATCTTTTTTATGAACGGGAACGATTCGAGCAAATTTCCTACAAACAGGAAATATGTGTAGTAACGGCGTTAATAGCACAGAAATACAGTCCCGCAAGAAGAAGGCAAGGATGAGATCAGTGCCTGCCGTAAGTGTGGGTTTAATCTTTTTTATAGAGGAAAGCAAATCAGAGTCGACGAAGTACTTAGGCAGAGATATCACGTCAACAACTTGATGTGGAGTCACAAAAGAGTGCTGGGCAGGTACGTCACTGACACTACTATTAAAAAAGAAACAAAAAAGTTGACAACATCATGTGAACGTCAAGATAAGTCATATCTGAAGGTCTATCGGAGGAATTACGGACTAGATTGATGTAAGACCAGAATCGATTAGGATTAGATGAGAAGTTTGAATATCAGCCTTTATCTTACTAAGCAGAAGCCTAAACCGATGAAGAGAAGTAGGGTCATTAGTAGATTTATGATTTCACCAGAAAAAGTACTTCAGCTTGATGTCAGAGATGATAACATTAGAGTTCAAAGAGGGATGAAAGTATTAAATGAATCATATATAACTGAATATAGTTTCTGTAAAAAGGAATCAACGGATGAATCAGCCAAGATAGAGTTCCATGATAGAGAAGTAAGATGTTCGTATAAGGAGACGTAGTCGCCTTTTCTAAAGTTATAGGACAAATAATGACTGTTCCCTGAAAATTTATGAAACTTTCTAGGTGAGCAGCGGGAAACCCTAATGAGGAGGATAAGGTTTTAGACTTCTAATGTTTTGATTCGTTCTTAAAAAAAGTGATTAACTTGCCATATTGTAAAATATATGTATTTTCTTGAAGTTCTAATATCGATCTTAACATGTTATATTTTGTCCACATAGAAGAGGCCACAAATATTTTTTTTGCGTTAAAGAAGTAACCCTAAAGCACGTCTTCGCTTAACCCAAAGATCGTTTTTGTAATAAACATATCTGGATTTCTTCGGTAGCAAACTTGATGTGGTTTCTTTAACATCTCTAACAATTTTTTTACGGAGAGAACCTTTTCTTTTCATTTCCATCAATATTATAAGTGCCGGAGCAGTTTTTTTGAAAAATTTTCTCAAATAATAATTTGCTAATTTGCTATCAACAAACGAACAAAGCAAAACACAACAACATCATCATCAGATCATAAAAATCAATTTATTGTGGTCAATTGAAGTTTACGTTTTTAAAACGTGATTATTTTCAAAACTGTAGACACACAATTTAGTATTTACTACTTCACAGGACAGCCTGTACATACAAAGAAAATTTCATTGTAACAATTTATTCTTATCTTTACTAAAATATCACGTATGAGTAAACGATTACAAACTTACTAAGTGCGAATCCTGGTTTCAAATAGATCGATATATTTATGTACTTTCGTATCTAATACTAATATTAAACATACGTCATTATTTAACTTTATAAAGTTGTTAGTTTTAAAATATGGTATAATTGTAAAAATTGCTCACACATTAAATTATTACAATAATATCAGACAGATTATATTTGGAAAGTTAATAATATTATCTGTTAAAAGTAGAAGACGGCCCACAGAGCTAAATTGATTGGGAGTATTAGTATTAAGTAAATTACATCAATTTTAGAACTATACACCTGCACAAATTCAGATCCCCCGGTGATTTTGTAACACGCTATTATTTATTATTGCGTACAAAAATTCTTGCAAAAGTCTTACCTACGTAAGTTTATTCTACAATTTTGTTAAAAGTTTGCAAAGTAATAATAAATATTACTTTTCTGATGGTAAAATTTAAGGAAACAATTTTGTATTTTTACTAAAGCATGTCATTGTTGTGTCACAGAAGACGATACTGTAATATATGACAAACGAAGACGAGTGCATTTTGCAGAAATATTTGAAGGAAACCTAAGTTGTTTTTTTCTTTAGTTCTTACTAAGGTAATAGCTATTTTTTTGAAAATTAGCTCCGATTCAGACATGCCAAGTGATAGAGAAGAAGCCGCTGAAAATGCGATGAACTTTTTAATTCCATAGAAACCAATATCACTGTATAACTTAGCTCACTCAAAATTTGAGAAATGGTGCAAAGAAAAAAAGGTGATACATATAAACGAGAAAGTTCTGCTGGCTTATTTTGAGAGTAAGAAGGATTTTAAATCATCTAAATTATGAACGCATAACCAAAAAAAAAGGCATAAACATTAAAACTATCAATTATTTCATAGCATTTTTAAAAAGACAATCCAATGTATACAAACCCAAAAATTCGAAGGTTTTCTCAAAAGATAACCTGCAGATGACAACAACTTTTTAATGGCTAAGGTAAACAATGATCTTCACCCATTATTGTGTATTTCAACACAATTTTTACAGGTTGTTTTAATTATTGGTATCACAGGAGCATGTCAAAAGACAGAATTAACATTTTTACGTGTCGAGGATGTTACAGATGACCAAACGTATTTCCGAATAATTATTCCCAATACTGAAACAAAGACAATTCGTGAATTTATTGTAACCCCAGAAGATTTGGACTTAACTTTGTCGACGTTATTACGAAATATATAAATTTACGTATGGCAAGTGTGGTATCCAATCTGTTGACATTAATTCAATTGGTAGATTACCAAAAAAAATTGCACAAGTAATTGACTTCCCAAATCCAGTGCTATACACGAGGCACTGTTTCAGAAGTTCTTCG
This sequence comes from Abscondita cerata, assembly GCA_030710515.1. Classification (NCBI taxonomy): domain Eukaryota; kingdom Metazoa; phylum Arthropoda; class Insecta; order Coleoptera; family Lampyridae; genus Abscondita; species Abscondita cerata. The sequence goes on from JALBCR010000973.1 coordinate 243,423, forward strand.
GCAACCTTCCTTGAAGACTCGGGAACCAACTTTTTACAAATTAAGCAACACGGTGGTTGGATTCTCTTGAAAACAGGAAACAAATTGCCGAAAATATTTTGGGAGAAGCTTCTATCTCCACTAATTATAAACAAACAATTTTGGTCACCTCATCTAGAGTTACACTAAGTAATTGTCACAATTGTAAGATAAATATTTATAACTGAAAACATTGCTAAATTTGTTAAATAAATGTTTTTGTGTTTTGAACAACCTCAAAAACTTTTTAGTAATTTTTCATGTCTGAACGGGTTAAAAATGATTTCTGATTCTCCTTCAGCTCAATCAGTAACAACTTCTCCTAACTTGACAAACAATGACCAAATTAAATATCTAATTATCTCTGTGACGGCACCATAAAAACTAGTACTACAGGGTGGGGCACTACCAACGAATTATTTTGTAGCACTAAAACGACAAATAATGTAAAAATATCAAGGCATAAATATATCGAAATTATTTGAAACCACATGTTAAAAATATTTTCGATTGTACAGGGTGCTCTAGAAACACATCTATATCAAAGTTGGGTTATTTTAAATGGAGCGCTCTGTATTTTTTTCTATTTTTGAATAGTAGGATAAAAAATAATGTATGTTCTTTAACATGTCTCTATACCAACTTACATCCGTTTCTGAGATAAATCGATTTTGCCTGATTTGCAGACTCTCCAAAAAAAATGCAATAACTTCAAGATAAATAAGAACAAGCAGTTTTGTTTTACACAACTTTACTAAGAACCTTTAACATCCCTTTTGCAATATTTACTATTATGTTATGATGTACAGAGTGTTTTAAATACTACCGCATAACGCTAACGACTTAAAACTTAAATAACTTGCTTAACTTAAATGGAACACCCTGCATTTCTGTAGCTTATTGGTATTAAAAACGAATTACCTTTCAATCGGTATTAGGGTTACCAACCCCTAACTCTGATAGTTTTCCAGATATTTTAAAATTTGCTAGTTTAACAATTTGCAATTTATTCGAATTTAAGTTACCTGTTAAAATTAATGAAATAGCTTAATTCAATATCATATTAACACATTGCCATTGTATGTTGTTATGTTCTTAATTTGTTTTTGTTGCAATCGACTTGAGGTTAGATTAGAGGAAGAGTTCAGATCACTCATAATAATAAAAAATTATAATTCTCTAAAGAAGGTTGCAAGCAACAAATTCGTTCTAAACTAAATAGATATAAATTTAAAAAAGTTAAACGAATGTCAAATAGTAAACATGGTTGGAGAAATACCAACTGCTTTCCTCTTATACATCTAGTTTGAATAGGTTTTTTTTGCTACTTGTGACATGAGAAATAAGTAGATGGTTTCAATACCTACTCGGACTATGAAAAATGTCACTTTACATGTCAAAATTAGAAAACTGACATTATTACGTTCAGTTATCGATACAAATAACGTATACTAGGTACTTCTAAAGCATTCTAACGAGAATTAAATGTAAGATAGTTCGTTGTGTTGTATTTAAAAATGAAGAAAAATGTTTTGCTGATTAAGTAGAATCATTGTGTAAATTATCGCATTTTTAACAACTTATGTTTTTCAATCATTTTCTTATCTTTCATCTGTTGGTAAATTATGATTTCAGGACCTTCAATGCTTGATAAAGACAACCGTTTTTCAACAGATTGCTTTGTCATAAGAAAATGACAATGCAATCTGTTGACCGCCTTAAAATTTAATATCCAGGTAAATGCAAATTTGCCTTACAATTTAAAGTCACATAAAAACAAGTTTTTTTGTGTCGATTTCAAATACCCTCAGATAAATTTCGCATAATAAACAAAAATTTTTTTCACATTTGTAAAGAGAAAGAAAGAGTTTATCTATCATTTTTGTAAAAACAAAAGTTCAGTTATTTCAAAAACAAAGATGGCGGGGGGTGTTCAATTGTTTTTGCAATAACCTGCTTTAACTTTTTAACGGTTTCACCGATTTTAACATTGGTATCGTTGAAAAGAGCGTTCCTTAAGCAATAAGAATCAACCAAAACATAGTTAATTTAGTTGAATCCTTCTCCGCTAGTGTGATAGTTTTGACACCATGACCCAAACTAAAAAAAATCAAATGGAATAATATGACTTTTCTTTATCATAAAGTAGCCAAATAACATCCAAATAGGCCAATAAAAACCATTTTTCAAAATCTCGTTCCTAAACTCAAATATTGGGAAAATGAGAATAATGGATATTTGAAGATCGAGGACCGCGCGGTAAATTTTCTAAAACTATTAAAAATTTAACACAAAATGAATAAGATGTTAAAGAGACATTGTGAGTCTAAATAAAATTCATTTAGGTATTATTTAAAAAAATATATATCATCACAAGATTCATGTTGCCCCAAAGGGACTAAACGCATTTTGAACTTATTGTCATTTTAATGTTACTCTCGTAATTCTAACCTTTAATTAAAAAGCAAGCCTAAAAACCTAAATAGGTATACTATATCCGAATTCGAATATGTTAGACCATCTATTTTGGAACCATTTACAAAGATTTTAGTGGCTATAATATAGTTACTTTACGGAATTCTTCTTATGAAATGGCCTGTGGTTCTAAATAGAACCGTTTTTTAATAAAACCCATAAAAGAAAAAAAAAGGATTTAATGGCGACCAAGGTGTTCAAAATGGCCTCCGTTATTTTGGATGCTCATCTGAAGACGCTGATGTGTTGAAAGAACAGCATTCTCAATTTCAGCTCTTGGGATGTTGAAGATGGCATTCCTGATTCTTGCAATCATATCCTCGCGGGAAGTTGGCCTTGTTGCTAAGACTATATCCTTAATTCTTCCCCAGAGATAAAAATCAAGGCAGGTTAAATCAGGAGACCTTGAAATATTTAATAAGTTTTAATATGTTCTCAATTATAAACAGAATAATTCCAAAATGCAACATCCAAAGACTCTTGTGTTAAATACTGAAGCAATTTTACGGAGAATCACATTACAAAAACTTGCCTTGGAAGCCAAGGGAACAGACTTCCTCTTCCGATCCAACGGTCAGGGAAGGTGGCATCTAAATACTGCCGAACAGCAAGGGCATAATAGGCGAGACAATCATCATGCTGGAAAAACATATTTTGGCGGACGTCCAGCGAAATATCATCCATTAAAATTGGAAAAACATTTCCTAAAAAATGTAAGTATTTTCGACTATTTAATGCTCCGTCCAAAATAAACGGACCAACAACCCGCCCTCCAATTATCCCACACCAAACATTCACACTATATATATATATATATGTATATATATATATATACATTTCCTTGATGCTAGACTTCTCCAAACCAGCGCGGATTATTTCGGGCCCAAAAGTGCGTATTATGTAAGTTCAATTGCCCATTACTACCGAAAGTGGCTTTGTCAGTCCACAACACATTTGACAAAAATTGAGGATTTTCTGCTCACATGTTTAATAGCCAGTGGAAAAATCTATCCTTCGGTCGAAATCCGGAGGAGTAAGGCCTTGGTGTAAGTTGATATGGTAGGGGTGTAGCCTAAAATAGCAAAAATGTAAAAAAAACATGGGGGTTTATAATTTGAGTGTAAAATAGATTAAACTTTATAAAAAGAGGTATACCTCTTACATACCTCTGGGTTTGAATAATGCGATGAACCGTACCATGAGGAATACCCAAGTCTTGAGAAACTTCTCTAGTACTAGTTTGGGGATTGATTTCTATAGATGCCATGGTATTAATAACATTTTGTTCGTTATTTTGCCTATTTCTCCGATTCATGACAGGTCTACGGATGCTATCGGTTCTTAAAAGGCGGTGGGCTAAACGCACAAACACGCGGCGATGGTATCACGGTCGATTCGGATAGCGCAAATAGAAGGTGCGAGCAGCGATAATCCCATTTTGAAAACATTCAAAATAAATCGCTAGCGTATTAAATGCTTCTTGGTTAGAAATCGGCATTTTAAAAAACACAACAAAATAATTTACAAAATTACGACTGTCATTTTATAATGCATCGTGTTTCATTTGTTTAATTTTCCAAGGCCTAAAGTGTAGGGTGCTTTAACTTTACTTTAAAACCAAGCCAACACTTACCTTGTTTTTCATTATTGCAATTAAAAGTATATTATTGCAAAAAAAGTATATTAAAAGTTAAAAAGTTATACCTTATACTTTTTAATTTTCAAATATATTATATTTTTTTGGCAAAGACGAACTGAACTACCTACCTATCTTTCTTTTTTCAAGACCACACACCATATTGCCAAAAAACAGCTTAAAACTTTACGCAAAGTACTAGATTTGGGGCATCAAATTTGACAAAGAATTTTTGTAAATGGTTTCAAAATATATGGTCTAACATATTCGAATTCGGATATACTATTCCTATTTAGATTTTTAGGCTTACTTTTAAATTAAAGGTTAGAATTACGAGAGTAATATTAAAGTGACAATGAGTTCAAAATGCGTTTAGTCTCTTTGGAGCAACATAAACGTTCTGATGATATATATTTTTTTAAATAATACCTAAATAAATTCTATTTAGACTCACAATTGTCTTTTAACATCTTATTCATTTTGTGCTAAATTTTTAATAGTTTTAGAAAATTTACCGAGCGGTCCTCGATCTTCAAACATCCATTATACTCGTTTTCTCAATATTTGAGGTTAGGAACGAGAATTTGAAAAATGGTTTTTACTGGCCTATTTGGATATTATTTGGCTACTTTATCACAAAGAAAAGTCATATCATTCCATTTGATTTTTTTTTAAATTTGGTTCATGGTGTCAAAACTAGCCCCCTGGTGGAGAAGGTTTCAACTAAATTAACTATATTTTGGTTGATTTTTATTGCTTAACAAATGTTCTTTTCAACGATACCAAATTTGTTAAAATCGGTGAAACCGTTAAGAAGTTAAAGCAGGTTATTGCAAAAACAATTGAACACCCCCCGCCATCTTTGTTTTTGAAATAACTGAACTTTTGTATTTACGAAAATGATAGATAAACTGGTTCTCTTTACAAATGTAAAAAAAATTTATTTTATTATGCGAAATTTATAGAAAATGCAATTTAAAAATTTAAGATGGCAGTTACGCCCTCTGGTGGTCATTTTTAAAATTTGAAAAAATTTTCCTGCAATTCTTCATGGCCGATTTACCTAATATTTTTTTTACACCAAAGTCATACGACGAACGGTTCCCGAGATATGGCCGAGGAACACTCTTATTGGGTCACCCGGTACAGGTGTATTTGGGATCAGTCAAATTACGTTGCCTACTTCCCATGGGCAGATTTCCTGAAAATATCCGTTCCGTCGGTTTTTACTATGGGAGTAGTAAAAAACTTTGCATATGGACTTGCTTTGGCATTATGCATTGTTGAACATGATGTGTGCATAAGTATAAGCGGCAGGGTGGCCAATCTCATCATCATTTGCCTACCTCACAGGAACATATTCCAAAAAACTGCTATTTCTTAAGCATGTTGACTTATGTTTCAATTTGACATTTTTGACAATGACGTGTGGTTGATTTCTCAGCCCGTCAAATCGGTTTGCCTACCTCACAGGGATCTTCCAAAACATAAACTAGCGATTTGAAAGAAAATGTGCGTTTTATAGACTTCTTATGAAATGGCTATCTATTTGCCATATAATTGTAATAGAATCACTCAGAAAACTGGATCTTATTAAGAAGTGCAAGTTCTTTCATTATCTCCCTTTGTGGGCACTATGCCTGTTACCTTACTGAATAGAAAATATATTGAGGATTCGCCGGAGAATGTGCTAACAACCGTTTCTAAAGTTTTACCGTTATTTTACGGGGAGGTCCTTAAAATAGAATGGCGATTGTATATGCATTAGAAAGTGTTCCAGTTTTATACTTTTTGTTAAATTTTATTTTTCTACATTTTAATTACACTAATCGTCACCGTTTTTATAGTCTGCTCCAAAGAGGAAATTATCTTAGAATCTTTAACTACACTAATTTCTTCTGGTATCTTGAAACAGACTTGAAGTCAGTCGAAACGTCGATAACAAAAAAGGTGCTGTGTTTGATTGATTCGTTACCACCTAACTCCTACAAGAAGACTCAATTTTTGGGAAACTAATTAACTACAAGATAAATTAAGAAGTCTTCATCATCACTGTTATTAGAAATTCGTGCGCATATGCTAATAAGGTTTACAGCACATTTATTTAAATTTGAAAATTTACCAATTAAAAATTTTGTGTTAATAAATGTTTTTCTTGTGTACCTCGTGTTTTTAATTGACAAAGTGGTAGGAAGTGATAACCAACATTTTTAAAGAGCATTGTTGAGCAAAATAAAACTTATTAATTTACCATTCTAACAAATGCTAAAATGAAATAAATTCTAGTAGGTAGTACATGTATATTAATTATGAATTACTTTAAAAACTAATTCATTGTAGCGTAAACAATGGAAATTAAATTGTGTAATTTGTCTAACCAATGGCAGCTAAGGAGGAATACTTACTCTTACTATCCTCACTACAAAAAAAATTCAAGAAATAGTTTTATATTATTTTTCTATCTATATTTCATAAATAAGATTGTTGAGAAAATGTAGCACTAGTTAAGCTGCCATGAGCGTGTGGTAAAACCAAACAATTTGACTATAAAAGGAGCTGGCCCCGCAATAAATATAAGATCGTTTTCAGTGACACAACATATGCATCACGGCGATATTTTGTTGTGGAACAGATAATGTCGCCTTAGCCCCTCCAAGTTCAAACTTTAACAACTCCGTTATTGAACGTGTGCTATAGTTAATTTTAATAGTGCTAGCTCTGCTATTTTAGTTCAAACGTCAAAACTTCGAAATTTTGTTGTGACTGGGCTAGCTTTATAGATTTAACCTTCAATAATTCAGTTAATAAAAGTGTGTTACCGTTAATTTTAATTGTGCTAGCTCATGTCATTTAATTGAAACGTCAAAGGTTCGAAATTTTGTTGAGGGAGAGCTGGATTCACCTCTCAATAACTCGGTTATTGAAGATCTGCTAGCGTTGAGCAAAGTTATCCCAACTGTTCTCTTTCGTGTGCAAATATTAAAAACTTGATACTTATTTGTGGGGGTGCTGAGGTTGTTTTAGCTCATCCAGATTCAATCCTCAATAATTCCGTTGTTAAAGGTGTGCTACCGTTGAGCACTAAGTTGGGGAGCCTGTGCTAGCTATTTTGTTTCGTCTGCAAACATCAAACATTCGGTATTTATTTGTAGAAGGACTCAGGTTGTTTTAACTTCTTTAGATTCATATCTTAATGACTTCGTTATTAAAGATGTACTAGCGTTGGGCTAGCTTGTGCTATCTCAGGTATTTCATATTGAAACGTCAAAAATTCAAAATTTTGTTGTGAAAGGCTGATTTCATCCTTCAATTATAATTTTAATGTTGCTGTCGTTTAATAAAAACTCAATTTTAAAATGTTAATATAAACCACGATAGAACATCAGTAACTAAAAAATAAACTTTATAAAACTTCAAATTAAACAAACGTTAAAGTGAATACAGACCCAGTGGTTTACTCCGTATGTTGCTATGGAAACAACATGTTTATTTTACTTTAAAATTCTTGGAATTTTAAAAGTATTTTAACTCCCTTAAGATTTAAAATGGTACTCTAATCTTTGAAAGGAGGGACTTAAGTTGATACTTCCGTCTTTAGAGTGCATAAAAATTTTTAATAGATGTAAAATGTAAATGTAAATATGTAAAAAGTGAAGTTAAATGACAAGATATTAAAAAATGCCTAAGAGAATAGTTGTTCAAAATTAGATTATTGGTCTATGTGCAAATTTCCAAAAAAATAATGACTTTTTAAAAATATCAGTTATCCGGCATTTTTTTCTGGAAATATTTTGTATGTTTTGTATGAGTTTATTATCCAGGCAATATTGTTAAAAATTGAAGAATTGATCATTTTATGACTATTTTAAAATAATTCTAAATTTGTAATTTTAATCTTTTGTTTTCTGTAGGCCAGAAAAGTTGATTATTTTATTTAAAAATTTGCACATAGACGTATAATCTAATTCTGAACAACTTTTCTCTTAGACATTTTTCAATATTTTGTCATCTAACCTCACTTTTACATATTTAAGGGATAATTTGCCGCCATGACAGTGGTCACATGACATTTTTCAAAGTGCATTTTTTGTTATTCGATATGCTAAATTTATTTGTTAAAAGAAATTTTTGGATATCTCAATTACAAAAATGTTTCCCATTTGTTGCAAACTCTTTGCCGGTCACTGTATAAACAAATTTAAGTTTTCCGTAGGTAAGACCGAATTGTCCCCTGCCGAGTCCACAATATAGAATAAAATTAAGGGAAACTAAAATAGGAAACCAGTGACATAGGAGATCCATAAAAAGGTAAAGTTGCAAACCTGCTTCAAGCTGTCCATTCATACATTCATGATTATCTAATAATGTACCGCATAGAAATATTTTTTTTATTCAGCTGCAAAAGCACTTATTTGAACATCACAAAAGCAATTCAAACGTAAGAAAGTTGTTATCTCAACCCTTGTAGTTTGCTTTACAAAAAAAAAATGGATTTTATCGAATAAATCAAAAACTGCTTATTTCAGCTATAGAACATGTCAGGTACTTTCCCATTGATTTTTGAAAGAGAGAATTCACTAGTGACAAATAAATTGGTGGTTTCCAATTGAAAAAATTGACAGGTATTTATGATTCCAAAGTTTGTACCAAATTTTTCGGACCCCGTGTACAATATTTTCGGTCGTCGAGAATTGTTTGTATTAGGGCCGTACTCAAACTTTAACAGCTCAAAAAATAATTTTTATCTCTACAACAACCTCCACGGTAGACTAATTTCTTTGATACCGTATATACATCGTAAATGTTGAAGTAATGCGAATAATTTTAAAAGCGCTGAAGCTAGGTATATAAATTACGAGTTAAATGTACGCAAAATTCGTACGGTGCAAAAATACACAGGGCGTTCCATTACAAAAATTAACTTTGGTTGACTACGTTTTCTGAATCACCCTGTGTATATTACTATGATGTAATTGGAATTTTGAAAGGGTACTTTTAATTTTATTTCTCTAGTGAAATAATAGATGTGTAACCACCCATTCTTTTTGAATTCAAATAAAAATAAACAAATGCAAGCTCATTTGTTTATGATTTGTCTCAGGTTTGGTAAAATTGTTGTATTATTCATGTCTTTTAATCTACCTTTTCACATAAGGGTTGTTGATCCCTCGTGTAATTACGGCTTTTACAAAAGTTACGTTTACGTATGCGCGAGTGTTATGTCAAAATGGTGAAATTGCTGAACGTTTACGACATATTATTAGTTTCGTTCAGTTTTAAAATTAAACTTTAACAAACGAAAACAAATTCGTACAAACTTAAATTAACATCTACCTTAGAATACAGGTGGGTGATGTTGCAAGCTCCTTATCGGTTGACTAGTCTTCACTTATTTTACTTGCAGGCTTGGGATACTGGTTTGAAAACTTCTATTAGATCTATTTTTGGTTCCAGCAGGTATCCTCATCAGTTCCTGCTTCGAACACTAATGGTGAGTTTTTCACTTTTTAACAATTTTGTTTAACGTAAAAAAAATTTTGTTTATTTATTTTTAGAATTAATTCTTATATTTATTTATTATTCTAGCACGTGTTATGTTTTATTAGTTTACACTAGCAACTTCCTAATGATGGACTGCTATTCAACGCCCACATTTCGTTGTTCGTCCGAAGTGTTACTTCGGAGGTTATTTTTTTTGCTGGCTTAATGCGGTATCTACGACGTATACATTTCAATTCTTTAGCCTTCTTTTTGGTAGTATTATTTATAACCATGATCACAGCCTTCTTTGATCTATCTTCATTTTAAAAATTTAGAACCTTAATTTGCCAATTTTTAATTAATTGTCCTTTTAATACATGAAACTGTCGTACAATTATTCTAACAATTTTGACATACGACTTATATGTCCGTAACTATTTTATAATTGATTTATTTCCAATTTTCGTTCGCCATGACTTTTTAGGTTAGTTTTTCTTTATTTTTTTGAATTTAAAACGGCGGAACCTATTTTCACGTTGTTGACTCCTGTAATCTAAACCTTGGATTCTATTATCCTTCTTTCTTATAATTTGCGCAGGCCACATTACTGATTTCCATCGTTTTTACCACAAATTGAACTAAAGTTTTATTCGCAAATAACGTCAATTGAGGTCGTTCTTTTGCTTTACCACGGACACACATGTCTATTGAACAGTTTTTGAGAATTGGAAAATGTTTAGGAGGGCTATTCACGTCAATGTTACTCCTACAGCACAACTCACTCGGATATGGTAAATTGTTTCTTAAACCTAATAAATTACATTTTTTATTTACATGGTTTGACTAAAGATATTCCTTTCAAGACTTCAATCGTCTGGATTTTTAATTAATTGTAATTATTCTTAACAATTAGTTTATTTTTATTAAATTGTCAACTCAAATTTATAAATCTGTCTTAGAAACAAGCCTTTTTAGATGTCGTCTGGAATGCTTAAAATTTTATTTTTAAAATGTGCAACTTTTTAGTCTATTTGAGAAGCCTGGTCACACTTTTTCGGACAAGTAGTCTGGGAGCCCATAATCGGACAATTACAGACAAAATGGTCACGCTGTACAGGGTGTGGCGCGAAGAGTTTTGATTAAAAGTAATGGCGGATAGAGTTATGTTAAAAATCTGAAATTACGAAGCTATAGGTTTTCGATGACGCCGAGTTCAAATATAATATTGTCCTTAATGTGGCACTTTTGGTTATACCGGAAGTAGACGTCAATTTTGTTATTTTAAATGGAACCTAGTATTTTTTATTTTATTTTCGGATTCTACATGAAATTTTAGATTAGCTGCGACCGTGGCCAATTTAAATTATTTATAAGCTGCTTACTTTAAATAGAACACCCTGTATTTTATTACATTTTTCGCTGTATTTTTTTAAGCCAATTCGTTTGGTATTAGTATTCCCTATACCTAAATCCAACCAGTTTTGAGATATTTCATTATCTTTGTTAAAACATAACAACACTTGATTATTTCAACATTAGTAAAGGGTAGACCATGGCTGTCAAAGATTTGATAGTTAGAACGTTTATGTTGTTTTGACAGTTTTCTTTACCAGTTTGTATTTCATAGTAAATAATGGCAAATGTAGGGTTTACTAATGATGATTTCCTAAATCTTATTATTATTTACGGCGAGTGTAATAGAATTGTTGAAAGGACTTGTCGTGTTTTTGCAGAAAGATATCCAAATCGACCAAATGCAACTGGTGATATTGTAAGAAGATTGCTTAAAACTGCCGTCAGTTTGGTCAATTTAAGACACAAATTAATAAAAATAAACCACTAGTGGACAATGACATAAACGAAATTAATGTTTTGGGTTATTTTACGGCCTCTCCAAATGCCTCTATTAGAGATTGTGAAAGAGATCTTACTTTGTCGACGAGAACAATTCATCGCATTTTAGAAAAACACAAATGGAAACCATTTTCGTATCTTTTGGTGCAGCACTTAAAATTAGATGATCCTCCTCGAAGGGTGTAATTCTGTGAATGGTTTTTAATGAAGACCCAAGAGGATGAAAACTTCATAAAAAAGTTATATGGTGTGATGAAGCAAAGTTTAGCAAAAATGGATTATTTAATCGACATAATTCCCATTTTTGGTCTAATGAAAATCCACATGTTATTAAAGAACGTTCTTTCCAAGATAGTTGGAGTTTTAATGTTTTTGTGCAATAAAAGACGATAAAATTTTAGCAATAAAATTTTATGATGAAAATTTAAACGGTGAACGATATTGCCACATTTTAAAAGAAGTCATACGACCCGCGTTACATACTTTAAGAAATGGAGAGGCGACTTCAGCTTGGTATCAGCAAGATGGAGCACCTCCTCATAACTTTGGGCGTGTTGCTGACCATCTTTACGACATGTTTGATGATAGATGGATTGCCAATCAAGGTCCGTTTCGTTGGCCAGCTCGCTCTCCTGATTTGGCTCCTCTAGATTTTGGTATTTGGGGTTACATTACAAATCAGGTATTTTCCAAACCTGTTACGACAAAGGAAGATATGATGTAAAGAGTCTTACTTGCTTTTAATTCTCTAACACCCGACCATATTTCCAGAATTACAAGACGTAGCTTAATGAAAAGGATTCATAAATGTTTAGAAGTAGATGGAGTTAATTTTGAACACTTATTATAAAACTTTATTTGTTTAATATTACATTTAGTTATTTTTGTTTGTAAGTTATCTAATTAAATTAATACAAAATACCTAGTCAACGTTTTTAATGATATCCATAATTAATAATCCTTTCAGGCTATTGGTTACTTTTCAGAATTAATAACTTATGAAAAATATCAAAATATCACCTTAAATAATGGAAATCATGGCCTACCCTTTACTAATGTTGAAATAATTAAGTGTTGTTATGTTTTAACAAAGATAATGAAATATCTCAAAACTGGTTGGATTTAGGTATAGGGAATACTGATACCAAACGAATTGGCTTAAAAAATACAGCGAAAAATGTAATAAAATACAGGGTGTTCTATTTAAAGTAAGCAACTTATAAATGATTTAAATTGGCCACGGTGGCAGCTAAGTTTTAAACACTCTGTATGAAATATCAATGAGTTGGACACATGGAGTTAACGGGCAAGCGCTTGTTGTTTATTAGTTACAATTTCACGTCACTAGCTTCGTAATTAATGGAGATATCGGTATTCAATGTAGACTAGGATTTTTCAAAATTTTTAAAAAAATCGAAATATCTCGAAAATACTTCATTTTTGGTATAGGACATTGTTCACAAATTTAATCTAAAATTTCATGTAGAATCCGAAAATAAAATAAAAAATACTAGGTTCCATTTAAAATAACAAAGTTGACGTCTACTTCCGGTATAACCGGAAGTGCCACATTAAGGACAATATTATATTTGAACTCGGCGTCATCGAAAACCTATAGCTTCGTAATTTCAGATTTTTAACATAACTCTATCCGCCATTACTTTTAATCAAAACTCTTCGCGCCACACCCTGTATATACTTATCTTTGATCTAATTGTATTTTTAAGATTTGACGCGTTTTTTATATTTTCGATATGTAATTTTTTCTTCTTCTCTTTCTGAAAAGATTTGTAATTAGTATTCAGTATTTCGTTTCACCCTCTTTCCGAAGCGCCGGTTCAAGGGCTCGTCAAAGGCTGCGAGGACGACATTAGCAGGTGGATGTAGTCGGTGCAACCCCAGTTTATAGCCTTTTGATGTATATGTACATGTACAATCTACAACTTTGCTAACTAAATTCTAACATTCGGTGCAACCTTTCATATGAATTAAATCAAGTTAATTTAAATCCATATCCTTCACTACTCATATAAATAGACAAAATCTTCTCAATGTTATGAGTGGTGTTAATTACACTTTTTAATTAGCTAATTAACCACACCACGTAGAATGCAATTTTTTTTTTGATAAATTTGAAAACTTATTAAAAAATTTTTGATGACACTTTATAAAAATTTTATAATCTACTAAATCAAAACAGTAATCAATATACTTTATTCAAACGAAAGTTTTCTCATTTCAAGAACATTTAATTGTTGAACATTTATTTGTTGAACATTACTTTTTAAACTTTATGATTATAAACGTATATAAAATTTTAATTTGAAAACATGAATATGAAGTAAAGATTGTTTTAAAAGTGTTGTATACAAAATTTAGAAAATTATGTACTGACGTTATTGAAGTAAAGTACACGTTTTAACCTCTTTAATGTTATAAAGCGCTTTGCCGTTTAGGAAAACCTCTTTCAATATTCATAACGGTTACGATTCATTTTCTTTTGTATTTACAATATGAGACTTTCGGGGCGCAATTTGATTAAAAATTGATTTATAAATACGATTTTAATTTAGCAAAACATTTTACCAGCAACCTATTGAATTTATAAATTTTTATTAAATTTTACGCTCGTGTTATAAATTAATCGTAACAATTACAAAAGAGAGTGGAATAAATAGTGTTCATAAAAATCATTTCGAAATTATGGTTTGAATAATTAATTACGTTGCAAACATTATCACAGACATTATCCAGTTAGGGAATAATTTATTAAAGCTAACCCGTGTGTACTACAAAAACCACTTTGTGTTTGATTTGAACAAAATTATTGTTTAATTAGCTCAGAGCAAGTATAATATTAACTGATATTGTAATTTATGTTACATTCGTTTTTTATATCAGTGATTGATATGGTAAGTTAAATTGAATTAATTATTGATTGGTAATTGGACTTCTTGAATGAGGAGCACCATAAACCATTCAATGGTTTATTTCGGCAACGTTTCGTGTGCTAAGGTGCACACGTCATCAGGCTTTCTAAACAGAATATTGTTCGTCACATAATGAGTCACCACAACAATGAGTTAAAGACGTCACACAATAAATAAATTAACATGTAAGTTGAATAATAAATATACAGGGTGTATTAAAATATGTGCCTAATAATTACACCACGCTTACACCAATTTGGTCTTGGACGAAGACTTAAGCACTTAACTTAACTTAAAGGTTTTGTAATTTGGCAACGCTGTACAAATTAAAGCTAAGATACATGCAGTAGTTACCCTTGATCGTATATGTTTGTGATTCTGCAATAACTCAAGATTGAATAAGTTTTATTTAAATTATACTCTCTTTTCGGCTACAATAGTTGTTCAAAATGAGCACCTGCAACTTCTAAACATTTGGTGCACCGAATAATAATGTTTGTTATTAGAGTATTAGAATATTTGAAAAGTGACTTTTACAAATATCAAAAATGATAATAATTAATTCGTCAATCATACATCAAGCTATCAATTTTTTATTATTACATTTTAAACATCAACGCAGCTTATAATGCATAGTTGCAACATCTTCCAAAACTATAAATCACGAAGATTTTGCATTCTTAAATATTAAATTAATACATAAATTATTACCGAAATATTATAATTTATATTTGATTACTTATTTTAATTGTTGAACTATGTGTTGTTGATACAATTTCAATGCAATTCTCAACCATAGTCAAAAAATTTTCAAAGTTTAAGCATTAATACCTCCTTAACCGAAGAGTTAACACTAAAACAGTATCAGAGTTTTTTGCTTATTTTTCAACGTAGAATAACGTGGTGTAATTATTAGGCGCAGGCTTTAATACACCTTGTATATTAAATAAAACACGAAATCTGTCCAGACGAACATACATACATACATGCATTAATTAATTATGTTATTGCTTATAGAGTTGTGAAGAAGATGGGAAAAAACTAAGTAAACACTGGTACAACGTCTGCAAAAAATTTTTGTTTTGAATTTTTCAATAGAAAACGTTCGTTCTATATAAAACTGGACACTTTTAAATAAGAATCTGCAAACAACCAGCTGAACTTACCATGATTTCAAAGTAAAATAGTCGTACATAGGCTCATAACCAAACTTACAGTTTTTTGGTTGAGATATTGTAAAATGCTAGGGATTTTCTTAATCAGGTCGACAAATACATATGATTCAAACTAAAATTTTTTTCCAAATTTTCGAACTTTAAAGTCGAATACTGTTCGAGATATCGAAAAGTAAGGGGCATATTTGGAATCAGCGTTAACAATGCATAAGAATTACATGTCAAGCGGAACCCTACAACGGACAACGACGACGGCGACGACGATTAAAACATTTTATGTAAATAATAATAATATTTAGTTGCAATAAAGATTTTTTAGGCAGACTGACAGAGTATCCTAAGGTAGACTAGTTTTGTGCAATCTCACATCTGTTGATAAGGAAGTGTAGATACAGAAGTTGATTTGAAACCGTAGTGTACGTGACAAAAGTAAATGTTTAATGGATGCTTAACAGTCGCTGGAAAAGAATAACTTATTAGTGCAGGTGTTAATGAAAATAAATCAAGGATACGTGACGAATGGAATTTTTTATTATAGTTCATATTACAAGTTACGATTAAGATGACTCTGTCAATCAGTGAACATGTTAAATAATGTACACTCTCAATTTAGTATTCGAGTAGTCAACGTGTTTCAAAAAGAACCCTGATAATTAATAGATCGATATAAATGCGGATATCAGAAAGAAGTGAAAAACACAAAATCGACGTATTAAAATAACCAATAATAGGTAACGGGTAAAATAAACAGTTACTGAATCACAACTGTAAAGTTAATTAGAATTACAAGTGACGTAAAGGTTAGTTAGTTTAAATAAGATTACTGTACGCGGCATAACCAAACATTTAAAATTAGGTTAACCTACTTTCTTTTTTTGATGTGTTGATTAAATTTATTACTTTGTAATTATTAGCGTTCCTTTAACGAACTCAAGACTCAAAAATCAAATATTTTAGTTTATCTGAGTTTATTTGAGAGTCTCATTGCTAAATAAATTTTTTTTTATTTATAAGCAAATCCTAGACGAAAAAGCAGCCTGAACAAGCGATTTAGATAATCGATTGATGGACGATTAATCCTTAAATTTGTATGTCAAAACTCAGTCACAGTTGACTGTCTAACTCGGTACGTGATTTTTTTGCTTTCAAAATTGGTACCCAAAACTGATTTGGTTTTTCTAGCATTGACGTTGCGTTGGTTGCCATAAGAAAAACAAGAAAAAAAGAAAAGTCCAAAAGCCGAAACAACGTTCATCTAAGGAATGGTACCAATTGGGAAATCGCTTAACTCATAGCCGATTACTATAAAATCTCTACATTACATTAAAGTACCAGCTGGTTTTCTGAAATAGGGAAAGGGTCAGTTTGACGAAAACTGCAAATTGGTTTTACTGAGTTCAGATAGTGTTACAAATTGTCTTTTGGATTATACCATGAAGAACGAGAAACGTGACCAACTTAGCCCGTCGGTAGTGTTGCTAAAGATGCAGAAATTGCAGAATTTATATGAAGAACCGAAGTAACTTCAGCAAAAAAATAATATTCGCAGAGTTTGACAACATATATTACACTTCTGTACATAGAATGACACGACGAACTAGTTTAACTATAACATATGTTTAATTAATTAAGGCCGCTATGTACCACCATAAAAAAACGACTTCTTCTTTATCAGATTCTGGTCACGCTGTTAATACAAATAGGTAATTAAGGCTGCTCACTAAGGGTTGTTATAGCGATTATTTCCTTCATCTGTCAAATTTAAATTTGCCACCAATCACGTACTTGGAAACTGATTTGACGCAGCCAATCAAAACGAAATAAAGCGACTATTCACCTTGGTGGTAAATAGTCGACTATTTGGTCATCGTCCTCAATATTTACCTGAAGGAATTATTTTTGACTCACGAAATAATCTTATTATAACGCGACCTTGACAAATTAGCTACTATTTTATTGCTACTAAATTTCTTGTAATTTTACAATTTGTCTCGACTTAATTTTGGCATTAATAATCAAAGATTAAAGCCCTCGAGCTAAAGCTCTTGGACTCTAATCAGATTATTAATGCCAAAATTAAGTCTCGACGAATTGATTCCAAAAGAAACTCGAAATTTAGATGCAATAAAAATAGTCGGCTATTTGTCAAGGTCTTGTTATATTACTGTCGATTATAGGGAAAATAATCTACAAGATGTGGTTTTACCCAGTAGCGTACAATTTATCAGCGACGGTGGCCGCCAGGCTTCTTTGCTACGGTGTATTAGGTATCAGATAACTTTAAAGAATAAATTAATACGGACGGTGTTTTTATGGTTATAGTAATTAGTAATCACACGCCGTCGGCCGGTTAAGTAGAAAACAATCCAGTCGAATGACTTGGATAGAATGTTTGCGAGCCATAGTACGAAGTATTACAGACTGGGTACTCGGTCACGAAAACAGTAGTAATTTTCAGGCAACGGTGCAGCTTTTAACGGAGATAACTGATATTATTACGACGTCACCGATATACTTATACTAATAATAATAATAGTCGTATTAAAATGTCACAGTTTCTTACACATGAGAATGAAACAGATGGCGGCAAATGTGATCAACGTGACTACATTTTAAATTACAATCATTCTCTTGTAAAATTTTACAATTCTACTTCAACACAAATATTTATTTCACAATTTGTGTAAATACTATAAACAACGGTATACCCAAAATTTCTTAAATACTAATTTGCACATAGAAATATTTAACGTAGATTTCTAACAGACAAATATTAGAATTATATTCATATAGTGTTATTCAAATAATTGGTGCTGCTTGGGATACTTTGTTACGTGCCAGAAACACCAATAAAACAATCGATAAATTTATCATAAATCGGTAGATCGCCAACCAAAGACACGACAAAATACTTACCAGTCATTGTTTACCAGAACCCGGTCTCTTTGAAACTTACCTTAAGAGTCATAAATCTGTAAATGACAACAACAAAAAAATCTAAATTTGCGCAAAATGCAATTAAACGCTTCGTTACAGTACAAATTTACAAAGTTTATCGCATTCAAACCAAAAAAAAAAATAATTTGTACAAAAGGAAAACATTAATAAAATGATTTATACCAACAAAAATATCAACACTAAAATAATTGAACTGATCAGATCATGTGATCGTTAACTTTTAAGAAATATGTAACGGTTAAGCATGCATTTCTCACCAAAAATAAAAAAATATACTGAAATAGCAATCCGGTCGTATAGGCAACCTTCTATTCGTATTTTACCAAATCTCCCTCCCCGAGTTAAAATTTTTGACGGCTATCAAGTTAGGGGATTTTTTATTTTCTAATCGATATATATCGATTTTCGTTTCGATTTTCATTTCTTTATGGTTTTGTAAAGAACCGCGTCTGCGAATTGCCACTTTACATTGGTGCCATCAGTGAATTTTGATATAATATACAAAGCTTTCATATTTGTAAGGGGGTGTATTTTTGGTTTCTAGGGAGGTCCTTTTCTTTTCTTTTTCTTCGTCTCTCGTTCTTTACTCTGACGTTCTTGACTCGTTCTGGATACTATATTTGGAATTGCTGCGTTGCTGAACCCGTCAACTTTTGCGTTACCACTCTGTCTATTATTTGTACTTACAACAGCTATTGGAACTTGGGGCTCTTATTAACTGACTCCTATGGACCATTTTCTTATTGGTCTATGCCCACACCCTACTCTCCGCTGATCGGGTACGACTTCTAACTTCTGACCATAACAAATAATACTAATTAAATAATAAATTGCACTACATTGGAACGTACACAAGGTCGATATGATTTTGCTGTTTATGCGTTTTGCACTTTTACTAACCATACATTGACATGCTAAATCAGTTTCACTGTTTTATGCACTCAAAATAACATTTTGCATCAATTTATTGATTCAAAGGCTTTATGTTTATTTTATATAACTTTACGAAAATCTTAATTTACTTAACTTAACTTAATTTATAAATACCGGATATCAGGTGTTTGTGAATTTGGGCTGGAATTCGTGGATCAAATTATTGAATTGCAGAACAATGTCGTCGGGAATCGCGAAGACCAAATGATCAAATTAAAAAATCTTTTTAAAATGGTACGGGATTCTCCCAAAAATTCCCAATACTGCGAAATACAAATCGCATTATTAAAGTAACGAATTGAACGAAGGTGAAGTAAGAAAAGTTAAGTATTTCAGTTCCTTGTTGTTAAGGTTAATTTTTGTTAATTTCATAAAAGACAATTGTAACAACAATTACTACCATGACACTAAAATCAATCGTTGTTATGGTTTTAACAACTGTTTTTAAATTTTTAAGTAGTTGGCCATTAAGGGTTGGTTTTTGCTCAGCTTAAAACCAAAATAACACTCTTGGCCTCGGTGAAGGGGTTCTTGACATGTTGATATTAAAATATTCAAAAATGGTGTTTTTTGTAAAGTTATCAGAAATTGTCATTAATAAAAGTTGTTTGAAATGATATTTTAGACTTATACCCCGAGTTTCAGTTCAATACTGACAATTTCATTTTTTTTCCCAATTTCATAAAAATTTAGAAATGTTTGATGTTTTATCAGCTTTTAAATGCTTTAGCTTTTTAAATTTTTAAACTTTTACTCTCTTTATTATGCGTAAAAGACAATTTGAGACACAAAAAGTCAGTACTGATCTGAAACTCGGGTTATAGGCTAAAATATTATTTCGAACAACTTTTCTCAATGACTATTTCTGATACCTTTACAAAAAACACAATTTTTGAATGTTTTAATAGTAACAAATTAAATTTGACATGTACCAAGAACTCTTTCACCGTCGTCAATAAGTGTTATTTTGGTTAAACTAAGCAAAAACTAACCCCTAAGTCAGTTTTAAGGGGTTATTAATAATAAAAAAGTTCTTTATACTATGCGTAGTTTTGGGAATTTACTCTATAACAAAAAAACGGCTAGGTAATACATTTTTTGAACTCCTGAACTGTAAAGCACATTTTTCAGTTGTTCATACTTGTCTTGAGACTTGATTTTTACACACAATGCGGTAAAGTACAGCTACTATGCGGTAAAGTAGTAGCTGATTTATCTGCTGTGTAGGAACGTTTTAAAATTAACTATGCATAAAATCTGATAAAATTGATTTTAAAAAAATTATTTTTATCATACTTGACACGATAATTACCGAATTAGGGCGCATTTAATTATTTATTGATGATAATATTGATGGCGTCATCTAAACGTCAGTTAAGTAAATGAACTGACAAATATTAAGTGGTGTATGTCAAGCCAGGCTACTTAAAATCAGTAGAAATAATTTTGTTCTTTTATTGTGTGTAAAGTGATTTTACGGCGCTCCAGCTAATGTGCGCTATCGCACCGTAAAACTACTTTCCACACTCTAATGTAAATAACTATTATAATTTGGTGTAGACATCAAAAATTTTTATTAAAATTTAATAGGAGCTTTTTTTATGTTTATGTAACACTTTTTAACAGATAAAAAAACCCACACTTAGGTCTTAATACCCGGATATATTTAAATTAAACAAATAAAGAAATAAACATACACGCAACATTTTTTTGTATACGCAGAAGTTTTATTAAATTGTATTGATAGAGTGTAGAAATTAATTGTTTTAAATTGATTTTAAATTGTTTTGTTTATTTTCACAATGTTGTTGATCAAAGTAAATCATGGATCTAAATAAACATTTTGTTTTAGATTTATTTAGATATATTTAAATAATTTTTCTTCTAAATTAAGATGAAATACAAAAATTTTAAAAACAAATTTTCTATTGTAATAAATGGGAGATTAGATTAAAAATGTCAGTTAGGCAAAATTTTAAACAAATTCTCAATTCTACAACCCACTTATGCGCCTACAACAAAATTATTAATAAATATAAAATAACAAATTAACAGTATAGTATTCGTTAAAAATTTGAAAACAATAGGTATTTTTGTTACAAAGATGATTTAAAAAGGAACTAAAAATATAAATTAAATTTTGAACGTTATACATTTTCCAAAGAAAAATTTTTGGACATGTGTGAATACAAACTTTTTCCAAAAATTGACCGCAAGAAAAACACCCCAAAATATTTTATTTTTTTTGGAAACACGTCTTATATTCTTTTTACTCTTGTGTTTTTAGTTTATAAAATTTTTGTTCAATATTATGTCCTTATCTTTTACGTGGTTTAATATTTATTTAATAAAAGTTTGTAGTTAATAAATGAATAGCTTTCTAATAGCAAGTCAAGCAAAAATGTTTGAAGGTCGGTCCCTTGTCATAGTAAAATTTATAGTGGTGCTTAGTTGCTTGAAACAAATATAATTGCCGGCCTCGTTTTCTCTCTTATTCTAATGTCTAAACGTATTATTATTATAAGTAATGCGACATCTAGTGCTACCGCAACACGTCTCAAATTGATTTGCATTAAAGCAACTTTGTCGACAGATGTGTAAACATAAGTCGATCCTTCAATTATTGTAGCCAACTAAGTAGTGGCTAAAATATCACTAGACATGATTCTTTTGGGACTCATTATTGTACAAATGGGCGCTGTCGACTATATTACCCCCCAGGTGGGCACACCCAAAGGTAATATAGTACAGACTTGTTGCACTCAATTTGTCGTTTACAATCCAACAATTGAAAATTTTAGAATTAATAAAAATTAAAAAAATTTACGAAGTGCGGATAACAGAAACACAAACAGTACGATTGCAATTACATTGCTAGAATAAATACAGAGACGCCTAGGAAAAACTTTGTAGCCCGCTTTTTTAACTTTTTTTATCATTTTTTTTCATTACCACATAATAACACTCCTAAAGCAACAAACATCGAAACTACTTAAAAAAATTGTACAATTTAATACCTAAGAAAATTACTTTTGCAACTTTTTAGAGCTTTCAGTTTACTTCATCGAAATAGTTGAGTGTCGCCAGACGCAAGCATTTTTCATTTGAAAATAAATTGCAGTTGTATATTTTCGCTGGCTAACTTTGTTTCTAAGTTACTCAGCACTTTTTAACTATAATCATTCATTTTTACTCATCGTCAAGAAGAAGTTGCGGTTTTAAATTAATGAATCCTCCTTTAAGATGAAGTTTTATCGGAAATCCAAATTGTTTGGATGTTCAATAAATTTTCTTTAGAAACCAATCGCGCTGCAAGTTTCCGGGTAGCTTATTGAGAAAATTAGTTTAATTGCTATTGATACGGGAAATTTCGAACGTGAAGCTTTGTGATGTATATTGACTAAAAGCTTTTGACTAAAACATTACTTTTATTAACAATGCATTATTAATTGGTAAGAGAAAGCAATAACAGAAGTTTGCACTTTGGCATAGTTGATTTTGAAAAGGACGCCGACGGACGACAAAGAATTTATAGCTCTCTTGGAAACAATATCTCATGTATTGATTTCAGAGACTTCCTAAAACTCAAACAAACTTGGCATGCATGACTAGATAGTGTATATAGATCTTTACGGACTGGCCCTTTGAGACATTGTTATCGTTCTTATATACACGATTGTGTAATAAAAGGGAATTCGTTGTAGCTATTGTTACATTTGTGGTATACATCAGAAGTAGAATTATTATCTGCACAAACTTCAAATGTACCTAAATTTTTATTAAAATTTATGTTTCACCCAACACACTAACTTAGTGAATTAATCAGAATAATGAATGAAACTTTGTAACATAATATGTTTTGAAATAAATAGCGGCTGTTGTATACACTTACATTACTTGCTAAAAACATTTTATTTACAAGTATTTGTTTATGTCAGGGAGGAGATTAGATAAAACAAATTACTGATGTTGTTTTTTTTCTAAATCGCCACAAAAGACTTTACTTTCATGAATCATTTGAATCTTCAAAGTAGTATATTTTCTATAAAATATGAAAGTTCCGTTTTTTTCGTGAGAGAAAAATTTGCTCACGAGCGATAGCGATCAATCTCTCAAACGAAGAAAACGAAATTTACCTCAAATTTACTATCTTTTCAAAACTTAAAGTAAATCAGGAGTTTATCGTTATGACATGACAATGAAAACCATATGTCTTTGGAGAATTATTTGAACATCTTTTTCCTCTGTGCCAAAAAAAAATTTGTTTTTTTTAATTAAGGAACTTCTGATAAAACAACTTCATTAAATCTGGTATCATCCGGGAATGTGTTAATATCTTTATATTATTGTAAATAATACTGGTCGAATTGTGACTGCATGTAAATTGACAAAGTCGTTTTAAAATAACTTAAAAAGCCAAAAATTAAACATTAAATGCAAGTCAGTATATGGTTTTTTTACTCATACCGGCAAAACCGGTGCTGTGCCGGTGCCGGTGCCTGTTCCGGTAACGTAGAACAGCGTCTTTTACACTAGATCGGCATATCGGTGCCGATCTGTTTCAGTACATTTGAGATGTTGATCGCCAACTGCCTCCCCACCATTTGGAAGTCTTCCGGGTAGTCTTTTCTTGTTTGGTTTACTATTCTTTACCACTTTTTTTCCAGTCTATTTTTGCCAAGCGTTTAAAAATAAATATATTTATTTTGCTATTATCACATATCGTGCTTGCAATCGTCAAAAGTACGTTTGTAAATATAATATAAGATTAATAATGTAAATAAATTACATATCAATAACATTGTGGTTCAAAAATTCACTATAGGAGTTAAAACACATATTGAATAAATAATTTTTACTTTGTTCTTAAATAAATTAAAAGGTAAGTTTTGGTCATTTCTTGGTAATTTTTATAAAACGCACACCTATGAAATCAAAACTTTTTTCAGTTTTATTCAAGCGTATACAGGTTGGTCGTAAATTATTTCTGCTTCTTGTGAAGTGTTTGTGATCGTCTATACACTCTATACTATATCGTTCAATATTTTTTTACATACTGTAAGGTGTCTAGAATGTATACGCATGAAAAAGTTAAAATATTTAATTCACGGTAATTATTTTTACAGTCGGTTCTACAATTTAACTTTGAAATGACTACCTTGCGCTGGAATTTAAATATATCATTCCCCTCACTAGATTTTTCCCATGCAATGACTCCGTATGCAATATGTGAGTGAATAAGAGAAAAGTATGACATTTGTAAAACACTTTTTGAGGTCAAATTCGATAAGTGTCTAAGAATATAAAAATTTTTAATAGTTTTTTACCTATTTCACGACAATAGTGATGCCGCCGTAAAAGCTTATCATCTAATTGAAGGTTAAGAAACTTGACACTTTTCGGATTATCACCCCTGTCATAATCCTTTAAAGTATGTGTTCAGTTCACATCATTCGTCTTTTCCTGGACCATCTGACTATATCTTCAACCTGATGTAATTCCTTTATTTTGTCATTTCTTGCGTGGTCTAGCAATGTTTTTCCACATACCGTAGGTTGTAGTTATATTTCAATTCTTTTACAAATTTGTATACACATATTTATTAGTATCTTTTATACATTAAAAAATAGACTTTACTGTGCTAAATCCGTAAATGTTGACCATTAAAATGTCCATTGTGACACACAAGCTTATACCGATTTACATGGAAACAAATGTTTAATAGTTTTGTGCCAAGATGATACTATGATTAAAACCAAACAAGGGACGTGTAAATGTAATAGTAGTATATATTTCTCTTTCTCTAATGTAATGAATAATAATAGCCAAGGATGTATTGAGATCTCTGAAAGGTACCGAATGTGTGGTAAAAAAAAACTTTGGATAATAGTCGACGTTTCGCACCACGGAGTGGGTGCTTTTTCAGGCCGGTGTCCAACTAGATGACTTATATATTTGTTTTTTATTAAAGGAAATTTTTATTGTGTAGAATATTAATGAATTGTAATTAACACCGTAAGGATTATATAAAATACTATGTAAACAAACGGCAACATATATGGGGGGGGGGGGTTAAATATATTGCGGTGTTATTTATTTGTTATTATATATTTTTTATTTTGTGGTTTTATTCTACCACGTATTCATGCATTGAATCATACTTAACAGCCTCAAGCTGCACCAAATGACAAATTAACAAATCTTATTTATAACGAAATAAGAAATCTTAAATTCATCATTTTCAAATTTTATAATTATAAATACCCACCCAACATACGTTAATTAACCTAATAAATCAATAAATCAACCAGTGGCGGCTCGTGGTCAATCATACTGGGAGGTCAAAAATTAATTTAAAAAATAGACATACTTAAAAAAATATAAATAACTTAAATGCACCGCAAAATTTTATACAATCTATAATTCTGTTCAAAATATAGCGATTTTTCGAAACATTCTCATAAAAATCTCTAAGGGATTTTCTGTAAGTATTGTCTAGCTGTGTACGAATATCAATATTTCCTACGGTTGCAAAATTTACCGAGCATTTCATGTGTTCTGCAGACGAAGCATGTTTTTTTTATTTCCTCTTTTAAATGTTTTAAATCTCTTACACCGGATTTGCACTATAGCTAGTCTGACCAGTCTTTAGAAAATAATAAACAAACAAAACAGTAAAATACATTTGATACTTCACAACCACATATCCAGTTAGCTAAATCGTACATTACCTTGCAAAAGTTTCGATGAACATCTTTATTTTTGTCTTTGCTAGTTTGTCGTAAGCTTAGTTCTGGCAAAGGACGACCATTTGCCTTGAACTCAACTAATTTTGTAAAATTAAGTTTGTTAGCACTTTTCAGTTGTTTAATTTTCTGCACCACCGACATTTTCTATTATAGCTCATGCACACGCGAATCAAAAATAGTATTTTTACAAAACAACACAGCAACCGTAAAACATATCAATATAAATTCTTAAATTGATTTAAAACACACGAAAATCGAATCAAAAATCGAGCGTAGTTGTACACCCTATACGAAGTCAACGTAAACTACGGGACCCGGCTCATGACCCAAAGTTGATTATTGTTTCGCCAGCCCAACGTTGAAAAGGATAAATTACGAACGACGGCCGATAAATTTATTTAGTTATTGTACTTGCGACTTAATTACCTATTCTAATAAAATACGTAATAATGAATATTTTTTATATATTGTAAAAATTTTTGGGAGGTCATTGACCAAATGACCATATGGACAAGCCGCCACTGAAATCAACTAAAAACAAAACACAACATTCAATTATATTAAAACTAAATCGTTCGGTACCTTAAACTGATCTATTCCAATTCCACCTGCACAACTTGTCACACCATTTTATTGTCAAATCCATATAATCATCATTCATGTCCTCAATTTTACATTCATCACCAACGATTCCAATACTTTTATTATCGTCCCTTGCAATTTCGTTCTACACCTTTCCCGGATTTATTTTTATTCCATTTAATACACTTTTTTTTAGATTTCTGTCTTTCTACTCAACTGTCATCTCATATTATTTTAATAATTTTTTTATCTTCTGTCACTTTTGTTATTTTATACCTACTTATATTTAGAAATCTTAA
Organism: Abscondita cerata; assembly: GCA_030710515.1. NCBI lineage: Eukaryota > Metazoa > Arthropoda > Insecta > Coleoptera > Lampyridae > Abscondita > Abscondita cerata. The sequence continues at coordinate 270,513 of JALBCR010000973.1, forward strand.
AATTACCTTTAACAATTTTATACCATTACAATAATCATTTTACATACTAAATAACAAAAAAATCTTCATCACATTATGCAACCTGATTCACCAACATTACTTTATATTTAAATTAACAATTTCAGCAATATATTATTTATTTGGTCACCGGCCTGAAGAAACGCCCACTTCGTGGTGTGAAACGTTGCCTCAGTACGGTGCACATTAAAGCATGCTTTAATTTTACTTATAGTATGTTAAGATCAACATTAAAGCTTTACGGAATTCACAATACAGCAAGTTAATCGCTTTTTAGGAGAACGAATAAAAAAATTACAATTCCAAGAAATCTCAAGTTCTTGAAAAAGCTAATAAATATTTGATGATGAAGGTTGGTTCAAATTTATTATTTGGGAATGAAATTTAATTTTTTACATTACAGATCGCAAAGCCAAAAATAAGTAGCCTATATAAAATATCCTTCGTTGAAGTAGACAAAAATAATAATAAACATTACCACAAAATCTGTAGTGTATTACAGTTGTATACTTATTAAAATACAAAAACATACGAAATAATTAACATTTTTCTCATTCATTTATTGTCACATTAAAACAACCTTCAATTTACTTACTTACTAAATGTAAGAAATGGTGCCCTCGGGTATATAGTGGTGGAAGGAATTGAGGAGATATCAACTATTCATGGCTCCTACTCTTACACTATTGTTGATGTGTCCTGTGAAGATAGTATATGTGCCACTTTAACTTGACCCTCAAATGATTTTTTAACGTAGCTTTGGACTACTGAGCTCGACTTCCAACCTCCTAGCCTTTTTAAGAGTAACAAATCTCCACCATTGTCTACGAGTAATGTGGCAGCAGTCCTTTAAATGCAATGCCAACATCAACTAATTTTAAGTAAATTGCAATTTTTTTAGTAAAATTTCCTTATGGCATTGTGACTATTCTGCGAAACCGCAACTATATGAACAGTCTGTCACTTTCAATATCTGTTAGAAGAGCTATGTATTATTCCAATATTGCAGTGCATCAAAGATTATTTACCACAAATGACTGAGGTGAGTCTGTTATTGAATCAGGAATAGTATTACAAGCCAGATCTTCTAGAAAATTTGTGTCGGCTACTTTTATTTTAAATTGCTCATTAAGCACCATATTTACGAATTATTAGAACAACTTGAAATGTATGTGTTAGGATGATTTATATATAAAGTAAATGGAAATTACGTTTTGTGGTAGTAGTTCTCTTTCTTCTTTTTCTGACGATTTTCTTAATTCTGAATGAGTAGAATAAATAATTTCATGTGATCCAAAGTTTATTTTAGTTTTAGCCTGTTTAAGAAAACTTCATAAAATAAGTAATTTTGAAATGATAATTTGTTTCTAAAATTAATTCATCAATTTTAGTTACAGTACTTTAATGTATTGTAACTTTCTGTCGTTAAGTTACTATTTACTTTAATTAAATGCGTTCACTGTCGCTAGAATTTTGCTTTTGAAGGTTTAATTTGAGACCTTGGCCGTCAAATTACGTATTAATTCGATTTAAGGGACTCGCTTTTGGTAAGATATTTTCGCTTTTGCTGGTTTATTTACGTTATTAATGCCACTTGTTTTGTAATTTGCTTGAGAATATGTAGGGCACATACTTATTGATTAATTACGTATTAATTAATTTTTTTTATTACACTTTATTTTTCGCCTTTCTTGGAATAAGATTAGCACAAATTAGTGCACTTCATCTACAATTTTTTTCTTTGCTTAAAAAATCCCTTACTGTATTCATTCTCTAGTCGACAAGCTCTCCTAGACCTAAGATGTCCGTATAAACACGTTAGTGGGTCGGAAAGTTTTAATATGATATTTTACTTGAATTAAGTTAGTAGGTCAGTTACCCTTGTTCGCTTTGCGGTTATTGTACGATTTTTGTTCAGAATATAATGTATCTTTGATATAAATGGGATTAACGTTTGCTATTAAAAGCAGTTTTGTAAAGAGAATTTTTCCGCTTTCATCGGCATAAATTTGGTTTATGCCTTTTCGTGACAAAAAAGCCGGGTCCCCAAAAAGCCAGTGTGGTAATTAGTAAATGTATTTGAGGTGACACGCCTTTTAAGGCGAATTATAAAAATAATTTCTTTTAATATTGCACCACGACAACTGTCTTCCAGGTTCCTTTTTTTAAGTGTTGGCCTCATTCAGGACTACGTTCACACCTTCTTCGTCGACTGGATCGTGCTAAAAGCCTCCAAGTCGTCGTTTACCAGCAGCTTGGCTCTAGAATACTTTACGTTATTGAACTATTCGCGTTATTAAGTTTTATTGCTTTGCAAAAAAAATCGGCATTGGTATCGAAATAAAGTTTGTACATTTAGTGAGATGAAACTCCATCGTTTTTTTTTCATTGTAGAAGCAATTTTGTGTTTAATGACCAAAATAATCTGATATTACTCGTTATGATTGCATTTGTTTCATTTTGTGAACTACAAGGCTAATTTTGTTAAATTCGTGTTGTAACGGTCAAAGAAGTGTGCAATAAGCTGCGAATACCAAATTATTAAGTTTTGTATTAAGGTTAGTTAAATTTACAAATTTTTGTGACAAACATCATCCTTTCTTATTTAGAATTTAGGTTTATTATTTATTATTTTTTTATTTATTACTATGTTCCAAATGCGATGATTTATTTGTCTTATGTTATTTTTACATGGTCAAGAATCTTTTTAATTCGTATTCATTTAGGTTTTAATAACATTTCATATTTGGAATTGTACTTAACTCAGGGTAAGTCGGGAAATACCTACTTGAGGGACTTCTGGTAAACGAAGGCTGGAGGTTCTTCGCCACCTCATCTCCGTTTGGCGCCACTTGAATATTGACAAATTTCTTAATGTGTGACTACTCAACGACCTTTTGATACGACCTTGGTTAATCCACGAAAGCAGATTTCTCGCGGACCACGCCGTTTTCCTTTCTAAGCTACGCAGATCCACCAGTTTATGTTAGGTTTTATTTATTAATAACTTAGAGTTTTTTGTTCACGTAACAATATTACAGTAAAGAAAAGACAAACTCACAACTTCTACTGTTTATAATGCATTAAGAATTTTCCTAAAAATATGAATTTTATCTGTGCATCTATCTGTCTGCCCGTAGGACGCAACAATTTTCAAACTCTTAACATATGATATTAAAAATCAATAAGTTCACAGTGTCCACTCTATATTGTGTCAGCTTTTCTCAACGTAAAAATCCTTACAACCTGCATTTCCAACTAGTTGTTGACTTAACACATCTGATTAACGCAACTAATCCATACAAATAAAAAGATCCTACTAAAGTTAATAGTATAAAATAATAAAAACAAACATATACCTATTAATTTTTATTTACTAAAACAATTACAAATAAACAAATGCAAATTCCCAAATGTTAGGTAACATTTTAAACCAATGCATTATAATGCAGATGTTCATGTTGCACTACCCTTTTGTAAATAAATGTGTGAATTTCCACAGTAAGTTTCTCACTACAAAATCGTTGCTTAAAATATCTCAGCTATTTTTGCATCAGATCAATACTTTCTGCATTAACTAGCAGTACGTTAGAAGATTGAGTTCTGCACCGCAGTGTTCTCTGTAATTTACTAGTTTTTATTTAAATGCTTATTATTGTTCCTCTTCTTTCAATTCCTTTCTATATTTATACATTGTGCTTGATTGCATTGCAAGCTTTTATTGCATTGAAATGTATAGATATTTTATTGTAAATGCAGCAATTCAATGCTGATGTTGAACAAAACCATATTAAATGTAACGAAACGAATCAAATTGAAACCATTGTCTTCTCCGTCGAAGGATATTATATTTTGTTGTACAACCAGGAAAACGTATTTTTGAAAAAATAAAAATGAATGTATAATTTCAAATACTAATACATAATATAAACTTTAAAAACAACTGACAAGTGTCCCACTGAAAAGTTAACACAAGCATTTACTATGTTAAATTAAAAATTAACGTATATCTGTTTTCTGGCACAATTCGAACACAATATAACAGTATATTATCTTAAATATGTACAAAAACAATTTATTCAAATCGTATTTAACAAAAAATCAGGGAAATAACTTATTTTTTTCTGAAGTTTTATTTATTAACCAAATGGATTTTCATTTATTAAGCGGAATTTGTAGACGAATTGGTTAATTTATTTCCTAGTAATTTTTTGTGCTATCTAACTAGAATTCGATCCCGATTGAAGTATTTTTTTTTATTAACTTCATTATCACTATAATATAATTTTGTGAAGTGAATTTAACATTTTGAAGAAAGATTAAACTAATTTTATAAAAATTGTAATTATTGTGATTATAATTTTATTAATTAAAAAAATTGTAGTCATTTATTTATCTAATAAAATATTTTGACACATTGTCCTCAAACTTTTCCTGAAAAAAATATGCATTAATTTTGAATTTAACATAGAAAACGTTTACGTCAGCCTTTCCGTGGGACACAAGGTAAATAAATATCAGATGTCAGTTTATAATTCGCGCAATAGTGAGGATCATGAATACTAGTACGTTATAATATTTATTGACGGTTTTATTACTTTGGTATTTGATAATAGAGGTGGGAATTTGGTTTAAAAATATTTCTCTTAACTAGGTGACATATTTTTGTACTTTCGTACTCATACTAACAGCGAAATGCGCATCAGGTGTTCTTTTGTTGAGTGTATGTTACTGTAATGAAATACATGGTTTGTTATCGGCACGAGTGTTTGGTATTTGAAGTTATCGCTTTTGATAATAATATTGCATTTAAACATGCAATTGCCCTTACAGTTAACTGTTGCTTCTTACTATTTCTTTATTTCTTACAAGATTATTAATAAAACCCAATTGATTCTGTTCCAGGAATAAACCTTCTATAAAAATTAACCATTGCTAAAATTCGTTTAAGATCCATAACTGTAGTAACGGTTGTAAACCATTCTGGGATACTAAGTGCGCAAGAAAACAATCTTGACTTTGACGGCATTTTGATACGTTTATTATAAAACCAAATGTTTCAATTCAAATGTTCAAAAACTAATTTTAAATTTTTGAGAAGGTTTGTAAGATCCGAAGAAGTAACTAAAATTACATCCAAATAAAGAAAACAAAAAATTTTTCGTCTTAAATTCTGAAAAGTTGGGGCAGCATTACACAAACCAAAAGTCATAAATGGAAACTAAAAAAATCCAAAAGTAGGGCGTTTTTAGTATGTTTTCAATAGCAACAAAAATATGCTTTTTTAAGATCAATGTTTAAAAAAATTGTTCTACTATAAAGTGAGCTATTAAAATCTTAAAATCGCCCCAAGGTTTCAATACTTTGTTTGGAACAAGATGTTAGGAGCTTGCCCAACAGCTATTACAAATTCCACTTTTACACATATAATCAAACTCCTTAGCCATCATCATTTTTTCTGCCGATAAAGTTCTAACTTTAGACACTAACAATAATCCATGGAATGCTTAACTTCATTATTTAATTGAAACGGTCTAATTATTAAATTAAACTTAATAACTCTGCGTATACTATAGTACCCTTCTTAATAGTTGTGAGAGCCATCTGTGAATTTGAAGTAATTGAACAAAGTCAAGAAGAGTTTGTAAAAAGGATCAATTAACTTACGATTTTTTAAACTCACCAATAATTCGTGATGTGTGAGGAAATACTCACTAATAATTAATTTTGAGATATTAGTGATTACAAATTTCTAGATCCAAACTCTACCCAATGGCAAACTGAGTTTTATTTCATTTTGTGTAAATCATTCGCAGCAAAAAACCGTAAAAAAAAATTAATAACATTCTTGTTTCTACACGTTTCTTCGCACGCCGTCGAATACGAATTGACTATTCGTTTCCTACACTCTTGAAGGTACATGGAGAAAGACAAAGTTTTGTCTTGTCGTTGAAACGCGCATAATACCAACAACAATTGTTTTGACGAAATCTAGAAGAAATACTTTCTCTAGACCAAGATATAACATTATTTCTTTGTCTTCAAAATTATAACAGTTTTAACTTGCATCTTGAGTTCAGAAATTTCTCCAGAAGGTCTTATTGATGCTTGAGGACATTTCCAACCCATTCCCGTACTTTTGGTAACTTCAAATGCTTTTGCAAATACTTCATTTATTTGATCCGCTATAACAGATAGTTTTCCTAGAAGTAATTATTGTCTTTAATTGAGGTCGTTGTCAACACCATAAAAAACGAATAATCAACTTTTCCATTTGAGAGTCCCTAAATTTCCCTAATTAAGTGTGGGAGTTTTTTATCTCTCAAATCAAGTTCAGTTAACCAAGTTTATTTTGTTTATCTTCTGACTTCTGACTTCTAACATTTTTTAAAAATTTGTATTTTTCTGGTTCCAGACGTTCCAATGTCAATTTTGTGTCGTCATCTTTAATTTCTGAAATATAAAAGTGTGATTCCGCTTGACAAAACCACGACTTTGGATTAACTTTTCAAAAAAGTGGAAGTCTAACCGCGACTCCTGAAATGTCTCCACTTTTTTTAAGCTTATCGTCGTTCATATTGAATATATTAAAACAACAGTTACTACGATTACGTCGGAGGTCATCAAAAAAGGATTAGTTCGCATAGTGCTTTTGAAAACGGGTCATAGGGATTTAGCATTGTGAACTGGTTTTTTTAGAATTCCTGGTCGCCTTTTGAAGTGACAAAAATGGTTTTAGTTTTAAAACGCGCTACAATTATTGCGCATAGCGCTCGCTATCAGAAATCAGCTGTAATCAATCAGTAATTTTTGATGTTCAAGATGAATCAGTAATGCGTTGCCTAAGAAACTATGACATTCCTACGTTTTGACAATCATTAATAAAAGTAATAACAATTCAGGTTTCATTTGAAAATGCACTGTAGGTAGTTACAGGCGGGTTTGTGATTTATTTGCCGTGAACTTTACTAACAGGCCTATACCATTGATGTCGACAATAGAACGGTTTGTCTGGAAATTTGAGATGAGTGCTGATGTTTTAGTAGAATCTGTAGCCAGAGATAGTATGTATTGTTATTTTAATGAGAATTTGCAATGATGTGAACAAACCATTATTGTAGGAAACAGAAGGAAGCACATTGAGAAACTGGAAGAGCAGGTTTTGGGCTCAATTAATATTCATACATCAATGAGCAGCCGGGAAATCGCCGGAGAGCTACATATCCATCACACCACAGCATTGCGTATTTTAAAAAAGCACGGCTACAAAGTCTACAAACCCCGGTGTCATCAAGAATTGTTGAACTTCGACGAAAAAAGACAGCAAATTTTTTGTGAAAAAATGCCTAATCGTGTGAACCAGGATAGGCATTTTTTGTCCTCAATCTGTTTCACTGTTGAATGTACATTAACACTCAATAACGAGGCGAACCGACAAAACACGCGTGTTTGGGCTACTGACAACCTACACTATTATGTTGCCACCAGAACCCAGTACCCTCAGAAAATCATAAATTGGGCAAGCATTCTATCAAAGATAGAATAGTAGGGTCATTTGAAATTGAGAGCAATTTGGATTTAAATTCATATTTGGAACTTTTAACCGACGTGGTCGCCGGTGAGAGTCAGGAGCTCTGGCTGCAGCAGGACGGTTGTCCAGCACATAATGGCATCGAGGTGCGCAACTGTTTAAACAACTGTTTTCCTGACTACTGGATTGGCCGTGGTGGCGTTATCAATTGGCCGGCTAGACCTCCTGACTTGACTCGTTGCGATTTCTTTCTGTGGCGCCATCTGAAGAGTAAAATTTATAAAACTGGTCACCCAAATATTGACTCTCTGAGTGAGGCAATTTTTTCTGAGTGTGCCTCTAGTACAAACAGAATGTTGGCTAATACCAGAAATTTATTCCACAACAGACTAGGTTATTGTCTGTGCCAAAATGGTAGATTGTTTGAATATTTAATGTAACCTTCCTTTTTAATTTAGTTCTAATATCATTCAAAGCTGTTTCTTGGGAATCGTAAAAATCAGCTGACTCCTAATAGCAACAGCTATACCGACTAATTTTAGCTTCATTTTGATACCAAAACCATTAACCTATGACCCGTTTTGAAAAGCACCACCCTGTATAAACAAAATTAACAATTAAAAAAAAATCAAGGACAAAAATGAAATGTAATATTTAATAAATTAATTTTTCAATTGTAGCAGTAATCATTGTTTGTATTATGTTGTGCGGATGTAGATGTACCTACAGTTTCCTGTACGTATCTCTATTGTTTCCCCATAAAACCTAAAACATTCAAATACCAATCTACAGTCATAGCATAAAGTGTCTTTTTTTTGCCTATTTTAAAGAGAAACATCCCCACCTTAGTGTCCCGTGAACCATTGTGTAAGGTGGTAGCCGATCTCACCGTGTTTTCGGTTTAGCCATTTTTGTCTATTGGAAGTTAGTATTTTCGTCTAAAACTGTCTTATATTCCACCGGTATTGCCACTCTTTCTTGCCTTTCTTATATGTCATAAACCTTGTTCGTATTTTTTGTTAATAAGTTCAAAGGTATCACCCACATTATGACCCCTATTTCTTCTCCTGGTACAGTTCGGTAAACAGATGTTATTATAGATCTTCGCGTTTGCTCAAGGAGCTTCCGTACGTTGCCATATTTGATGGCATGCCACTAGATCTCTGCTCCGTACATAACTATAGAATGCGCTATCGCCCTGCGTTCGCTTGACTACGGTTAATATGTGTTTGCATTAGTTTTAGTGTCGCTGATGTAGATTTTTTAGCTTTGTTTATCACATATTGAATGTGCTTAATGTAATTTAGAAATTTGTCCACAAGTATACCAAATATCTTAGTTCAGTCTTCTAGGGTTATCGTCGTATTGTCAAGATCAAAGTCAGTTACGTTTTTATTGAACTTACCTTTCGGGTAATCTATCATTAGATCGTCAGCAAAGGCTACTACTGTGATTCTTGGATAAGGTAGTTCCAAAACGTCATTATATGCAATGTACCATAGCAGTGGTCCCAATATTGACCTTTGAGGTACTCCTCTATGGTACGGCCTTGTATGAGTTGTGTTTTCTGGAAAATCGACCGTGATGGTGCGATTTGTAAGACAGTCGTTAATGGTCGTTTGAAGTCTAATATGTATTTTTTGTTTATGATGATGGAAGCATTTTGACATCTATGATTGTTAGCAGTGCCTATTTGGCTGCAGTCGGGTGGTAACCGCTTCAGTTATGGTCTTCGTGGCCATATTCACTAGGGTTCAGCCGGATATAGTATTGTATCTTGTTAAGGATTAGGCTCTCGTATGTGTGCCCATGTTGTATATGAGACAAACGGGCCTACTCTTGTAAATCCCTTTTTTTTGGGATAAGGGTAATCTTGTCTTGTTTCAAGGTGTCAGGGAACTTTATGCGTTATTTCAATGATAATGAGCTTTCGAGCTTTCATTGCGGCTTTTACTATCATGAACACAACAACCAGGCATTTTTTCGGTTAATATCAAAAAAATACTTTAATCTCAGCAACAGGTCATTATTATGATATACATGAAACATGTAACAAATAATGCAAACTGATAAATACATAATTTACCATACAAAATGTAACTAGTCATCCGCCATTTTTTGTCTAATTTATAGGACGTATTCATCGCGGTACTCTAGCGTATATAGAGACTCCAACAACATACTAATGTAAACGCCATCCATGAATGTTCTATACAATCTACATATTTTTTTTTGAGTATGTTAAATAACACTAGGTAAAGCGCTCAACCCTACCTTATTTTTTTATATTTGTATTTTCTCTGATAACTCAACTCACTTAAGAAAATCATTATCAAATGTTACAGAATTAGAATTTTGTAGTAATTTGAAATTGTGTGATTTTGTTCTTCTCAATATTAGGTCAAATGTGAATTTAAAAATCTGTAAGCGAGAAAATGAGTCTACAATATCGTAAAATATAGTAAAATACTTTTTTTGAAGGATTACACTTGAAGAGACCGTGATTGATTCGTTAAATGTTACATACAAACCATCAAATTTTAATCAGGAGCATTTGTAAAAATAATCGCTAATTTGGGGTGTTTAGTGATGGTTAATTAATCAAGTATTTAGTAACAACAACACATTCTGCCCAATAATCGCTTATTCCAGAAGCTTTCACCTATAAAGCAAGACTCTCACTGAGTATATTGATATTGATTGTCAACGAGCGATATAAGCAATTACGTGATTGGTAATGTAATGAGAATAAATAAATTCTTAATGCAATTACGGTGGTAATGGATGTAAACAGTTTACACTCGGAAAATCTACAAGATTGTCTATAAAATGCTTCCGTCTTGGTTTGTATCAAGAGAATTACTCCAAAAAGTTAGAAACCTCCTAGAACTTTGTTATTATGTTGAATACACTTCCAGGTGTAAGGAATTGAGGCTTCCACAGCATATTAAAACAAAAACGTCTTCCGGGATTGGACCGTGTCTAAAGGTAACCATAGTTGCTAAGGTAAGGTTAGGGGTTTCATCAGGGCGAGAAACTTGAAACAAACAAAAGAAAGTTCAACGTAGAAAACTGAAAGTCAAGTAATCAAAAACAAATTCTAGACAAAAAGAAGTTACTCTAGTATCTAGCTTGGTCACAAGTTGATTACCTGACATTCAGTTGTCTACCTTGAACTTTCTTTTGTTTGTTTCAAGTATCTGGCCCCGAAAAAGCCCCTTACGGGTGGCGAAAAGTTGGTTAGCCATAAAACAATCGTTTTTGTTGTGTTGTTATTTTGTAATTAAGTAAATAATGGTGCAATATTTGCCTGAAAAAGAGCGAATTCAAATTTTAATATTAAGGGGATCTGGCGACGGTACTAGAACACAACAAGAGGTTTGTGAGCTATTCAATAACAGGTATCCTGATAAAGAACCTATCGCAAGAGCGACAGTTTCCAAAATAGTAAGGAAGTTTTCTGAACTCGGACATCGGATCCCCCACGATCGCCATATGACTGGTCGTCTAACAACCGAAGAATGTACAGGTTAGATATTCTGTTATCTATACAAAATGATCCCAATTGGACTACAAGAAAACTAGCCGCAAATAATGACATTTCTCAAAGGTCAGTAAGTTAGATTTTAAAGAAACATAAATGACATCCCTACAAAGTTCAATTAGTGCTGATCCTGATCGCAGAACACAGTTTTGCGAGGTAATGATGGAGCGGTGTAACATCGTTTACGACATATTATGTGTACTCAGTAAGAGCCCTTCTAGGTGGAGGTGGGAATAATACTCAACTCAGTAAGTTGTAATTGTTGAGTTGAGTATTGAAGGGCTTTTACAGAGTACACATAATATTAAAAAAGATTTTGGAGGCCACTGTACCTATATCGATAACGACTTTTTAAATCAAATAATTTTTTCTGATGAAGCAACATTTTACACAAATGGAACAGTGAATCGCCATAACTATCGATATTAGGCACCTGAAAATCCGCACTGGATGGACCACACGTACACACAGTTTCCTCAAAAAATCAACGGTGCATCTTTTTATGTTCTAATTTTACAATAGACCTGGTAACCGGATGACTAGCCAACAAAACCATGGGTCTTAAAAAGCCTTCACAATCATCACGCTGCACGATGCGTGCCCTCACTCTCCAATTTCCTGTTATCCTTCTCTGCATAAAGTCTGTGCAAAATCTTTTCTTTTCCAACAAACATGTTACTCTGTATCGTCGCGATTAACGTTTTCTACGCTCTTTTCCATTCTTCCTTAGTGATTTTGTCTTTAAGGTTGCCCTTCAATGCAATTTTCTTTAGCAATTCCAAATAGTCAGTGGGCGCAGCTTCCTCTGACACACAGGCGCTGCAACAATCACAATTGCGGAGGTAATACTTTTCTGGGTCTCTGAACGTACAATTTTAAAATCCGGTTTCACTTCATTCACACTCAGTTAATCGTAAGTACATCCAGTCGGGTTTCTCCTACCATCGCGACGAAACGATCTGTTTTGGAGAACAATATGCCTACATTTCTCTACTCTGGTTAGTTTGCGGATTTACCTGACTCAATTTCTTACGAAACTTGCAAGTTCTTATTTTTGCCTATCTAGTAAAAACTGACTTCACTTTGTTACACAAACAGGCGGCAAGAAGACATCCGAGTAGCTCTAGGCGGGAAATGGTTATCGATTTTTTAGTCGAAAGGAGGTTGCGAGACATCACCAAATTAACCTTTGACCTTTGCAGAGTCGTCACATACTAGGCGCACAAGGGTTGTGCTGCTTCCCTCCTTCACAACGGATTGATGAGGTAGGTATGTACAATTCTTTTGTTTATCTTCTACTTCTTCAATTATGCTTGTTTTCAAAAACCCCGTCGTAATTTTCAAAAAGCTTCTTCTGTTTAGGTTTTTTAACTGTGCTCCCCAGTCGTCTCTCAGCCAGATCCCGGTTCACTGGTAGGGGTAGGTGACCCTCAATTCACGATAAACTGACCTCATACAGTTTCTCATCGTTCACTCTCACTGTCCCCTGGAAATGAGTTTCAGCTGCTTCCAGCAACTCTTGTTTGGAAAGACTATCAGCCTTGTCCGTAATACCAATCAGGTCAAGTTTCCACAAATCTTGGACATCCAGGCCAGTAAGAAGTGAAGTAACCAGAAATGAGCTACTTCCAGAGTTGAATGAAGAGAGGCAGGTACCCATCAATGTCCAACTGAATTTGGTCTTCACTCGCACCAGTCCTGCTCCACGATCCTTCCTGTCAATATTTTGCCTACTGGTCTGTTTCAATGAGAAGATTGATATCACGCGAATCTTCCCCGACGTCTGACAGACAAATTTTACGTCTTAATAGTTCTTTCAAGCATGGGCTTTCCGGTATCCGAGGAACACTTCCACAAATTGTATCTTGACTCAGCATTTCCATATCATTTGAAAAGCGATTGTTGATTGCCGTAACTGTAGACATCATGCTGTTGATTCTTTAATGTAGAACCACCAAACAAATTGTGTTCCAGTTCAGTTTTTCCTTCGATTCCAAACTCAGCATATTCATAACTTTCTTGGTAAGGTAACTTCTGTGCGATCCGGAATCAACAATTGCACGTACTATAAATTGACGTTGCTACCCTTCAGTTTTACTGACCTCATACAGTTTCTCATCGTTCACTTTCACTGTCCCCTGAAAATGAGTTTCAGCTGCTTCTAGCAACTCTTGTTTGGAAAGACTATCAGCCTTGTCCGTAATACTAATCAGGTCAAGTTTCCACAAATCTTGGACATCCAGGCCAGTAAGAAGTGAAGTAACCACAAATAAGCTACTTCCAGAGTTGAAAGAAGAAAGACAGGTACCCATCAATGTCCAACTGAATTTGGTCTTCACTCCCACCAGTCCTGCTCCACGATACTTCCTGTCAATATTTTGCCTACTGGTCTGTTTCAATGAGAAGATTGATATCACGCGAATCTTCCCCGACGTCTGACAGACAAATTTTACGTCTTAATAGTTCCTTCAAGCATGGGCCTTCCGGTATCCGAGGAACACTTCCACAAATTGTATCTTGACTCAGCATTTCCATATCATTTGAAAAGCGATTGTTGATTGCCGTAACTGTAGACATCATGCTGTTGTTTCTTTAATGTAGAACCACCAAACAAATTGTGTTCCAGTTCAGTTTTTCCCTTCGATTCCAAACTCAGCATATTCATAACTTTCTTGGTAAGGTAACTTCTGTGCGATCCGGAATCAACAATTGCACGTACTATAAATTGACGTTGCTACCCTTCAGTTTTACTGACCTCATACAGTTTCTCATCGTTCACTTTCACTGTCCCCTGAAATGAGTTTCAGCTGCTTCTAGCAACTCTTGTTTGGAAAGACTATCAGCCTTATCCGTAATACCAATTAGGTCAAGTTTCCACAAACCTTGGACATCCAGACCAGTAAGAAGTGAAGTAACCACAAATGAGCTACTTCCAGAGTTGAAAGAAGAGAGACAGGTACCCATCAATGTCCAACTGAATTTGGTCTTCACTCTCACCAGTCCTGCTCCACGATCCTTCCTGTCAATATTTTGCCTACTGGTCTGTTTCAATGAGAAGATTGATATCACGCGAATCTTCCCGACGTCTGACAGACAAATTTTACGTCTTAATAGTTCCTTCAAGTATGGGCCTTCCGGTATCCGAGGAACACTTTCACAAATTGTATCTTGACTCAGCATTTCCATATCATTTGAAAAGCGATTGTTGATTGCCGTAACTGTAGACATCATGCTGTTGTTTCTTTAATGTAGAACCACCAAACAAATTGTGTTCCAGTTCAGTTTTTCCCTTCGATTCCAAACTCAGCATATTCATAACTTTCTTGGTAATGTAACTTCTGTGCGATCCGGAATCAACAATTGCACGTACTATAAATTGACGTTGATACCCTTCAGCTTTACTGACCTCATACAGTTTCTCATCGTTCACTTTCACTGTCCCCTGGAAATGAGTTTCGGCTGCTTCTAGCAACTCTTGTTTGGAAAGACTATCAGCCTTGTCCATAATACCAATCAGGTCAAGTTGTGCTGCTATAAATTGACGTTGCTACCCTTCAGCTTTACCAATAACGTTGGAAATAATTTCCTACACTGTGGTTTGTCAATTTCACATCCTTTTCAGTTCCTTCACTTCCACCTGACTTCTCGGGAGGCTTAATGTCCTTTTCACTGCACAAAATGGGGAAATGACGACGGCAACAATTTTGACATCTCTGTTTACTTCAATTTTCCGAAAACCATTATTTTTAGTTTTTACTTGATATTTTGAACACCCCTGTATATATTTCCAATTTTAATACAGCATCTGGTTAGACTTAGAATAGCGCAATTTTTTTCCTATTTAACCAACATTGTATCTCTTACCGTTCTGAAATCCCCATGTAGTATTGTATTTTAGCTGAATAAATATACTCTGGTTGTCTACGCTAGTTAGCAAATGTTGAATAATGCGCGAAAAAAGTGCCACGTTCGTATAATATGCAATTGTAGTTAGGAAACTCAAATTACCGTTGTTCTAAAATAAACTTGACAAAGTGCTTGTGTGCACTTAAATCGTTTTCAAGTTATTTTAAATAATATAAACTTCATTTTAATTATACCGTAAATCCGCAAACAGCAAACGTTGCAAACACAAAGAGACCACAACTTGACTAATTCATTTAAATAGTAACTGTAGCGTATTTAATATAGATAATTAATTACATTCAGTATTTACGAAAAAAAAAAATAAAATTTGATATGTAATATATGAGAGAACAACGTCGAATCGCTTCAATGCGCACGAAACACTATCAATAATTTCAATTCAAAAGCTTTCATCTGGATGGTTTCATTTAAATATTTTTATTCATATTCATTCTGCTTTTAAATATTTTTCGTTGCCAAGTTTTTTGTTGTACCGAATTGTCAAAGAACGAAAATAATTAATAATTTTAGAGAGACTGATTTTTCAAAATGTATTCACACATAGAAAAATAACTGCTATAATCCTAAATTTGTATGTATAACATTTGTGGTGTTATTCATTGCCGAAATTAAATTAAAAATGACGTTATTGTCACAGAAAATAAACTTCTTATTATTAAAAACATCCGGACGATATTACAGTCACAGCATAATAAACACACAGCAGTGAAACTTGGTTCACTAAACTAATCACGCAAATGCCGTCACTTCAATTTATCATGTCAAAATTTATAAAATATAATAATATATTAATATAACTTAATATAATTATGTAAATTAAAATAATGTGTAATGTAATTTAATGTTAATGACTTTATGACTTTACCGAAACCAAAATAAATAAACAAAAAATCAATAAAAAAATTTATTGTAACTAACAAATTTTATTGATCTTCAAACATGTGTTAAACTTTTAACAGAAACGTGACAATAGATAAATTTTCTTACCTAAAAAATTTCAAAAACTAACCCGTTTCTTAATTTATAATTCAAATAAATGAAACGTCACCGTCATAACGAAAGAAAAATTTTAAATTATTCCCACTCACAATAATTCACAAAGCATTGTTTACTTTACAATTAAAATAAATACATTACAATTTTAATCCCTAATAACAACTTCCACAAATATGTACAGTTAAGTGAAGGAAACTAACCTCATGAATGTTTCCTCGTGATTATAAATAAGTCAGTTTGATGTGATTTCTTTATCCTTTTCTATTTATATTCTCAGTAGCCTTCTTTTAAATTCCAGCAGACCAAATGATGTTTTTACTTCTATCCATTATTCCGCAAATTATTTATATTTCTTCCATTTAATTCATTCTTCTGCTTTACTTTTCTTCTACGTCCTTTAATACCATTTTTACTTTCTTTAAATTTTTATCTTAAAATTTTTTTATTGACTCTTTTTCAAATCAATTAAACTATGTAAATATAAACAAAATTTTCCTACCCTTTTAGCTAAATAATAAAATTATTTTAGCCATGTATGAAGATGATGACCAGTAAAAAAAATTAAAAAACAATCAATAAACTACAATTAAGTTGCCGTCTTAGAAAAACATCACAATATATAGGGTGATTCACGGTCGATGGTATCTTAGACGTTTACGGAAAACTAGCCACAGAATTATTCTGAAAATTTGGTTATTTAAGTAATTGTAGATGATTTATCGACCTGAAATATTTTCAGGGATGCGACGTTGCCGCTTCTTGTGTAAATATGTGGCAACTTCTTTATTTCAAATGGCACACCTTGTATATTTTGGCCCTATTACATTTGCCATTACTTTCTAATCATTTTTACTTAATATTGTCCTATACCTATTTGTTTGCTTTGCGATGTACAGGGTAGTTAAAAATTCGTGATTTCACCGCTAGATACAAAAATGACAAAAAGTGCATTTTTTGAATAGAGCACAACATATATTATCAAATGTCCTGAAAGACAATTAAATTACCTCCCAAATGATCTATCATCTTCTTATACCTAAATAGCCAGATTTCCGAGATAAAAGAAAAGTTTCTACAAACGTTGGAATATGTTAGTATTATTTATCATAGGTAGCCATGAAATGTTATTATGAACAGTTGACAAATAATACGCTAAATATTCTTAACAAAAGTGTCTTGGAAATAATTAAAGTGGAAGGAAATAACTATTCAAACGAAGTTTTGATGAATTTGTTTGTTATTCATTAACAATGTGAAAAAATTATAGATAGGAAAAATAATTTCATTAATTATGGGTCGAAAATGAAAATGACACTACATTTACCGAAGCCTGTAACTTTTTCAGTGAGATAAGAAGGGCCACTAATATTTCTACAAATAACGGATTTTAAAATGTCTGGAAACCAACAGTAGCCATTTTGAACATTTATTGTAGTTGTTTCTTTATAATGTTAATGTACCTTGTATAATGACTGCTATAATTTTGTCACATTGTCCATGAAGAATAAACAAATTCATCAAAACTTTGTTTGTATAGTTATTTCCCTCATTTTCATTATTTCCAAGAGATTATCGTTCAGAATATTTAGTGTACCGTTTGTCAACTGTTTATAATGACATTTCATGGCTACCTGTAATAGATAACGCCAAAATAATCCAATTTTTGCAAAAGCTAGCTTCTATTTTCGAAATCTTGCTGTTTAGGTATAGGAGATGACATGTCATTTGAAAGGTATTTTAATTGGATTTCAGAATATTTGATAATATACTGAGTGTTTCAATTAAAAAAGTGCACTACCCTGTATATCGCAAAGTAAACTTCTCTACACAAGACTAATGTACAGGAAATTGATAAGCCACTCCTAAAATATTTGCTTTTTACGAACCAAAATTCCACTGCAATAAACGTTTAGTTTGGGCAATGTTTTTAACATAAATGTTAGAGAATAATTAATATCTACAGATAGGTAGAGGACAATAATAAGCTAAAATGATCAGAAAGTAATGGCAAATCTAATAAACCCAAAATATACAGAATGTACCATTTGAAATAAAGACGTTGCTATATATTTCTACAAGAAGCAGCAACGTCGCATCCCTAAAAATATTTTTGGTCGATAGATCATTCTCAATTACTCAAATTTTCAGAATAATCCTGTGGCTTTTTTTCTGTAAACGTTTAATGTACAATCGATCGTGAATCACCCTGTATACTCGACCGCTTGGATTTATGTCCACTATAAACACAATCGATTCTAAGATCTAATTACTGAATTTATGTTTATTAAACTAAAATTACTGGCAACTTGTTAACAACACGGCTACTGCCATTCTATTCTATTGAACTTAAGCGCTAACGAAATATGTTACCTAACGGTGTAAAATATAGTGACGGTAGTTAAAGACCCCTAGAAAAGACACTTATGATATTTATAGCTTAGGGTTTAACCATGCGATTCTTTGAATCAATATATTAAAAACAAATTAATTTGATTATAACAATCGGTGGCGGTTTGTCAATAAAGTCAATAAAATAAATTTTTGTTTTCTCAAATTCCATCGAAAATGTTTGTGCAAGAAGAATAGTTTGTTACACTAATTATAAGATTATTGAAGATTTATTTAACCTTCTGCTACACGCGCCCCTATTTTTATCAAGACTACACGCGCCGGACTGTGACTCCGCTATTTAAGAAATGCAAGTTTTTCGACAGATAAAACGTTAAATGTGGTTGATCAATAAAAAACATGTATTGTTCAACATTTATATTAAATAATCATCATTTTAGACGCAATCAGAACATATAAAAGTACAATGCTCTAAACACACATACTTTTCACACTTTATGCAATAATATTTAGTGGGTCGATTTTTCTTTTGGGTCGCAGAAGCCACAACGGCCTTGTTTGGGGACATTATTATCCACGGTTGTTTCTACAACTTGTTTTGGTTCCTCATATCCAGTGAGTTCCCTGATTCTTGAGGCTAGTTGTCTTGGCAAGCAGGTGAGTTGGGCTCGTTGACGTAGATGATTGTCTACTAATTGAAAAGACAAATTTTGAAAAAACTCTCTTCTTCTCATGTTGTTTGGACTATTACACTTGTGTGTCACCATTGTATTGATAGCAGCTACATTCATCAAAGATTAGAACACGACCATGGGTCATCTTCTCGTATTTCTTGCGCAATCATATGCAGCGCAAAGCTTGTCAACAGTATCGACGCCACCTTTAGTGCTATTGTAATTCATGATCATTTCGGGTTTTCCTGTTGTAGGATCGATGTTGTCGTCGTGATGTAGGCTTGATAACAATAAAACATTTTTATTGGGTTTGGGTTTGTAGGAAACTAACGTTGCATGATTAAAAAAAGCAAACATGCTAGAGTGAAGGGGCCGTGACTTTACTGGACGAGAAAATTGTAGTGGCAACTCTCCTTTATTTTTGCGAATTGTGCCCAGCAATGTTAGTTTTTTGGAGCGGAGTGATTGTAATAATGGTATACTGGTGAACCAGTTGTCAGTGGTAATATTTTTTCCAGAACCTTTTATAAATTCACATAGTCTTTCAACTACAGCACTTGGAACAGCATAAGGACCGTCCGGTTGTTTTCCTACATAAACTTCTAAATTAGACACATAATACCATTTCGAGTCCACCAAAGCATAAATCTTTATTCGGTACTTGTTTGGTTTGCTGGGAATGTATTGTCGAAAATCACAGCGTCTTCGAAAGGCCTCCAACTTTTCATCTATTGTAATATAATGAAACGGAGAATATGCATCCTTGCAGTTTTTGACAAAAGCATCAAAAACTTCCCTAATAGGGGCCAACTTATCAAGGTTTTTTCGTTCATCTCGTGTTTGAGTGTCAACAAACCTCAGATGTCGCTGTAAAAACTGAAATCTGTTTACCGACATAACTAAGCGAAATAACTCCACTTCTGTTCCTTGTGTACTAAATAACCCTCTTACATGTAGCCGACTCGATTTGAGAACTCCAGACATATAGAGCAATCCAAATAATGCTTGAATCTCATGTATATTTGTTGGAGCAGCGTATCTTTCACGAGTAAAACTTGCTGTTGCTGTATGAATATGTGCGTTAGTGTGTTCTAAAATAATATTCAAAATTTCATCACTAAAAAAAAATTTCCAGATGTCAAGTGGATCTGTCAGATTTTTGGTTGCAGATTTTGGGCCAGGCAGCAGCTGTTTTAGCAAATTTTCAGATCTTATTCTAACATTTTTTGGTGGTTGGTGTTTTCTCCACTTAGTGGTTTTATCTTTACCTATGAAAAACGGACTATCTAGAAGCGGTTCTGATAGTTCCTGCTCTGTATCAGAAATCTCATGTTCTGAACCCGAATTGTCCGATCTATCTCTATATCATCTTCTTCGTCATCATACTCAATTTCGACGTCGCCATCCTCCACCATAGTTTCCTCAAGTAATTTTTGAAGATACTCTTGCTTTTTTTCGTAAGACGTCCTAAAATTAAATTATTTTTTGTGATATTGAAAATACTTTCTCTTTGTTCCAATCAGTTGACTTATAAATTTAAACATAATCTAAAAATCTTACCTTTAGTTGTTCATAATAGGATAAAAACAATTAAATTTAAAGTCAATTTTTATACCGTATTTACACACCCGGGACTCACAGTCCGCAATGACGAATTACTCAACACCGCGTAGCGCATCTGACCACCGTCACGCTACCCTGGAGAGGTACTGAAACCGATAGTTCCCGGAAAAGACGCGTTTCGAAATAACGGCAAAATTTGAATTCGACCGAGTGAGAGTCCACGCGCATGTAACGGAAGGTTAAAATTTAAACACGTTTAATGAGTTTCATTTTAAAATTTTTCTTTTTATTCTTTAATAATAATAATAATAATAATAATAATAATAATAATAATAATAATAATAATAATAATAACCCTTTATTTCATAGAAACATACAATCGCAGGGCGAAGTTCAGATGACAGCCAGATAGACTGCCCCTGTTCTACCACTTAAACCCTGACAAAAAAATAAAAGAACACTTTATAAAGAAAAGAGAAATGACAACTAAATTATTTGTCTATGTCTACAATAGTTCAGTTTACTGTTATAAAGAAACGCAATACATAATGGTATTGAAGGTGTACATATTGAGATAATTAAAAATAAGATGATTAAAAATGAGAAGATTAAAAATTATTATGACATTTGGTGTCTACTAAGCCAATCTTTAAGTTTTATTTTAAATTGATGAATTTCAAGGTTTTGAACGTTTACTGGTAGCTGAGAATGGATCTTATATGCTACCCAAGAAAAAGATCTCTCGTACAGTGTAAGACGATGAGAGTGAGGAGTAGGCCACCTTTAGATCTTAAGTTTAATTGGTGTACATCAGTACGAAATTTCAGCTTTTCATAAAGATATGGTGGACATTTTAGTAATATCACTTTCTGAAGCAAGCAGGCAGTAAGTAAAAAGAAACGATTTTTCATGTTTAACCATTTAATCTCTGCCAGTTTGTGTGGTATGTGTCCATAATTTTTAATGTTGTATATAAATCGCAGACTCGCATTTTGTACTTTTTGAATTTTATGTAAGTAATAATTGTCAAGGCAATTTAAGAAAATTTCGCACCCATAAAGAAGTTGTGATAGCACGAGAGAATCACATACATTTCTCTTAAGGTTTAAAGGTAGAAATTCTCTAAGTGAATATAGTAGTTTCAAATTAGAATACGCATATCTTATCCTTAGGTTGATATGAGTTCTAAACCTAGAGATGAATCCAAGATTAATCCCAAGTTACGAGTTTCAGCAGCAAGTGGAATGACTTGGTCGCCAATTTTAACTTTATGGAGTCTCTAAGTTTGACACATACAGGTATGCTACCAAACAACATTGCAGTCGATTTACCAGGATTAATTTGCAGTGAATGCTGTGAAGATGAAACACGTATATTATTGAGATCATGAAGTTTTCTATTGAAGCGTCTAGTTGGGAAGGGTAACAACTATGATATAATTGAATATCGTTCGCGTACATGTGATAATTTAAAAATTTTATGGAGCTCAATAAATTACAGGTATATATGGAGAAAAGCAAGGGTCCAAGAATCGATCCTTGTGGAACCCCTGTTTCAAGTTTAATCGGATTAGAAAGCTTGCCACCACAACTTACACATTGATACCTGTCGCTTAAGTAACTATGAAAAAGTTCAATACTCTCTGCGCTTAAGCCAATGTAGTGCAACACAGCAGACATCAATTCGTGATTGATGGTGTCAAACGCTCTCGTGTAGTCTAATAAAACTAACATAGTTACTTTGCCTTGATCGGTGTTATGTACAATGTCATCAGTGATTTTTAACAAAGCAGTTGTGCAGCAGTAGTCCTTTCGGAAACCACATTGTTTAGAGGGTAAAATTTTCTATTGTTCAATATGACTAGTTAATTGCTTATTAATTACTTTTTCAAATAATTTAGATAAACATGGCAAAATACTGATAGGCCGTATCTGTTTGTACTCAGTAGGTTGAGGTGTTTTAGGAATCGGTATTATAACAGCATGTTTCCAGATTTTAGGAAAGTAGTTAGATGTCAGACAACAATTAATAATATGGACCAAAAATTTTAACAAAAATGGACACACAAATGCACCATAAAAATATCAATTCCGTCAATTCCACGTGAATTACTTTTTATTTCATGAAACAGTTTTGACAAAGTTGATTGGTCTATAAGCTGAAAATTAAACGATTCGGCGAAGGAGGTTATAACGTTTGTATTATAGAATACAGAAGTATTGTGAACATTTTTATTATCAGCTTTAGGAATTGAATTATAGAAGTATTGTGAAAGAGCATTAGCGTTTAGTAGGTTTTCGGGAATAGTAGCTCGTTTATTAAACTTAGTAACCTTCAGTTGTTTCAGAATTTTCCAACGCTGTTTAGAATTATATGATAAAAACTGTGTTTGAAAGTAACTCTTTTTTTCTTTACGGATGGTAACTGTAGTGGTATTTCGAAGTAATTGTAATAGTTCCAATCTTCAGTTATCCTCGTTCGACGAAACTTTGCTTTTGCCTTATCTCTACGCGACGTTAGAAGTCGAATTTTATCATTTATCCAAGGTAAGAATGGTTTACGGACTTACGGGCATGTTTATCAAATAAATAAGTAAGTACATTATTCAAGAATTCAATTTTTTTATCTATATTATGAATGCGAAACAACCGGTCTAAGCCAGCTTGTTCCAAGTCATAATTAAAAGCGATTTATAGTCGGATTCACCGGGTTTTAGGTATGACTCATTGCAGTAAACTATGATAATCGACGTGACACAGTTTTCTGTTTCTGTAAATCAAAATATCAGTAAAATGCAATTGAGAAACGTATGTCGTGCCGTTTATTTTATGTGCAAAAAGAAAACGTACGTCGAATAATTTTCTTTGTTTACATTGTCATAACCTTACATTCGTACCGTTTTCGAATTGCTTCTAAACAAAGCATAAAGAAAAAGCCACTTGGAGAAGACAAAATGTTTGACCCTGATTTTATACTTACAATTAATAAATTAAAATTTGGTTTTAGGTTTATTGTTGTACATGCAGGAAACTGGAACGGCTTTATTTCTAATGCTTCACTTCTATTTTCATCTAAATCCCCAAAAGAAGATTATCATGGTGACATGTGTAGAGATTTGTTTAAGAAATGGTTTGAAAATGATTTGATACCAAATTTAACAAAACCTAGTTTAATTATATTAGACAACCCCAGTTACCATTCAACACTAAAAGAAAAATACCCAATGCTTCCTCGACCAAACATGATTTGTGTACATTTTGATTAAAGCATAATGTAATGCATGATCAAAAAATGTTAAAACGAGAACTTTACAATTAGTTAACGAAAATCCAAAACCGAAAATTTATTAAGCTTGCACTTAGAAACGGCCATAAGATACTAAGATTACCTCCGTATCATTGCCAATTTAACCCATTCAAATTAATTTGGGCTAATTGCAAGGAGTACTATAATAAAAAATTGGAGAGTTGAATTCACAGTTCACCGATGAACATGTACGAGAAGTGTGGAAACAATCCCTCGAAAGAATAGATGGACGAAATGCATTCAACATGCTGAAAAAGAAATGAATAAGTGGTGGGATATTGAGCAGCGGTTTGAACTTGTGGAACCCTTAATTATTAGTATAGGTTGTAATCATAGTTCAAATTCGCAATATGGGGCAGATGAATCTGATTAGATCGGATCCTTTTTAAATTAGTTTTATTAACGTTGATTGATTTTGCGTCACAATACAGTAACCACTCTGAGTAGATAAAACTGTATTTAAATCAAATAATTGTTAAATTTCAGTTAAATGGGTACCTCAAAACTAAACGTTGCATTTAACACTAAAGTAAAATTATTTTAAGAAGTTTTATACGTGGACATCTTGTTCGCATACATTAATGTAACATTTCCAACTGTACAAATATATAAATAAATTATAATTATTATAACTTCCCACAATCTTTATTCAATGACACAATTTAAAAAATGAAGAGAAAATCAGAACATTTCTGGTCGAAAACATATTTATGATTATTTGAATTAGTTTGAAACAGCTGATCAAACTGAATTGACAGATTACACAAAAATTTACAGTAGGAATTATTTATTAGTTACGACATACGAGCCTGGATTGATCCATACAATTTGTAGCGATGAGTCATACCCAAAACCCGGTGAATCCGACTCTATCGACCTTCCAGTCTTCTGACTGACCACTAACCGCCACTGTAGAATGTAGAAGTTAATATTTCTAGAACTAGTCGCATAAACCAATAAAAAAATATTTTTCTTCAACACAAAAGTGATCCGGTAAAATTGGCTCAGTTAATTTATTAATAAAATAACAATTGTTCATTATTCAGATGAACGATTTATACAAGAAAAACTTTAAATTTGTGAAATTGATAAATTTAATCATTGTTTTTCTATTAAAGTCGAATTTAATCAATTGTAACAATTTCTCGTTGCCTGCTTTCGCTTTCAACACACCAGTGTTTCTCAATATCTTATAAAAACGAAAATCAAATAAAATTTCACCTCTAGTATTTATGTTAAATTCGAACATTCGTTCGATGGTGGCTCTTAGTAATTACATTAACACTTCTCGACCGTTTTCTTTATCATTATGTTTCGTCTCAATATCATTAAATGTTACAATTCGATTTAATTGAAGTTTGCCAGGATTAAGTGTCCTCGATTCTTGAAAATAACAATGCAATGTAATCGAATTTCTACAGCTTCTACCAGAAAACTTAATAGTATCTTTTATAGACCATTATAAACATTTCCTCTTTTTTTTTGAAGTAATGAAATCCCTTAGTGACAAACGCTTGTAGGTCAGTTTTTTTTCCATATGTTTGCGTATTTCGTTTTCAAGCTACTTCTCCAAATAGACCGCTTACTGAATTTTTCTTTGTCACAAATTACCGATTTCGAGCCAGAAGTTTTACGTAGGAGTAGAGGAAGCAATTCTCATGTAGAAACTGGAGTAATAAATTAGATAAAATCACAAACAGTACCAGTAATATTAAGAAACGTGATTTAGTACTGTAATTGTATGGTAGCGGCGGAATTTTTTTCTTGTTATCAACACCCAGATGTCGTATTGATTGAGTTGAGTGGGCGTTTGAATCGTTCTGGAATAATGTGATGGCTATGGGGAGCCATTACTTCGAAACAGTCGCATTCTTGATTTCGCGAGCTCACTTTATTCTTATCTAATCTACCTTCAGATAAATGCTAGTGCTGTTATCGATCTCCACTTCAATGGTTTGAAACGTACTGTAAATGTCTGCATTAAAAAATCATTGCATAAATTCTAAACAGAAATTTAAAAATTCTCATTTTAAACCAATTTCTTCGTCTAAATGTGTTTATTTAAAAATAAAATCTCTTCTGTTCGTCTGATCTGAATCTAAAGTGCGCAGTTTATTATTATGACAAGAACGGATTGCAGCTATTTGATTTTTACTTTAAATACAGCAATATCGTAAATCTTAATGAAACGTTCTTCTACTCTTTGATCCCAATACTAAACTTATTCCCGTGTTATCCGAAAACGTTTATAAAAGAAACAAAGTTGCATATATTTCGTTTTAACGGTTGACTTCAAAATAAACTTATACAAGACAACAAATTAATCTGCTCTTTGACTAGGATTACAAAGTTTGTTCCTTTACAAATTATAGCCAAAGTTTTTAGATACAGCTTTAGATAAATGAGGCCGAAATTTAAATAAGATGTGTGCATGCAGGAAGAAGTAATTTATTATGGAACAAATATTAAAGAACAAGCACTTGGGGTTGTTCGAATGTATTAATTTACGAGCAATGTTTTGAGTGTACTTTGGTTGAGAATCTTTGAAAATTTTAGTTACAAACTATTAAATAAATAATCTAGAAAGCTTTAAAAGGGCTGGTTTAATTTGGTTTTCTAAGTTAATGGAGATCATAAAATGCTGTTATTGA
Source organism: Abscondita cerata (assembly GCA_030710515.1). NCBI lineage: Eukaryota > Metazoa > Arthropoda > Insecta > Coleoptera > Lampyridae > Abscondita > Abscondita cerata. The sequence goes on from JALBCR010000973.1 coordinate 297,072, forward strand.
TTTTGTTTTGAAGTTTATTGTTAAAAACTGTACTTATATTACAATCATTAATATTTTTATTATCTATGCCATCAAAGAATCTAATATCTACTCAAGTTTAAAGCACATTCTCATCATTTTTTTTTAATATAAATATTTGTATTTTAATAGAAAAAAAGCTATATAGAAAATTTTCAGAATTCCTTCGGTTTTTACAGTTTTATTAGTATAATGTAATATTGAAAGTATATCTAAAAGAAAAAATGTTTCTATACAGCTTTTAAACATATTTCTAGTTATTTCGTAAACAATTAATAAATTATGATTAAGAATTACAGTAACCAAAAAAGAAATGTTAATGAAACTGTGTAACTATGACCTTATAATTTAATAGACGATTAACATGAACTCAAAATAATATACAGTTTTTGATGTTTTCTAGTTTTTAATAAAGGACACTTTATTTTTCAAAAATCTACAAAAAGTGTAGGATTATTAAATAAAAAATTTATTTATTTATAAAAACATCTTAAAGAACAATTTCAGGTACATTTCATAAGATCGGAAGCATATCTTGATAATTTTTATCCATACTTCACAGTTAGAATAGTGATGAAGGTTGTTGTCTTGATCTTATCCCTAGAAAATATGAGTTATATTAGATTTAATTTAAGCAATAGCTAAGTTAGTTGGTAAGGGTCAATGACATGTCGTATGAGTTAACAAGAAGTTGAAAAGTGCTAAAACTAAGTGCAAATTAAGAGATATGGTCTTAGCATGCTAAAATGAAATGATTAAATTACGAAGTATGGGACAAAAGTAAGTGTAAAGAACTAAATAAAGAACAATTTGGTGTAAGTGTAATAAGTGTACCTGAAAAAGAAAAATTAATTTAATAAAAATATTAAAATTTAAAGTTTAGTTTGGCACACAGATGGCGTTAGTAGATTTCACACTACTTAGTGGGCTGAAACCCGGAAGCTATAAAAAGAAGCGACGCAAAGACTCGAAAATATTCGTTGTTTAAAAAGTAAGAAAAAAAGTTTATTATAGGCAATTAGGCAATTAGGTTACCGCCTACAGCTGGGAAATGCTAGTAGTGAAGAAAATTAATTAAATTCGTCGAAAAGTTGGTGATTTGAGTTGAAAATGGTTACTTACCGGTTTGGTAAATAAAAGCCTCCAGAAGTTCGGAGAAGACATCAAAATGATCATTTCCTGTAAAAAATATGAGAACCCACAAGCAGAATAAAAGTGATAGTACAGGTTAGCTTGTTAGTAATATGGAAGTTGTAACGGTAATTTTTCTTTCAGCGCCACTGCAGGCAATGTCTGAATTTTATTTACTTTGTGGGTGATTTTGCCTTGGTTTCTTTCAAGTTCTAAGTTACTGTTTAATCACATTCCTAAACAAAACGTTATTTTTTCCTTTCTTTATTTCAATGGTGTCTTGACGTGAAATGCTATAAATCTCCATTATTCTCACTTATATACTATCACCCTCATCCCTAAATTAACCGCCGCTCTCCATTATTCCATTATTAATTAAATGGGAACGGAAATCAGCACCATGCCAAACTATTAATATTGTTGGAGGTTTCATTAAGTTCATCCACGTCGGAAGTAGTATTTCTTAATTTTTAACCATTACAAGCTTAGGTTCTTATCGTTATCTTACACACGTTTTGACGTTTTAGAACTTCCACCGGGTAATGTGTGATTGTACTGAATAACTACGAAACAATTTGTCTCATTATTGTTGCCTAATTGAGAGATAACCAGATAATATCAACATTACTGCGGAAGACCATTGAATATTTATCTACTTGTTGCTGCCCAGCTATTTGTTTAGTTAAGGTGTTCACCGAAGATAAGATTTATCTTTATATTCAGCCGATGACATCTTTATCAACACTTCAGTCTTTTAATCTGTCTGCACTACTCTTCATCCGTTTTGGAATGAAAAAGTGACAACTCTTCAGCGTAATATTCAATAAACCAGATAAGTCAAAAGAAAATTCTGCCTCTTCTTAGTTATTAAATTATTTAAGACGCGGCAGTATCTGTACTCGGACGTAAATTTACTAACATAATTCTTGCGCTTTGTAATTGATCAATGTGAAAGATCTTTTAAAAGTTAGAATCATATGCTTGCGCCTTTTGTTCACTTTTAGATCTATCGTCGATTACCAGTACACAACGTGAATGTTATAATTAACGTCAATACAGCTACGCTTATTTAAGTGATCTCTTCAAGATTTGTTTGTTGGATTACAAAAACTATTCGACGACAACGCCTACTCAGTGGCATATCGTGCAGAACGGATTATGAGCAATGAAGAGATAAAAAAATACTTCGAGACAAAGGGAGGCTGTCCTAGAGTTGAAGAGATTTGTCCTAAATCGTAGGGACCCAGGACACATTGTAAGAATGCGTTTTTACTTCTAAGTATCGCACCGTCACTAAATTAATTTGAATAATTAATTGTTAGGATAAGACCGATTTTGTTATGTTTTTAACTGTTTATTAATTTTGTTTATTATTAATAGTAAACCCAAAGTAAAAGATAGCAAGCTGCCCGTTGTACAAAGTCCGATAGCGCCCCGCTTAAACTTTTGTGCGCACGTAGTCTCCTCCCGTAAACTAGTTGCCCTACTTAAGTTATACCTTATACAAGCGTGAGCTCTTTTGTGAAATAGGCAGCTTGGTTCCGGATACCTGTTCTGCCTGGTACTGCCGTGAATATTGAGTAAGTCCGCTTTTTCTAATTTAACCGCCAAAGATACCGCTTTGGCTATTCTCTCGCCGACACGCATGTTGCAGAGATACCGCTTTATTTTCCCTTAACTTTCCTTTCTCCCATCTGTGTTGTATTTGGGGTGACGCATTTTCGCGCCTTAAGTACACTACCCAAACAGTTGTCCAAGTTGGCATAGCGCATTCCTCTTCATTGTTCCTATCCGTGTGTTGTGTTTAGAGTTACGCATTTTCGCGCCTTGAATACACCACTCAAGCCTTTGCCCGGGTCGATATAGCGCATTTTCGTATGTCGACTCGGTCACTCCCACTACCTACCGCATCACTTAACAGACCGCCGTTCTGCTTATATACCGTCACCCTCATCCCTAAATTAACCGCCGCTCTGCTTACATTACCCTCACCCCTATAACCGCCAAATTCGCTGACTGCTTTTGAGTTGCATGGTTTGTGCTTTACTTTAATAAATGCTGTTTTGTTTTTTTTGTGACACTAATAGCAACTTGTTTCGTGTTAAATAAAGAAGTTTTGAGTTTTAGTGTATTCTCTTTATTTCTCCGAACTGCTTCCCGTTAGACGATCAGAACACTGAAATTTTTAACCTCTACTGTAGCTGCCCGACAAGCAAACGGAGAGTAAACTTCGTCATCAAATCTGGCGCCCAAGATCCGTCCGATTTTGTTAATTACAGAAACTAACCGAATTGGGAAACAAGCGTCACAACATAGAAATATAAAATTGAGGATGCAGAGCTTATTTTACCACTTGTGTCACAGACCAGAATACATAAATCTAATAATTTTAGCAAGTAACAATAAAACGTAACGTAATTTTATTATACATTTAACTATAAAGAAATGACGTTCTTAGTTTTAGTCACTAAACGGTGTGATTATTTTGTTGATACGAGTACATACAGAATTGAAGTGGATTTTATCTCTACCGGATGATCCAAACACAACGGACAGGTGTCAAAGTTAAAGGCCGCTTGCTTGATAAGATTACACGGTTCCTACGTATAAAGCTAACTACACCGTCTGCCTTATAGAATGAAAACACGGTATAACGTAACATCAGCAACACATGAGAAACTGGAGCGGAATCCGTCGGTAATTTACTTATTAACAGAAACAAGAGAAAAAAACGCGTGACCAAAGACAACGAGACCGTCGCCACCCCGGACCATCAGTGACTTGTGTTGTGGTCCAAAAGCACGTTTGTTTTTGTTAAAAAATGACTACTTTTTTTCACGAAGATTGTAAAAAACTGATTAAGCTGGTCAAATAGCACCGTCCGATATACTGTGAGACGTCTACTTCCTCCAATAGTAACTCTATTTCCATTTAAGTAATTAAAGACACAGTACAACACGACTGACTCTATCGACAGACTCTACGATACCTAATAAACAAAAGCTAGTAAAAGGAGGAGAAATAGCTTTGGTTACGGTCTGGGTCTTGACCCACAGTACTGCAGAAGAGAACAAGACATTTGTGGCAGTCTCCTGTCTTTCTCTCTGGTCTCGGACTCCGGTTGCGGTCGCGACCCAAACCGCCACTTTTAGACACCACATATTAATTGCCCGGGCAGTATTTTGTAGTCAACTGATAAAGAGCATGGCAGATTTCACATTGCGTTAGGAAACGCCATCTTGGATTTGGTGTTTGTTTTTTGGAATTTTCATATCTCGCGTTCTAATTATCGCACAGTCATAAACTTAGTGTCTATCGATTTGTTTTGAGTTATATTTTTAAGAATGTTATATGACAAAAAACTGTTCGTTTAACATGACAAAATTATTGCTCTTCAAAGAAGACAGAACGACTTAAAAAAATGTTCTTTTTTCTTGTCGGCTCCTGTCTTTTTTCCACTCTACCTGACGTTTTTTCGTAAAAGAACTTTATTTAAAAAAAGTAAGAGAAATAATGTATACAAAAATGGTGGATCACCCCTACAAAAATTTCCTATATACACTGGACTAACAATTATCCCTGCAATGGCTATAAATACGCTCAATATGAATATTGATCACATTGATCACCTATTGCAAGTACATTTATTTTTGTTTTATTATCCCTTTTGTTTCATTTGTGTTTTATGAGTAGTGCTTTAGAATAACAAAAATGTTCAAAACTGGAATTTGTTGTTTTATTTAAAAAGAAAATAAGAGCATTTGGTAATATAAGTTTAAGACTAATTTTATGGAATGGTGTTTGTGGATGTAATCTAAAGTTTTTCTGTTCAAACAATTAATTTTTGTGCATTTGCATTTTGAAATTCAAATTGTCCTCCGCATTTGTCGTTTATTTATATTTGGTTTTTTTTTACCCTATTTACAAATTTATACTTTTTTTAATAGTGACGCACTTGAATTAATAAACAAACTTACAATTAAAATCATCCATAGGTGATCTATGATACTTCTGTCTTAAGTCTGAAAATTTAAGAAAAAAAAAACTTCCTTGTTCTTGGTCTAATTGAAGTAAATTAAAATGAAAAGCATTTTTCTTAAATATCTGTCACTTAATATTATTTTTTTATGAAAGATTTTAACAAAAATTTTTAAAAATATAAATCTTGACAACGTCTATTAAGTCCTTTTCTTTTAATGGTTCATTTCTGTTTTTTTCAATGTTTACCATGAATATATCAATGCTAAGAAAATAAAAATGACATAATAAACTATTATTAGTTTTGTCAGAATTCTTCCCATTCTGTGAGACCGTAGGCAACTTTTATTATAATACAAATTTGATCTTCCTTTCGTTTACCTCAAACAAAGTATGATATGTGGTGCACAGGTGGGATAGAAAATCAGTAGAATAATATTAGTAGTCAATTAGATATTTTGCCAAAAAATGGATTGATAACACTTGAATAACAATTAAATTCCGAAGACGTTATGGAACCGCAGCTTTTGACACATGGATATTTTGGCTGCGTTTTGTCACGCAGTTCTGTTTCAATATTGCTAGAACATATTTTATCTAATCCCACCTTCGAATCCCAGTTGGCCAGTCTTTAGTTCTAATTTTACATATTGAAATGTTTTAAAATTCTCATTAATTACATAAGTTTACAGTCAATAATTTCTTCTTATGTGTTTAGGCACTCCAAAATCACCGAAAAAATAATTTCTTATGCAACTCTAACGAAAAAGTCAATTTTTATGCTCTAGGGTGGCGCCATCTATTGATACCTTTTGAGTTTACATAACAAAATCGACTTCACCGCCAAACTCATATTTTCCTTTCATAGTTACCATAGTTGATCATAAACCTTTTTTACATGCACGTATATAAAATTAGTCTTTTTGTAGTTGTTGTCATAGTGTGAAACTACCATTTTCATCTCTAGTAGTGAAAGTAAGTAAAAAATTAGAATTTACTATCCGAGATTAATTCTGTTTTTTTTTTGTATAAGAGATTCATCAATCGCTATCGGTCTCTTACAAAAAAAACCGAACTTTAGACTTTTATAGTAAACTATACTATTCCAGTGAACCTTTTGTGTGCACCACTGCCAAGAAGTGTTATTTTGTTTTCGTTCTACAATCACTCCTAAACTAATAATTACAAAATTTATTTTTAAATTTTGTAAACATTTAAAACTTTGATTTAATTTCAAATTTTTTAAAATAATTTTAAAAATGTTTAATGATTTGTATTTATTTATTTAAATAAATTAATAAATAAATGATTTGTATGATTCTCTCAAACTTATTAAACCATGTTTTACATTCTGTTTTATTTTCTAAGTTATTTCATTTTAATATTTTTTGTAGTTTTTAGCATCATTTTGTTTCTTTCCTTGGTGGTTCTTTCTTTCAAATTTGTTATTTTGGTGTTGATAATTTTTATATTTCGTTTTAAATCTCTTGCTTTACATTGTACACGTAATACTTTCTTCTTTAAATTGATTCTTAAAGCCCATTTTTAAATTTGCATTCATTTTTTCTTTGCAATTTTTTAACTTTTGTTAAATTTTAGGAATTCTTCATTCTATTATTTTCTTAATTATTTTTCTAGAATTAACTAACATCTTATCAATTATTTTTACTTTTTATATTTTTTCAATATTTCTTGTATTTATACTCATTTCTTCTTTACATTTAAAATTTTATCAACTAATTTGATTAATCCTACTTCTATTCTCACTTCTCGATTTCTTTATGTTTCTTTTTTTCTATAATTGTATTCTTTAATGTATTTCTATTTATTTCTTTTTGTATTTTTATCCAATTACATACTTATTCATCAATTTTGAAATGTCAGGTGTATTTTTTCTTTAGTTTTCAAGTAATCGTACTTTATTTTTTCGTCGTTTATTTTCTTTTACGGTCTCTAATTTTAATACAATAAAATCTGCTGAAGGTTGAAAGATATTATTTTTTTATTATTTTATTATACCTGGTTCTCATTTCGTAGAAAAACATAGTAATTATCGTTCGGTGCGGCCGTTTTGGTGCCTGACCAGTTTGGTGGCGGGCCAGTTACTTACGACAAAGATATGAATTTAAATAATATAAATTAAAAAAAAAACACATAATTCCACAAATGGAGAGTTAATCCAATATACGATAATTGTTTTATTATTTATTTATTTTTTCATTTATAGTATAATCCAAGGTATACAGTGACCGGCAAAAAGTTTGCAACAAAGTCCGATCTAAAAAAAACAATATTTTTTGTTCTTTACCGTCCATTGGTAGACTAATAAATAATAATTACTAGATTGTAAAGTTTATTTGTTGGTTTTATTGTGATTTATGCAAGTCAAACGCAAAAATTTTGTTTTCTCAATATTTCCAGAAAAAATGCCGGAAAACTGATATTTTTGCAAAGTCGTTATTTGCTTTTGAAATTTTGCACATAGACGTATAATCTAATTAGGAACATCTTTTTTCTTGGGCATTTTTCAGTATCTTGTCATCTAACCTCACTTTTGGCATATTTAAGGAATATTTTTTAAATTTGCCGACATGACAGTGGTCACATGACATTTGTCAATGTGCTTTTTTTTGTCATTTGATATGCTGAATTCATTTGCCAAAAAAAATTTGGATATCTCAATTACAAAATGTTTCCCATTTGATGCAAACTCTTTGCCGGTCACTGTATAAGTGATATGATTAATATACGCTTGTAATTAAGCATCAGATCAAAAAATTATTTAAACAATAGTTGTGTAGGTTGTATTACTTATAATAAGTTACCGTTTAATTACATAATTAATCATTATTGCGATTGTCTATCATACTTGCTCCAAAACTTATTTAAATTTGTTGGTTTAGATCTGATGAAGCAATTACGTTAAGTTGCGAAACGTTGTCTTTCACCAATAACAAGAATTTTTGTTGTTGTTACCAATAGTTTTTCAAAACCAAGTTTCTCTCAATTCTTTGCTCCAACTGGATCGCCACGAAATTGTCTCGGCTCTGAACCGACCAAGAACCCAAACGTCCCGAACCGAATGGCTTGGTGCTTAATCGTTCTGATTCAAATAAAGTGAGTCGTATTGATTTGAATTGTACAAAATTGCAAGTTAAATCCTAAGTTTTGCATTTACACATTTTTATGATAAATAATATGTCATAAATGAACGCTTCGGTGCTAGTAGCCAGCTAGTTTTTTATTCACTTCTGCTATAGTTAATACAATTGATTCATCCACAAATATTTTATTTTACAACAAAATTACAGAATAAAACAAAATATTAGCATCGGAAACTACATAATAGTTAATTGAGAATTTAACAATAATTTATGTAATTATTATATAGGGCAGCTAAATTGAAGATGATTCTTGAAGTTCCATAACATTTGTTCTTGAAATTATGGGTACGATTTTTATTTCCAAAATTGGTTACCTGTTAACATAAAATTGAAATCAAAATTTTTTAATAAAATTTTCTTGTTTGTACTTACGTTTTGTCAATGTCCAAATTGGTTTGACTTCCCAACAAACGTTAAATTCTTGTGCAAAATCTGATGTCAAAGTTGACGTTGACATTTTGCGAGTGTGAACCTACCACTGCGGTTTTGGGTGACATCTAAAATCTCTCAAATAAATTTCATTGTACTACGGTGGTACCTTCACAATTGCAAAATTTGAAGGTCAACTTCGACGCCACATTTTAAAAACACATATTGCTTTAAGAAATGTAAAAATAACATTAATTTGCCTTATTACTTGAAAATGCTTAATTAAAATCATTATAATTGATGATATTTAGTGCAACTCGCACTATTATTAGTAAAGCCTAATAACGTAAGCCCAAAAAGGTGCAAACATTGTCAAGTAATAAAACATTTACCGAAAACGTATAAAAAGCAATTTACATAAATGTTTTTAAAAATCAGTTAATATAAATTTTACAAGTGGAAAAAAATACGTACAACCATTTAGTTTCAAATATTATTATGATTTAAATTCCGATATATAAAAACTGAAAACATATATTTTTTAATTAACACTATTTTTATCATGAACTGAACATTCTAGAATTTATTAATTAAAGTTATTAATTTTCTCATATCGTTTTAAAAAGAAATATTGCATTAAAAAAATTAATGTTTTAAGTAACATCCGTAAATAAAAGAGAGAGCAATTCTATTAAATTACTGAGATTGAAATGAAACCAATTCATAAATCAAGGGATAGAAGTTAATATTGATTACTCAGGAAACGAACAAATAACGAATACGTATATAAATTATTTATTTTACATAAATTTTGTTTGATTCTGTTTGCTTAATATGAAGATTTTATCTATTTCCATAATGAAATCAATACTAGCACACATTACAAAAAACAAAAAAGGTGAAATAAAAACGAAGTCGAATAACAAAAAAAAAAATAAACAATTAACATTTTTTGGACGTAATCTTGTAGAGTTAGGGAAAAGTTTGAACAAATGAATAATAGATGTGGATAGGAAGTTTATTCACACGTTCATATCTTGAAACAGTGGCTTAATTTCATTTCATTGTTCACGTGAAAACAATACTTATTGTGTACTCATCTAAAACAATGTTAAAAGCAAGTTTCTTCTCACAAAAAACATTTTAATTTTAAGACGGTAATTAAATAAATAATTTTTAATTAAATTAATATATAATTATGTAATTATTATACAATGTACAATCTAAAAATATTATATGTATATATACAAAGCATGATATGAAAATAAAATACTAACACGTGATGAAATAAGTTCATTATTGCACATGTCACGACCTACTTTGATAAAGTCACTTTCTTTCATAAATCGTGTACAAAAATTCACTTAACGAGGAAACTTTTTGTTTGGTCATAAGTCGATACATTCGGTCAACGTACCATATATTTATTTAGTGTTCCAACATTTATTTTTCTCGACTCGTGTCAACCTAAATAAGGAAAAGCTGGATATGGAGCCGGAAAATATCCCGGGAAAGCCGCTGTCGGCTGTACATGAACTGAACCTGTCATATAAGTTGTCAATACAGTAGGAACTAGCGTTGTAGATATAACTGTAGTATACGCGGTCTTTGCTCCAAATGTAAGCTTTAAAACTTTACTATTGGTTTCAGTAACAACCGTTGTCTGCACTATAGGCGAAGTCGTGACTGCGAATTGATGTTGCTGCTGCGGAAATAGTCCATTAATCGGTGGTATAGGTAAATTAGGTAAAGCTGGGGGCAACGTGCTCGTTCCAAATTCATAATCCGTTTTAGTTACTGTTCCCAAAGCTTTCGAAATTGTAGTATACATCGTATTACGTCCATTTAATATAGGTACAACATGAGATTCGTAAACAGTTTCAACTTTAACTACGGGTTTAGAGGTTGTAACCACTTGCCCTTGACCGGAACCAGGATTTAATAATCGAAGCAAAGCTAGTTGTTGAATTTGTTCCGGTGATAAACCTGGAACGTTTAACGGATCGTTCACCAAAGGCTTGGGTGACGTAGGCGCGTGCGCCTTTTTAGAACGCAAATGAATGTGAGCGGACAAATTTGATTTATCAACATCGGACAAATCAAAGTCTGACCCTATGCTGGCTAAATCTAAGTCGGCCATGAACGCCCTTCTTGGTTGACTGTCAGCTTCATTATCATTTTCGTCCCCAAATGCGAGCTCGAGATTCAATTCTGAACCGGCTTCATCTAAATAGCTATTAAATTCATTTAAAGTTTTACTAGGAACAAAATGATAAGCGTCCATAGGCGGAAGAGTTTTTGTAGCAGTAACAAACCTAGTTACCAGGTACGTTTGTACTAACGTGTAACTAGAAGTTACGTTTCCTCGAACTGCTGGTAAAATGTGCGTTTTCAGCATAGTTTGTGTCGTACTAAAAGTCTCGGTCATGGTTTCGAGCGGTGGCGTTTCCATATCGGCCGCCATATATAAAGGTGGAAGGGTTGCTATACTAGAATCTAAGAAATTATTGTCTTTATCATAATTATTTGCCGTTGCCAAAATGTTTTCCGTTAACGGTTCCGCATTCGATGGAAGAATGGCATTGTCAACACCAGAACTTTCCAAAACCTTTTGAATAGTTGAAGTTATGGTGACGTATCTTGTGTTTTTCACGCTACCAATCTGAAATAAATAAATAAGTTGGATGAATTCTCCGGATAATTCTTTAAGTTTATAGACATCCCAATGTTTGGGTCTTTCTAATCTGAGTGTTAGAGATCTAATAAAACTCCATGTAATTGCTGTCGTCAACGTTTCGGCCAGGACAAGAAGAAGATTTGAAGTTAATACAATTAATTTACAGGAATTTTGGTATTAGAAAAGGTAAGTATCACAATAATTGTTGATTATAAAATTTTAGAATGATATACTTCTTTATATATTAACTTCTGATCTTCTCCTTGGGTTTTGATAAAGGCCTTGTGCTGGCCGAAATGTTGACCTCAAAAATTACATGGAGTTTTAATAGATCTCAACTAGCACTCCGATTAGAAAGCCCCAAATCTTGGGATATCTATATAAATAAATAAGGATATCTGAATTTTACCTGAAAAGTATATGGTGATTTAATGGTGGCAATTTCGTAGTAAGTGTCTTTAAAATCAGGAGGCGTAGAGATTTCTACTTTTAGAGTTTCCAGTGGATGAGGATTATCGATTTTGTTTTCCGTAGAGCTTTCATCGTCAATAATAGAAGCCACCGATTCTGATCCAACCAATCCTTCAACGTCGTCCGATTTACTTAGAGGCGTAACGAAATCATTAACTCCAATAATATCAGCGTAGTTTGTTGAGTTAAGCGATTCATCATCTCCTTGTTTTCTAATTGGTACTCTTGGTCTCGCTGTAGTTTTGTACTGCCACCTTCCTGGAGCTCTGTTTAATTTAAATTTGTAAACGCTAGAAGACGAAGATTGTTCTATTGACGACGGTTGGATTTGGCCGCGAGGTTTGTAACCTCTTCGTGATGAACCCGTGTTGTTTTCGGGAGGTGGTGGATTTTGTTTCTTATTGCCATTTTTGCGTGGTTGGAACTTTCGCGACGATTGAGAAGCGGGTGTGGTAGAAGATGGCGGTTCGCTGTGTACAGACAGAGTTCGAGCAGATTTCCCACCACTTTTTTTGTTACGTTTGTGCGGTCTTTGTGAAGTGGTGTGTTGTCTGTTTTATTTACAAGTGTGTTAGTGCACATTGTGTGTCTATGTGCTTGTATACAATTATACTTACTTAGTTGTTGGACGCGGAGCGGGCGTTGTGCGTATTTTATTTCCAAGTTTCTTTGTAGATGCAGATACTACTTCTACTTCTTCTGGGCGAGTTTTCGGTCGTTTAAGTGAATTAGTTTTTCTATTTGCTTTAGTGGAGCTTTCTACAGGTACGGCTGTTTCGATGCTAATTGAATTAACTGGCGTTGGTTCCAACGGGTGGTGTTTGTTGGGCTTTCCTGGTGTTGGCGCAGCTGTTTTTAATATCCTTAACGTGGAAGAAGGTTTGATTTTGGCCTTTGGTGTATTTTGTTGTATGTGCGAAGTACTTTGTAGCACTTGAGCGTACTTGCCGGCTATGTACGTCCCAATTACTTTAGTTTCGTGAACGGTAGTAATACCATCTTTTACAATTGTTCCCCCTAATTTTGTGACTAACCCCGTCGGATGTAAAGAATCGCGGGACGCCGGTGCTTGTTTATTTTTTAATTCGGCCGTCGGACGTGGTTTTAAATGAAACTTAGAACTAGGTTTTAAGTTTATTACTTTATATGTTTCTTCGACAACTTCGGACGGTTGTCTGGAGAGAAAATCGTATTCCGGTTCGGCGATATTATTACCAATGACAATTGCTTCTTCCGCTGTTTGTACGTCTATAATGCTTGACACAATTGGAGGTGGGGTTACTATGTTAGGGTTAGGGACTTCATAAACTTCTACGAGACTTGACATGACAGGAGGCGTTTCTACTTTTGACGTTCCAGATATTACTTCAACTTTAGTTATTATATTCTTTTCTGGAAGTTTACTGGCCGGCAAGGCTACAACTTCAATTTTACTTTGCACATCTGGGGTCGATTTTATAATACTGGGCGTTCCACTTATTACATTTATCTTAGATGACGACGGTTCGGATATAATTTCCACTTTGCTTGCAATAACAACAGGTGCCTTCGATTGTGAATTAACATCGCTCGATATCTTTTGTGCGGTTTGTTCGGACGCCTTATTTTCAGATTTAACTTGTGTTTTACTCGGTTTTATTGTTAAAGGCGGCTGCGTGGGAGCGGTGGTAGAGGGTTGGGTGTCTATAACTGCGTTTACGGCAGGTTCTGTGGCTTTTTCAACTTCTAAAATCATAATTTAGATTTTATCGAATGCAGTCGTTGTTATTATTTCTAATATCGCCAAAATTCGAACTAAAATTTAAAATACGCACCTGGTGCAGCGCTTTGTGGAGAAAACACCATAACAGTGTTTCCTATTGTGGTTGTAAAATCGAGGAAGCCGTACACTGTTTGTGTAACAAAAGGACCTTGTGCAGATGAAGGTTGAACAAATGGTGTTGCTGCTAGCAGGCTGATGAATATCTGGGTTCCTGAGCCCGTTCGTCGCCCTGAAATAAACCAGCGTTTATACAAACCAAACACTAATTAAGACTTAATTGAATATTAAAAGCTTTATTAGCGAATATTTATTTGAGTTGATATAAATTTAAAGCTTTTATGTTTTTGGTTGTAGGAAAACTTTAGTCTATTTTAAACCGTCAATATATTCAAATGTAAATCTTTTAAGATGGGTTATTTGAACAAAGTAAATTGAGACTAATAAACAAACGGCCGAGGATTTCGTAATTTAGTTTTTAACCAAAATTAAGTAAAAGTAATTTAATACGGTTATCACTTTGCATAATGCCCGTTCGTTTAATTAAATTAGCAAGTATTTCAACTTAAACTTCATCGCCCTAAAAAGAGACCATAGCGTAACAATACTTTTCTCACAAATCCAATTCGCCAAGTAAGTATGACTTAATTGTAACTAGACTTCATTAGATATTTAGATTAACAACACTTCATTAAAAGTCAGATTTACTAAGCAGATAGAACACGCTTTACATTTTACTTTCGAGAACCCGGCATATTGAATAGCTTTTATTACGTTCTTCTTTATTTCATCCCTTACTTTAATATTCATATCAGCCGAATGTGCAAATTACTACCTAAAACTTTAAAATTTTCTAGGTGTTTAATTGACCCGCAGGTTTATATTAAAGCAGAATTACAATATTTAGCTGAACATAGATGCAACGTTCATTCGTTTGCCAATCAACTTCTATTGTTTATGACTCGTAGTAACGTCTATTTTGAAATGGAAATAGTCCCTCATGCAATTTGATTTGCTACAAGCAGACATCAGTATGGTAATTTAACTTTGTTCGCGTTTGTGGAATAGGGTTTTCACGGTAAATCCCCCAGCTTCAATTGAATATAATGATAGTATGGCTTTATCTATTGATGTATTATAGAGAAATTTTAGCGTTTCGCGAAATTTGCTTTGTTGCAACTCAACAATTGCGTGTTCGAATATAATTTAATAAATTTTTTTTGTTTATTATGAAATTTGATTGAGAAGGAAGCCGAAGACTGTAAATAAGGCTATTCATTGAAATTACTTCGTTCCTTCGTCTAAGTTTTATTGTTATTACGCGGACTCCATAAAGGGCAAACTTCTTTAAATGGCCTCAGTAAGCTACGAAAACGTTCCAACTTCTTCAGAACTGCCATATCTCATAAACTTTTCGTAGTCGCAAGAAAGAAAATACTACTGAGTTATTTCAATAAATAATCATTATACAAAATGTTGGAAATATTTGTTTGTTCAAATACGCCATAACCCATTTTTTTATGTGCGGCATTCCCAATCGTTTGCAAACGTTATGACTTGAATACGATATTATCATTTATCATACTTTTAATGGTCAAACTTTTTAATGTCATTTAGTATGCACAAAACGAAGTGCCCGAGGTAATTCAGGATATAAACTTAAGTGAAATATAATCTAGTCGTACATAAGGAAAAATGCAAACATCACAATGTTCATATTTAATGCGCAAAAATGTTCCACTAGGTGGTTTATTTATAGTCAAATGAAAAAACAATAACGAAATAATGTCTTTCGCACTTTTATGTGCGAGAACTTTTTAATGAAATGGAAATGATGTGTCCTGCCCACTCATCTAAATATACTGACCGCGCCCAACGTTGCTTAACTTTGATTAACGAATGATTCACATCAATAAATAATAAGCGCACAGAGCATATTCTTTCACTTTATGACTAATTTATCAACTTAAGTACGAATATTATTTTTTCTTCTTTGCGTTTTTAAATTAAGAAAGAAAGAGAAGGTGTCGCACGAATGTCTCAATTAGGGCAATTCATTAAACAAAAATCATTTTAACAAATAAAGTTAGAACAAATTAAGTTTATTTTAATTGGAGTTTCGATGTAATAAGCAATGCTAACAATTTCCCTTCATGTGAGTTACCTATCCTACTAATGCAACAACCGGCAGAGATTAAAACGTGAACAGATCGAGGCAAGAAGCATTTTTATAATATGTATAGATGTTTGTATCGAGTGATTTATACAGAGGTACTTTTTATGATGGGGAAAGTCGTATTTGGCGCGCATTTTGCGAATTTTCGATTGGTTGAAAATAAAAATCAAGTTAGATTCCTAGACGAAAAGCTGACTTATTATTTTTCTACGTTTTTGCTGAACGGGTGGTGTTTTAGCGTTCATCTTAAATTGAAATTTACACAAATCATTTATGTGTGTTACAAGATTTCCAAAAACAATTGGTTAAGTTTATATCCGGCTAAATCCACCGTAAGTACACATTCTTCTCTTTTTCTCTTTGTACCAATTTTAACTGTCACGTGGAATTCTTTTTAGCACGTTTCTTGACCTTATGATTTTGCTGCGTGTTATATCGGGATAACTCCTGGGGTGATGGAGTGGTTGATTAAGGCCTTCCTTGTCGATTAAATACCACGCCAGGGTTTTGCATTAGATAGGCGCAGGTAACGGGAGCCTAACGCTAAGTAACTAATCTATTGTTAAGAAAATCTTATTCGGTGGTACACTCCACAACCGAAAGTTTATAATCAGCTCAATACGGGCTCGTGCGCTTCACTTAGAGCGGTTGACGCAAACAAAAAATGCCTTTTGGGTTTGCGGGAGGTACTTACCCCATTCAATATTAGTTTAAGTCACTGTCGTTGCATGTTCGACTAGATAAATCGCCGTATGTAAGTGATATATGAATGTATTCCTATCAGACAATCCTCAATTGGAACATTAACACTACGTTTGATGTGACTAAAGCTTACCTGAAAATCCGGTACATTATTTGTATAAATTACTTATTATTAAGCGAGGCTACTGCTAACGTACGTGAATACATCCGACAGTCTCTCTTTCTGTCTCATTCACCTATTACTATAGGAATTTTTAAATTGTCTGTCTTCCCTGTATGATTAATTGTGGTGTTATGTTTGTTTGATCTAGCGTATTAGGCTTAAGTAAAACCTGTGGTTGGTTTCATTTTTTTCTTTTACCCAGCAGGTGGCGCCTTGTTAGACAGCAGTTTAATTTTAGAACTTCTTAAGGACCCCCATTTTCCGACGAAACCGGGAAGTTGCTGCTCTACCATGGATAATTTATTCTCCATGAACCTAATACACTACATTGATCCGTATTTATATTTGTTTTTTTTTGTTTGTTCTTCTAAAGCCGTCGCTTATTAGTAAACCTCAACCATTACATGACACCTCCTGGTCAAATGCCACTCGTAATACTCAAACGCTTCATTAAAAATTGGAACTTCAGAATGTTAACCGTAGTTATGACCAACATTTGAAAGCAATTATCTTTAAGAAATAATTGTAAAGAATGGTGCTTTTGTATGATAATAAAGATTATAAAATAAAAATGTTTTATTCATTTTTTTTAATACTTCTAAATGAATCACTCATTAGTATAATTTATATTAAAAAACGAATTGATGTAAGCGAATAACAACAAAGATTTTAAAATTTCATTTTTATTCGAAGTGTTTTTAGAAGGAAAGGGTTTGATACGAGTCCATAAACTAATGAATTTCGGCTCCGTTTTAGAATAAGTGTTTTTGTGGGGTTTTACTATAAAATAATATTATTTCTTTTGTTTCATATCTTATCTCTTCTAGTAATTTCTTTTGACTTTCGTTAAATATTTCATATCTATAGCCTGTATCTTGCTTTTTAATCTTTTTGATACGACCCATGATTCACTACCGTAGGTTAATATTGGTCTGATTATGGTTTTGTACACTGTCATTTTGTCCTTCTACTTATTACCTTTTTCGCTACAAATGCTTTGTTCAAGGAATGATATATTTTGGATGCAGAACTGATCCTGCCATTTATTTCGTTTTCTAGATTCCCATCTCTTTCTATCATTACTCCAAGATATTTATATGTTTCTACCTGTTCTAGTTTTTCTTGGTTGATTTTTAAGTTAAGTGTCTTGTTTTCTCCTCCTATTACCATTACTTTTGTTTTACATGTGTTTATTTTCATTTTACTCTCTCTCAGGTGTTCTTCCCACAGTTTCAGTTGTTCTTGCAAGTCGGCCTTGATGCACACAACATCAGGTCGTCGGCAAATGCACATACTGATATTCCTACTGGTTTTAATCTATTATATCCAATGTGTTTTTTACGGCTTTTCGTATCTATTTCTTTTATTATATCATCCATGACTATGATAAATAAAGTTGGGCTCATTACGCCTCCTTGTCTTAACCCTTCTTTTACTGCAAATGTGTTACACTTCATATTGTTTTCTTGCACATAGCTCCTGTTATCATCGTATAAGCTTTTAATTCCGTTTCTCAACCTTGGGTTTATATTTCTTTTTTGCAGACTTTCTCATATTTTGTTTTGTGATAACCTGTCGAAAGCTTTTTCTAGGTCCAAGAATGCCATGTACACTTCTGAATTCGTTTGCTTGGTTTTCTCTATTATTTGTTTTATAGTAAAGATGTGGTCTTGCACACTTTGTCTTTTTCTGAAACTGCTTTGAACTTTAGCTAAATTATCTTCCACCACCTTTCTAAGTTTTTTCTCCAAGATACATTCATATGTCTTTGAGGCAATGCTGAGTAAAGTAATACCTCTATAATTTGCGCAATCTCTGATATCTCTTTTTTTGAGTATTGGTACAATTATTCCTATTTTTCAATCTTCTGGTACTGATACTGTATTCCAGACTTTATTGAAGATTGCAGTTAACATTTCTATACTTTGTTGCCCAAGTCGATTTAACATCTCTGGTGTAATCTTGTCATGTCCTGCCGACTTCTCTCTTTTTAAGTGATTAGTAGCTTCAATAACTTCTTCATTATGTACATTTTATTCTTCCTCTTCTACTGTTGCTTGGCATTTGGTATGTTTTCAGGGATTCTATTATCTTGGTCATCTGTCTTTAGTAATTCTTTGAAATATTCCTTCCATCTTTTCATTATTTGTATATCGTCTGTTAGTATCTTGTTTTCTTTTGTTTTGATTTGGGTTATGCCATGTTGTTTCCCTATTCTTATGCTTTTTAGTATCTTATTATTATATTTATTATTATATTATATAGTATTAAAAGAGTTTTGATTTGTATTACTATACATCTCCATTTTTCTTTCAATTCCTCCCATATTTTTTATAATCATTTCTTTTACTTTTATTCTTTGTGTTTTATATTTTCATAACTTTCTTCCGTTTGTTGCTTAGATATTGTTCCATAAAGTTTTCTTGATTTTTATTTCTCTTCTAATATCTTGAGTCTTTGTACGTATTCAAAATTTTTTATAACGCAGTGTATTCTATTTACGTTACGTGCTGGAAATAGAACGCACGTATTATTTTCCCCAGTATCACAGTTGATAAGATTGACCCTTTTGTTGAATTACATATATCTTTCTTGATTGATTGTTCAAATCATTATTGATTAAGAAGGGGACAACCTCTTCTGAATTTGCAAACGTCCAGTACCACTTTTTGACGGTAAAGAAACCGTATATAACATTTTGCTGAGGCTTTTGAGAAGCTTCCGCCGAGTAATTATCGAAACACGGATTTGGGGATATTCTAATGTTCAAAACACGCAAAAACTTAAGAATGGGGTCACCGTGGACACATAACGTTTTATTACGCTCTCGCATAATCGTGTTTAGATATAAGTTCTCGAATAAGTCGAATATAAAATGTGTAATACGTCTTTTAGAGTTCACAACTGTAATGTTTAGACACCACATTTTAAATATTTAACTTATGATCTTGTGTTTGTTGTTATTGTTTGATTTGGAATGAAATATTTTATTGGATATTTGTTCAAATCTTTGTACGCAGACTATCATCAGCTTTTGTAAACTGGTTTGAGTCTTTGGCCTTCAATAAAAGTCAACTTCTTCATTTTGTCTTTGATTTCAAATCATTCCTTGAGTGTTATTCCTCTTTTCTTAGACTTTTATTACATTTGAAAATCTTGATTTTCACGTCATTAAAACTAAATTCTGAACTGAGCTCGATAGGTTGAATTTGGCTAAAACAGGCACCTAAGAATGTTTGTTACCTTTAATTTTTTGTTGGTTGAACAAAGTATACTCAGTGGCATTAGAAGTGTTACACTGGGAAGCAATAATTTTTTATTTTTTGTGCACAATGACTTTATTTAAAGCATGTTATGATAACAACGGCAACGGTTTATAGTTGATAAGTCTTTTGTAAACACAAAATTGTATCTCTTAGTGTTTGTAGAGAAGCCAGTTTATGAGAGGTGGCTTTGACATGAATAGAATTGTTGACTATTGAGATGTTGGTGTGTTCTATCAAGAAATTGCCAGCAGTGGTAATTGTATTGCAATGACGGTAATGCGTGTGTATCGTGGGTGGATAGAAGAAGGTAAAAGAACAGTAAGAAAACAAACTAATCAACTAAGAGTCAAGAAAGGAGACAGTTTAGCTGATACGAGCCAAGCAGCTGATCAATGGTTAAGAGAAGTAGGTAGGTTGTTACTATGGGTACACTGTACCGTCACACTCGAGATTTTACACTTTTTTTATACTTAGCAGAATTAGAGCTTCTTTTGACCGTAGAAGGGTAAAACTCCCTCATGGAGAGGACGTGATGTTGGGTTTGCTGTTGAGAAACGTGTACACAAGATTTTTCGTGAGAATGATGTTTTGATCTAGAAGAAAATAATAAGCAATCTTGTCATCACCTTTTCTTTGTTTTTGTAATAAATTAATAGATTGCTCAGTAATTCATGTCTCGAGGTGGGTTTTCGTAAGTGTACATTTTTTGTGTCATTTCAAGAACATATTATATTTAATTAAGTTATTTGAAATAGCTCTTACTTTAATTAACGACAAAATTTATGGTTAGTTTGATAAACTTTTTTATTCATGTTTAAAATTTTTGTGATAGGACAGACTCCTTTTATCTTTGTAACTTATCCCTGATTCGAAAGTCTGATTTGTAATAACAGTTTCATGGGAAATAAATATGTCCATTAACGCTATTCAGTGTGATTAAATCCACACGTACCTCTTACACATTCTTAATAATGTTGCTTCTGTATTTTTGTTGTTAAAAGTTTTGGATTACTTAGAGATGCGACTTGGTTGTAGAAAAAACCAAAGACAATTATGGAGATAAATTGCAAGAAAATAGAGAATTAGGGATGGATTTGAATAAATGAATTGAGAAAATTTTGAAACACAAAATTTCAGATACTGTTGGTTGACTGCAATAAAATTCAACGTTTTGCGATTGTGGTGTACAAAGAGACGTTAGGAAGTGCATTTGCCCTTTGTCGCACATAACGTATGAATACATAATAAAATCTAATTCTCATATCATCAGTATCTAATATAATTAGTCAACTAATGTTAGATCATGTTGGAGTATTGATTGTCCTTTAGCTCTTGATTTTGAAAAATTTCTAAAAAGAGAGAAAAATTGAAAGGAAACGTGTAATACGTCTTGGTGGATTAGCTTACGTTAACATTTAGATAATGGGAGTAGGAACTTATTTTTGATTAAGATAAGTTTTTTAGTTTTGTCTTTGATTTCTAATCAAAACCGAAGTGTTATAGTTTTCCAAATTTTTTGTTACAGACACTTTCAGCTGGCTCAAGATTGGGTTGCGCCTTCTCAGCAACTTGATTGGACATCCCAATTAATCTTTAGTGCACCTTGATAAAGCAGATGAAAAACAAATCATTTAAAAACTCATGTTATCACGGCTGTAGTAAGCCGTCAAAACAACATCAGTATTTTTGGATTTCGCTCTAAGCATTAAAAATAACGTTTTAAAAGTTGGTGATGCCTCCTCGTTCATTTCAAAAGCATTAGTAGTTCAAAAATATCATCGGTTAACTCGTGTGGGAGATGGAATCATGGAATCATTAATTTGCGTAATAGATTAATGGTGCTCATGATTAGGACAAGAATAAAATGTGTTGGTTCAGATTATTTTAAACTCACATTACAGCTTTCCCAGTTCTGACAAATCTCAAAAGGACAAATGTTGAATGGGGTGGGTCTCGATATGACCATTTTGAGATATTTTATTATCAGAATACCGGTGTTTTGTTTATCTACGTAATCTACTTGAATAAGTTTTAACCATATACAGGGTGATTCATAACTATTGGGACATAAGACCTAATATTCCTTAATAAAACATTGCCGTGGAAAAAGATACAGAGCATTAAATTAAATTTTTTTTTTCATTTTTTGTTAATAATTTCACTGTAAATTTATCAATTCTTATCAAAATCGGCAGAGAGGCATAACTTTAGACCAAAAACATTATTTTATATACTATTTTACAATTTGTTGTAGGGGGCGCCACGTGAATGATTCCTGATGATGAAATCTACGGGTAACTTTTTTTGAGAAAACTTTTTAGTGATTTTGATTAGAGAATATGACGTAAACATCATTTCTACGTAGTGTCAGAAGGGATTTCAATTATTACTGTATTTATTAAGGGTGCGTTTTGCATTGTCACCTAATTATGTTTCTCTGTACATTTTGATAATAGTTGATAAATTTACAGTAAAATTGTTAACAAAAAATAAAGAAAAAAAAATTTTTATCTAACGCCTTGTATCTTTTTTCACAGCAATATTTTATTAAGGCATATTGTCTCTTATGGTCATATTTTAGTCTAAATAACCATCCCTTAGCCTATGTCCCAATAGTTAAGAATCACCCTGTATATACGAGTATAGTTTCCTTGAAATCTCGGTCCGTCTGTTTATCATCTCTTAGGAAATGTTAAAAAGAACTGAATACATCATTCGATAGAGCATTTTAAGGAGATCTGGATGCAAGGGTTTTTGTAATTCTAACTTAACCCCTGGGGCTGGCCACACCCACTCTACCCAAACTTCAAAATTAATATTTGTTTTCATTACCAAATATGTTTCTTTTGACAAGACAAACATCTTTTGTATACATCATTTTGATCTATGACTTTAAGGTCAAAATTCATGCGTCCGTAGGACGTGCTTAAAGACTAGTTATGAATAAAGCAATAATATACAAAAATTTGGGCCTATAATAGTACAGCTTTAATTATGTAGTAAAGTGGACATATTTACAATTTTCGACAAATGTTTATTTTTGATTTTTGAAAGAATTGTCATAATAACAGTTTATTTATCAAAAGCAAAAACTGACATATTTCATATGAATGAAATGAAAATTGTTTACTATGTAGCACTAATATCAATTTCGTAACAATCAGAATTTCCACTAATCGATGTGGGAAGCATAAGTAAGAAGCTCTTAAAATGAATAACGGAATTTCTGAAATTAAGGTGTCTTGAAACCAAAGCAAGCACTTCCATTATGGTAGTGGAGAGGTTTTCTGTGCTCCGTCTAGAAGCAACAGTAAAGTTACCCAGATGTGGATGAAATCACTATCAAAAGGAATCTCGAGAATTCTGTATACGTTTGCCATACATTCATGTAGTAATGACACCAAACCGTGAGTATTGCAAATTAAGAGGTACAAAAGGGGAGTAGGGACAAAGCAAAACCAATTGAGTACAATACTACTAAGAGAGAGGATCAAGACTTCCGTACGGCAATAAAAAAAACTGGATTATAGAGACAACCCATCTTCAGCCACAAAAAAATAAACGCTGGTGGTACACAGGCGGACTGCAAAATGAAGTGGGGCGGGAGTGTTTAGCCCGAAAACTATGTAGATAGAATTTCTGACAAAAGTGGTGTTAAAGCTGGCGGTTTATCAAATAACCATAAAGCTTAGATGACATCAAAACTTTCAGAAAAGTGGTTCAAGAGTGTGATTGCAATTGCAATTATGAACAAATAGATTCTCTTACTTTATTGAATAGAAAAATTGTAGATCCATATCCTAAGTATTGGACTGATGAACAAAATTACTGGTGTAAAAAAACACCGTGGTTTATATTCTTAAAAATTGGCCAATACGGAAATTGTAATAACCTTAATATAAGTTTCCAACTAGTTTCGACTAATTAAATAGTTTTTAGTCATTTTCAAAGAACTAAAATTGAATAAAAATGAGGTTAAACACTGATTCAAAAAATATTTGCTTAAAAGATGTAATGTTCCATCTGAAGATGGTTGTGAAATTTTAAATTTTTTTCACAAATCGATACATCTTTTTTTAAGTTTAGAAAAACTATTTTGGATTGACAGACCATTTTATCAAATCTCCGATTTTTGCTGTTATTTTTAATAATAATTGTAGTTAATGTATATGTAAATTCGGGAAATATATTTTAAAAATTATTACTTTAAGCCTAAATACTTACAATACAACGAACAACTAGTCGGACTTATTGAGCTTTTGTAGCAATTGTATTGAATATTTTCATTTTAAAAATATCCAAAACACTATTTTTAAAATTATTTTTTAAACGCATTGCCATTGGCCGTAATGCCAATATTCAAATAAATTGTGGTTTATTAAAACGCTTGAAAAAACAGTCACATACAAATCAAACCCATATTATGTTATTTATACGAGAAGTGACGTCACAATATGTTTTCATTGGTGTTCGTACTGTTATTCTACCTATCCTTTCCTATTTAAATCTTACAATTCACTATAAAGTATTAACACTATTAATTAAAATTAGAAAGTTGCAAATACTTAACTTCGCTATACGAATCGTTCTCATCTACGAATTTACAAAAACTTTCCCAACAAATATGACAAAATTAAAAAATACCGCTAATTTTGTGTTCTTGTGTTGCTATTATAAAAAAAGTACCAACTAAAATTGGTTTTAATAACTGCCACCTGAGGGGCATTCGGAAAGAGTAAGTGAATACATTATTTGATTATTATTTTTCAAAGATTTTGTTTCGGCAAATTTTTAATTTTTTGGCATGAATTTTGTCAAGTTTATCTCTCAACGCCTACGTTAAGTATTAAGCTTTGTATTGTAATGTGAAAAATTTTCGGAACAGGTATTTGTTGCCTAAAAATCATCGCGGAAGAATTTGACAAGTATCGATAGTGACGCCATCTAGCCGTGACAGTATTTGCATCCCCCTTCCCTATTAAAGCTTGCGAATCACGCAATAATTTTAGAAAGAATACTACAGAGTAACAGTTCTAGATGCAATTTTTAATGACACCTGGAGTGGAAATCAGAACCTTCTCAAAATCGTAAAAAATTAAGAACTCAATTTTCAAGGAACAAAACTTGCAGTTGAATTTGATGATGTGCTATTATCTTCGTGCCCTCTCCATGTTTAATATTATCTTCCTACTCTGGTTACCGGATCGTTACGACTGTTTTGCTGACTTCTCCTCCACTTTATTATATTGTTCCATATTTGATTTAAATCTACTTGATGGGCTTAAAAACATCGACTGGTAAGTAATCAAAGAGAAATTCATTAATATTCATAAAGTTTTCGTTTCATATTGTTAAGAATGTTAAAATAAATAAATAGTTGTTATGTAAAATTCAAAGAATGTACCAAAGTTAGTTGCTACAGGGCATTGTAAAAATATATGACATCGGATTATTTAATGGGCTGCTATACGATAAATAACACGGCATTATCATCTTATAATGGAAAGGACAAACCTATCATTGTTCACACGTTTACAGTCAAGCCATTACTTGCGTTTATTACACACTATACCATCATTTGTCACAAGGTCAGCTTTGAAACATCGAACTATATTTTATTCTCCCACGTAAAAGCACGTACCTTTTTATCAGTTAAATCACATTTTACAAAAAAAATAAGAAAGTAAAACATTCAATACATAAGTTGCGGAAATAACATATAATTGTCATGTCATAACGTAACTATAGGTGTTGTTCATTACTAAACCTAGACCTAAATACTAAGATATTTTTATGACTGTTCTTCAAGGATTTAACAGTTTACCCACGCCGAGTAATAATCATGATCTTACAAACTCTTGCGGAATAAATTTAAAATTTCGTTTAGGCCTATTATTATTATTGGACAATCGGACATAAACATGCGAAAATCCGCCGACACTTTAAAATTACGACTACGAATGATTGCTTTTTATATTTCAGGTCTTTCATACATATGAAGATAATAACAATAAATGCAGTTTATTTGTATTTTATGACCATCTTATTTAACGTTTTTATCCTACAATAAAGTTGAGGGTTTTGTATTCTGTATTATGTTACAACTCTATATATCCCTTAATGTATAATGAATATATGTATTCAAGAAACTTTATGTTCTTGTATTTAATTTATAAAATAGGGTGTAAATGTAAAATGATGACACAATACCGACGCGACCTTTTATTGGGTAATATAAAACACAAAATAAGGTCAGCATTAATAAGCAAACAGTGGGTGCAGAACAATTGTAAAAAAAAATGTTGTTGCTGGGAGTTTCACAAATTAAATTGTAATTGTTCGAACCATAAACTGGTAATTCTACTCCAAATTAATGAAATGAATTGAGTGGGCGATTTTGATAAGAGACAAAAAATTTAGCACCATCACAAAAACTAATTAATACGCACCCAAATGAACTTTCAATTTTCGTTACCCAACGGATTAACGTAAATTAGAAAGTGTCAGTGGAACTGATGCTACGCTTATGATTGAGATTTACCATAATTGATCAATTGATAGGATGAAGGTATGGATGTTATTAAAAGATTGCAATTGTAATTGTTAAAAAAAATATAGGGTTATGGAGTATTACGAACAGTTTGTGTCAACTGGCCTTTACATTGAATTATACAACAAGGTCGACCACTGGACTTTGCATTCGAGGACGGTGTTGAAAATTTAAATCAGCTGATATTTAGAATGCTGAATAAAAATATCATGTCAAATTACTTCTTCACATGAAATTTGAGGAAAACTGGTAAATGTTGATACAAAAGTTTATATACATTAATGGAATTGTTTGAAAACAAAATACTAGTTCACGAATATGTTCAAAAATTACATAATTTTGTAGGATGACGTCAATAAATTTAATCAAAAATTTTCAATATTTGTATGTTACAAAGATCAATAATGATATTCAAGACTTTCAAAAATGATACCTAACAACTATATATTTTTGTTGCATATTTGACCATTGCTTAATTTTATAACGTATCTGCTTTTTTATAACAATTTTTTCCTAGTAACAAAGAAATAATAATACTAAGTAAGTATTAGTTTTGTGAATTTAAGTTGGACTAGTTTTACCTGACCTTAAATATTTAAAAAAAAATGTCAGGTTTTGAGGCATCGCATTTAAATGCGGACGAATGGTCGGCCTTTTTTTCATTATTCTAATTTGTTGATATTTAAATTTTCGAGGTGGAATCCTAAGAAAACTTCAATCTGGTCAAGTCTACGTGCAGAATATTCACTAAATGTTATCAACAAGTGGTTGATTTTATAGCGAATTTGACAAAAGTGTAATTTCATTGTGTCGATTTCTAATAAAAATTATCCTTGTATAGTCAACCTTTCTAATTCTTTTTATATCAACAAAAATAGTTTTAAAATTCTAATTTTACCGAACAACAGAACCATTTTACTGATAACTGCAATCAAATTAAATTCATATAAAACGAAAACTAGAAAATTTCCCGACTTTATTATTAGGGAAATTACCGTTACAAAACATTTGAAAATTTAATATACAAAATTGGCAAAATAAATAAAAACTCGCTTATGTATGTTATTACGAAGGAAGCTACAACTACATAAAAATGCGTAGCACTTAATGTCAAATACATTTAGAAACTTTTATCGATTATGAAGGAGGACGTTTTATTAGAAACGTCTGTTATAAATTATGTTTATTGACATTTACGTAGCACGACATCTTTTAACGTTATCACTTAGTTGATCAAGTGCATTATCAAAATAAGTCTAGGTATCTCTTGTTTTATACACCTGACGTAAATTAAAAAAACACTAGCTCATACATAATTTTTTTTCTAATTTGGCATCAGGCACTGAAATTAATTAAATTACTCCTAATTTCAATGAATGAATGAAACGAAAACTTCAAAGCGATTGTTCAGGTAATTATTCTTTCAAACGGAATAACTCGTAACATTAACAACAATTTACCGCATGTAGATCTTTCAGCAATTTATTACGAACCTCGTTGAATTGCAAAAAAAAACGTTTTCCCTTTTTGTAATGTATTTTTACGTTTAATAAAGTTGCATTGCACTTAATCGTCAATTCATGAATCCTTAATAGGCGTGATGCAATAATTTGCATGAAAATAGAATTAAGCACATTCATCAAACGTTTATAAATGCAATTTTACGTAAATATGTAATAATAAATTTTAATGTATAGTTGTGCCCATTTTATTACAGACAATGAAACATAATGCCTTTTTAATGAGGCTATTTAAACCGTTGTACTTTATAAGGTTTACTTAATTTCTTAATATAGTAATTATTAAGAGGTAGTTAAATATTACAGGACTAATGCATTTATAAATTATACCTTTTTAGAAAAATTATAATAAAACCAACATTTAAAATAATTTCTACAATAATATTCTATATTTACAATATGGCTTGATTAGTATTATAAAACAACGTTGTACTTCAGTGAAGTCGATATTAATTAATAATACATTAATTTATTTGTCCTTATTTTGTCATAATTGTGGTAATATTTGTTTTATTGTAGTATATGTAGTATATATTATACAATTACAATTTACATTTCACACAAAATCTATCAATAAATACATCTTAGTAAAAACACATTAACCATGATAATATAGTTGAAATTATGAGAGAATTCCGGTATCTAGTTAGCGCGTCGAACAGCAACTGATGGTATATGATTTTAAGTCGATTTATGTAAGCAAATGCCGAAGAACATCTGCATTTTCTTCTAGCTATGTACTTAAATTAAACCTACGTTTTAAAGTACAGTATTGGGTTTTAATTAGACCCCTATGCTTCAATACAACATCTAATTCGATATTGGAATTAACTCATAGTTTCAACCTTAACAAAGTATTAGATAAATATTATGTAAATCTTGCTAAAGATTTTAATCTTATTTTCCGAAATTTAGTGGAATTCATGAGATACTGAATAATAATTATTAAATAGAAGATAAATTTAGACATATAGACGAAATTTATAAAATGTGCATATTACTATTTCTCAACATAATTGTCAATCATATTAGTACACTCCTTCTTTTCATATAAACCAGGTTTCCAAATTTGTTAGTGAATTTGTTTTCTTGAATTTTGGGAAGTTTCTTGTTTGGGAGAAGCCAGAAATCTGACTCATGGGAGCTATTTTAGTGTTGGTTTATTGAGTTACGTGGGCAGATTGATAAGAAATATTTGTTTCTTCTGTAAATAGACTTTCTCTGGAGTTGTGTTTTTTTTTGTTTTGATTCAATTATGGTGTTCCAAGTGTGGAAACTAAAAATTAAATATTTAGAACTTCTATTAAATCCCTCCCATCGAAAATTTCTCAAAATTATATACAACAATTGTCGCGAACGATGGAATATCGAGCGACCATAACAAGAAAAAGAAGAAGAAGAGTTAAATCATAACCATAGATTATGTTATAACAAAACAAAGAAACATAGTTTACCTAATAAATCGATACCTAGACATATACTTTAAAGGGCCCTAAGTTTTATGGATTGTCAAAATGTATTAAATCGACTTTTATCAATTACTATCTTAATTACTATTCTAAAAAATATCCCTCTCGCTATTTATAAAGAAACAATGGTGTTTTTTCAAAATCTTTAGGTCGTCGATTTCGAATTATCGTTTGGTTTACTACCAAATAAGTAACTAAATTATGAAACCTGTTGTGCTACTTAACGGTAAGTGGTTCATTTGGCAACGAAAAGTGTAGGGAAAAAGCAACAGATGTCTTGAGAGTTGAATGTTTTTCTTTTTCAAAAGTGATTCAATACCTGAAAGAGGTTATAGTCAATTTGTGAGTGACACAGTTTGAACAACGTTGTTTGTGCGACAGGTGGTCAATTGCTGTCTTGCAAAAAGGATAGCCCATATCTATTGAGTAATTTCGACTGTTTAACGGCGAGCTACCTCATCATTATCCAACTATTGCTTCAAATACTTGCATCATTATTCATCTAAATTCTCTGTCACACGTTTTCCACTTAACTGTGACAAATAGATTTTTATTGATCATATGGTACAAATGCTTAAAATTCTTCAAAATGCTCTCCCCAAGCATCAGTACACTTTTGAAGCAGTATCTGCCATGCCTTGAAGATACCCTAAAACTCGTCGATAAGAGAGCCTCTTAGGAACGTTGTAACATGCGTTTGAATGTTTCCACCAAATTCCATTGCTTTCGTTTCAGCTTCTGTTTTCTTCAGTCGGGGAAAAAAAAGTCGTAAGAAACCAAGTCGGATCGGTAGGGGGGCTGTGGGGCGCCGCGGTGTTGTTCCTGCCCTGGAAATTGGAAACGATAAAGGCGGCGACTAGGCGTTTTAATTTCCTAAGTAACTACAGGAAAAACGCTGAGTTGACAATTTCTCCATTCAATACAAACTTAAAATTGACGATTCCTCGGACGTCAAATGAAAACACAATGAGTATCATGTTGATGAGGCACTTGCTTATTTGTGCTTTCTTGAAGCGGTGGGAGGAGATTTTGTATGCACTCGTGGCTCTGCTCATTTTTAATCAAATTCAATAATTCTTAATAGTTAAAAACTCGAACTTCTTTCTAGTATTTCGTCAAGACTTTCGGCACAAGCTTCGCGCATTTTCAGATCATCGGTCACTATCTAATGTACTGCAAAGTGAACCTAACGCTATCTTCACGATAAAAGTATCAGCGATTTGCTGAATGCTCAATCAACGATCGGAACGTAAAACTTTGAGCATACGATTACGTTTTATTTAGTTCTGGCCGTTCTTAGGTGCTCAGAACGGAGTTCGTCCCCTCTCGGCCTTTCTTTAACGCCTTGAAATGTAGTCGTCCTTGAAAGTCTGTTAAAGCATCTGTAAGAATTCTTTACTCAATTGTGTATCACGGTTCAAGCAAATGATCTCACGCAGTGTTACGAAGTCGAAAAATACACTTCACGTGGAGGCACGGTTTTTCCAGCCCCCAAGACATTTTCAGATTTGTTTTACCCCGCTGTGATGGTTGGTCTCGTCACAATAAAATCATGCTCATTACTTTTATAATGGACCATGTACTGTTTGTTCTTAGGGCTCCTCAATCTCTTTAATGTTTGGGATTGCCTACGATGCATTAGTTCCTGACAATAGTCACACTCAAAAATAAAACAAATTGTTGACATAACCATGGCTTCATAAAAATTACTGAATTACACTGATTTTAAAACAAGAAGGGATGATGTACATTCTGGAAATCTCCAGACCTTCGCAACCCCTTACTTGATTTTCACCTAAAAATTTGAAACAAATATGATTCCAAAAACAAAATAAGGATTTTTTCTAATTCAAAAAATTTATGTAGTTTTCAACTACGACTGTTATTTTAAAATTGCTGTGACAAAATCACTAAACTAGTACATTTGCCACGTAACTGTCGCCTCTACGTAGAACGTACAAAAAAACAACGTAATTTATGTTTTGGTGACTTAACCCAACTACTTTAAATATAAGTAACCGATCGCACCACTGGCTACGGCATAAAAGGTAAAACTTCTAGAAAAAAACGTCTAAGTAACCGCAAGTAAAAATGAGTCTAAGTAACCGCAAGTAAAAATGAGTTTCTGAGAAACCTAAAGATCTTAGACCACTGTATGCGTTGTATACTAATGAAGGGGATCAATGAAATCAAAAACAAATGAGCAAAAACTTCACTTATCTTAAACCGGTCTTTACAACTAGAACGACTACATGACTTGAAACGTCTTCAAAAAAATCTACAAAATTGAGTCATATAATCTTAAACAATCCTGAATCCTTTATTTATTATTTCGAACCAAGTTCGCCCCTTCCAAAGTACCCTTTTTTGGATTTATTTCATCCATCGTATCAGAACCACGTCTCCTGAGCAATTTTTTGAGTTTATTGAATAACCAGAAATCACACGCCAATTATTATTCAGTGGTCGCAAATAACACACGCAACGTGAGATTGTGTATGATCGTAATGCAAACATCAAGAGTAGTCTGCCCGCTTGAGTTTAATGGCTTCATCCAACAACACACAACACTCAAATAATATTCCTTGTTAATAATATAGTCACGACGGTAAAAACAGCACCAAACCTGTCACTAGAACCATTCCAAATTTGGTGGAATGGTCTGTCTAAGTGGTGCCTGATGCAACTTCAACAAGGTTCCTAGTTGTCAATTGATAAGAAACAAACTTTTTTTCTTTTTAAACATTGATTTCAATATCGGTTTTTCTCATCTGGAACGCTATCCATCTGTCACTCTACTAACAAAACATTGCAGCAGATTTTAAATGAAAGAATTTGAGTTTTATTTAGGTACCGAATGTGATACTACTCTGAACTCTTGACAGTAAGGGCTTCTTTATGTCGATTCGTCTCCCTTTTGGTCCTCTTTCCTAAATTGCTCGTTATCGGTCCAAATAAGAGATACTTTCTTTTGTATCTATCGATTCGTTGTGGTTTATAGAATTTTTTGACCAGTGGTTTTGTTCATATCACAATGATACAAATACCTCCATAAAAGCTCATGTTGAAATAAGCGATTTTCATCAGGCTATAACTCAAAAAGGAGTCCGGAGAGGATCACATTATTGACGGCATTTACCCCTTCAGCTGGATACTCTGACAAATAAAACTAATCTGTAAAGATATGGCCGGTTATATTAAATGGAATTCAAATTTCTTTATTAGATGTATAGTCATGACAACTCCATCCGTAATGTTCGGTACTAGTACTCAATGGTTAACCAATCGTTACTTCCATCTAACTATACGTAGGGTTTTTTCGCCAGCAGGTACCATTTGCTTGTTTTTGGGATGGTTGGATTTTGCTGTCCCTGTATCAACCAAGACCGGTAATATTTAATTTAGTCTTGATTCACCATTTATTTGCTGTAACCCAACTTAAAACTGCTTATGTCATCAAATGTTGGTGACATGTTCTTTACTTTGATATGTTCTTTTTCTTGATAACATTCATCAGTTTTGGTTCTTTTTGAACTCGAAAGAGTTTTCCGAACTTATTAAGTAACCATTCTTCAAGTTTGCACCTACTCTCCAGAGAGGAGAAATGAATAAGTTCTTTCTTGTAGTGTCAACTCAAAACCAAACTCAAACTTAAACTCACCTCTGTCAATATTTAAAAAAGTTTTGTCGAAGTAAGACCCCTCATTGATGACGTTTTAGCAAAGCATATTAAACAGGGCGCTATTGTAATCTGTCAAAGGCATTTATTGCAAAAAACTGGAACATTATGGTGTTTCGGAAAATTTATTAGGCCTCTTTCTAGAATTCAGAAAGGAGCGCGCCCCAGTATTTGATATTGGGTCCATTATTATTTTCTATTTACGTTAACGACATCCCTCATTTTACCAAAAATTTGTGCAAGACAAAATTGTCCCTACCAAATGTGAGACTGTTCGATACATTTATAAATGTAAATGGTGAAACAATCGAACTGGTACATTCCACAAAATTTCTGGATATAATTTTAGATTTAGGACTTTAATAGGATATTGATTCCCTGTCAAGTAGATTTAGTTCCGCAGCGTTTGTGGTAAAGAAAATAAGGCTTATGATTAATGTTGAAACAGCAAGGTTACTTTATTTTAGTTATTTTCTCAGAGTAATGACCTACGGTTTATTGTTGTGGGGTTCATCCGCTAATATTGATAATGTATTTATTCTACAAAAAAGAGCAGTGTGCGCCATATACAACTTACGTGCTAGAGACTCCCTCCGAGAACTATTTAATGATATTAAAGATCTTGACCGTAGCGTCTTGTATGTAAGAAATATTTTGAAACTTTTAACAGAAATAGTAATGTCCATAAATTCAATACAACAAACAAGAATAGACTTGCAGTTCCAAGATTGAGGTTGCAAAAAAATGGTCGATCGTTTTTGGGTCAGTGTATCACAATTTATAATAAAATTTTAAGCAAATAACTGAACTGCCCTTGGAGAAGTTTAAACATTTTGTTGAAGAGGCGCTTGTGAGCAAAGGATACTATAAAAGGATGACTATTTTAAAGATCCTAATGCCTGGGTCAAATGACCTTATCTGTAAATCGTGTTTTGTAACTTATTTGACATCAATAAGTGCCTGTAAAGGTTTATATTGAATAAAACATTTTTGATTGATTGATTTGAAAAAATTGGAATCAATAAGTTTGCTGTGATAAGCGAATTAAATTGTTTTTTTCTCAACCTCACAAACCCAGAAATTTATAGCGTACATTCTAGAGGTCATCCGCCACTTGTAAATGCTGGAGTTTTTATATTGATAAGTCGATGAAAAACAATATGGATGCAGCAGAAAAAATTATTCAATCAATACACACTAGCTCTACTAGTAAAACCTTCAACAAAAGTCTAACAATGGACATTGCCACTTCATCTTTAAATATTACTAATTGTACAAATTTTACAATACATTGTTACCCCTCTGATTCGCATAACAATTAGAGAAGAATGTGATAATAAATATATTTGATAGTTACTTGTAATAATAAAATTGTAGGTTTAACCCATGTGAAGCCATAAATCCAGCCATTAAAATTATTTTTTCTGTAACGCTATGTAAATATTATCTATATCGACTTAAATGTTTATAACTACTAAAATAACAATTAATCCACACAAATAATTAATATTTTAACATTTGTTTATAAAAAAATTGTTTAAACAAATTTGCAAAGTAAACTTACTCCTATATAACTTTAATAGCTTCTTTTGTAGTATTGACGTGGATTAATTATTATACAAATACAGTAATAAATAGTTTTTATAATTATAAACAACATATCAAAAAATAATAATGCTAATATTTTTTAAAACGAAAATATTTGATTTGAAAGTTATGACGCGGCATCGTTAGAGTATGTTCAAGAGTCAATTTGAATGTGTTGGCATGGATCAATTCTTAGGCAAATACAACAATAAATAGTTTTTATAATTATGAACAACATATCGAAGAATAAAAATGCTAATACTTTTTAAAACAAAAATATTTGATCTTAAAGTGATGCCTGCGTGCTACATACTTAGTGGACGTTCGAAGGTAAATTTGAACAGCTTGGCGTGGGTCAATTTTTAGGCAAATTCAGCAATAAATAGTTTTTATAATTATAAACAACATATCGAAAAATAAAAAAACTAATATTTTTAAAACGAAAATATTTGATTTGAAAGTTATGACTACGCGCGGCATCGTTAGAGTATGTTCAAGAGTCAATTTGAATGTGTTGGCATGGATCAATTCTTAGGCAAATACAACAATAAATAGTTTTTATAATTATAAACAACATATCGAAGAATAAAAATGCTAATATTTTTAAAACAAAAATATTTGATCTTAAAGTGATGCCTGCGTGCTACATACTTAGTGGACGTTCGAAGGTAAATTTGAACAGTTGGCGTGGATCAATTTTTAGGCAAATTCAGCAATAAATAGTTTTTATAATTATAAACAACATATCGAAAAATAAAAAAAACTAATATTTTTAAAACGAAAATATTTGATTTGAAAGTTATGACTACGCGCGGCATCGTTAGAGTATGTTCAAGGTGAATTTGAATGTGTTGGCGTGGATCAATTTTAGGCAAATACAACAATAAATAGTTTTTATAATTATAAACAACATATCAAAGAATAAAAATGCTAATATTTTTAAAACAAAAATATTTGATCTTAAAGTGATGCCTGCGTGCTACATACTTAGTGGACGTTCGAAGGTAAATTTGAACGGCTTGGCGTGGAGTCAATTTTAGGCAAATTCAGCAATAAATTGTCTATCTAATTATAAACAACATATCAAAGAATAAAAATGCTAATATTTTTTAAAACGAAAATATTTGATTTCAAAGTTATGGCTATGCGCGACTTTATGAGAGTATGTTTGAAGGTGAATTTGAACGTGTTGACGTGGATCAATTTTTAGGCAAATTCAACAATGAATAGTTTTTATAATTATAAACAACATATCAAATAATAAAATGGTAAATTAAAATGATAATATTTGATTTCAAAGTTATGGCTACGCTATACATTAAGTACATACGCAGTGAACGATCGAAGGTGAGTTTGAGCGTGTTGGCGTGGATCAATTTTATGAAAATTTAGCAATAACTAGTTCTTATAATTATAAACAACACATCAAAGAATAAAAAGGTTAATATTTTTTAAACCGAAAATATTTGATTTTAAAGTGATGGTTGCACGCTACATACTTAGTGGACGTTTGAAGGTGAATTTGAACGTTTTGGCGTGGGTTAATTTTTCGGTAAATTCAGCAATAAATAGGTATTATAATTATAAACAACATATTAAAGAATAAAAATGCGAATATTTGTTAAATCGAAAATATTTGATTTCAAAGTTATGGCTACGCGCGACATTATAGTCCGTACGTAGAGTATGTTCCAGCGTGAATTACAGGTTTTCTCTTCTATGTTTTTCCTTTCTATAAAGTAAATATTAGCATTTCTATTATTTGATATGTTGTTTATAATTATAAAAACTATTTCTGAATTTTCCTAAAAATTCATCCACGCTAATACGTTCAAATTCACCCTCGAACATACTCCAAGTATGTCGTCCGTAGACTTCACTTTAAAATCAATTATTTTCAATTTAAAAAATGTTCACATTTTTATTCTTTTGATATGTTGTTTATATTTATAAAATTATTTATTGCTAGTTTTGTTAAAATTGATCTACGTCAACATGTTCAATTCACCCTCGTACGTACTCTACGTATAGGCTGTAATGTTGCGCGTAGCGGTAACTTTGAGATCAAATATTTTGTTTTAAAAAATATTAGCTATTGTATTCTTTGATATGTTGTTTATAATTGTAAAAACTATTTAGTATTAAATTTGAATAATAATTAATCCACGCGAACACTATGAAAGAAGCTTTTAAAATTCAATAGGTATAAGTGAATTTGTTTAAACAATTTTTATAAACGGATGATAAAATAAGAATTATTTGTGTTTATTAATTGTTGATTTAGTAGTTATAAACATTAACTTAATATAAGCTATATTTACATAGCGTTACAGAAAAATTCATTTTTATGGCTGAATTTATAGCTAACTTCACATCGGTATTGTGGTTTATGACGTTTAACCAGAGTAGACAAATTATATTCGCGATTATGGCCATTATTCACAAAAATTCATTGCGGCACTCGCCTTCGGCTCGTGGGTTCTAATTAAATTATTGTGAATAATGGCTGTCATAATCGCTCATATATAAGTTTAGTTATTAAATGAAAACTGTTGTTGAATATTACGATCAGATCACTTGTTAATCTCAAATGTGTAGAAGTTACATGTGGTGATAAGCGAAAATATTTCATCGTTTCAAAAATAATCGTGAACAGTAATTTTTTTTTTTAAACAAATGTTCTGCGATAGTAAAATGTCTGCGATAGTAAAATGTCAGTGCGTATCCGTACTTAAAATTTTAGTAGGACAAGCCTGGATTTGCTACACGAAAATTTATCAAAGGAATAAAAAATGTAGTTTTTATAGAAAAAAGAGCATTAAATATTACAATTTGATTTCGATGTATAAGTAGAAGGCTCTTTAGATGAAATCTTGTTTGTTAAACTTCATACTGAAACGCTTCCTTCGTAAAATAATTTCGAAATAATCTTGAAAGAAATAAATTACACTTAATAACAATGCATATTACGGTGATCAAGTACAATTAGTGTACGAAATAAAGTGCACGTCGTCAAATTGTATGTAGAATTGCGCAAACTTAATGCGGAAAACAGACAAACAGAGTTAAACTAATAATAGAGAATTGCGTATGCAAATTACTTTTATAAAATTCTCAAGCGAGTATCTCATAATTTATTCAATAACCTCAAATCATTTCGTACACAAGAGAGTGTAAAGAAAAATAAACATTTGATTAAACTTTTCGTGCTATTTTATTTATTACATCATCCGCTTTGATGTCGGCTTATGTACTTACAATAAGTGCTTTCTTTTTTTTTGGTTAAACAAACCAACTTTAAAGAAATGGTATCGATCGTTTAAAGTTTAAACAAGCCATTTATTTAGTACACGCGAAAATCATCTTAACATACTTTTTGAGTTTTGTCGATGGGTATTTATTTCGTTTTATACTAATCATTATTGATCTGTGTGAAAGTATGATCTCGAACAATTTTATCGGTTTTGAGGTTTTTATGTGCAACCTGTCGACGATTCAGTACATTAACGATAATGGAAATGTTACTTTAACCTCAGACAACTTCGAAGTTTTCACCTTTGTCAAACACTTAATAGTAAACGAGTATTCCTAAACTTACCCACAGTATCGTGTTTTACAAAACTTAGTGCGCAAATGCAATAAACATTACGTTTATTAAAAAAATAATAAAAGCAAATCAATAAAACATTAGTATCAATTTGTTAGTTGGGTAAATATAACTCAAAACATGCACATTAACTATAAAATACAATTAAAAGACCATTATACGTAAATTACATGAAACTAAATAAGGCAAAAAGAGTTTAGTATTAACAAAGTTTCATAAAACACAAGTAAGTGTAATTGCAATTTCAATAATATTGTCGGAATAATTATTAACAGTGAAATATCGGAATGTATCACATAGTGCTGCCAAGCTCAGATACGCTATCAACAGCACATACATTTCTATGTAATTGTTATGTCTAGTTATAGCTGTGTATTGTGTATTCTGTCCAATAAAATAGGATTTCTACAATAATGTTCTAATGTTTGCTCAGTAAAATTGTGACATGACATGTACTTATACAAATTATTGTTTCGTTCCAAAATCACAAACAATTACATACATGCACCACATGCAATTGTAATTTTGCAATAAACTATATATTTGAATGGTGCCAATGAACAATAAAATTCGATTGACCGACATTAATCTTAAAACTCATTATTACGTGTTTGCCTTTTATTACATCGACACTTGTTAAGTTTTTCATTGCTTTTCGTTAAGATGTATTTCTTTGTTACTTTGTTTAAAAAGAAACACTGACGTTTGCTTGCTGAACCAACACAGTTTAATTTAAAATACACTCCTTGTATGTTTTATTTTGCAACATAAAAATATACGTTAGTTAATTAAACTTGAACCAAAGCTTTGACAAAAAGGAAAGATATATTAATGAATGCAATACCATGAAGTTTGTGACGGAATATTTGCATCAGATGTAATTTAATGAACTAATGGCTTCCCTTACTCGAGTACAAGCGTATTCGTTAATTTCATTGGTTTGTAGTTGAATTTACCCGGTACATGCATTATTGAAAATAACAAAGCTTGATTAGCGCTTTGATTCAAACGTCTTCGCGTTTTTTTTTTGTTCGAAACAAACGCTGAATATACGTTTACTTTGATGTTTAAGTTTAATTTCGAACATAAAAAACCTCTTTACAACCCAAAATACACATTTGTTCATTATTCGATTCGATTATTTTTAGATTCGGAATTGTTGATTGAGATTAAAATGTATTCAATCAATTTTAAGTTCGGACGGAAGTGTGAGGAATTGATAAACTTTTACAAGCTAAACTTTTCAACACTTGATTTCTTATTTGCAAATATTTCGTCACTTGTTGCGCCTCTTGTAATATACACATTTTTCGCATTCGGTAGATTGAGTAACAAAAATATTTGAAAACTTTTTATGAAGCAATTGCATGTTTAATTATTTAGAGTTCTGTGTATGGAGATGAGGATACGATAATTCATCAAAAATTAAAAAAATATTATTTGCAAAGAATTGTAAAAGTGGTTTAAGTCTGGAATTTGTTCGGTATTTAAAATATGTAGACGGTTTTGAAAAATTTATAAGACTTTTGTTATACTTTCGTTTTGAAAGTAAGTACACATTATAAAAATTTATTTTACGCACAGACGAAATATCGAATCAAAATTTTGTTTAGGAAAGGTTTACAAAATAAAATTAGAAATAATTTTGATTTAAAAACGTCTACAAGCAATAACTTTTAAATTAAATCAAAAAAATTAAACATGGTTATTTGGGTTGACTGATTATTACTTATTTTTAAATAAATCTAACCTACTAATTATTGTAAGTCATTAAAAAAATCATTAAACTCTCTATTCATAATATTTAGTCCTTACAAAATGTATACTTTATGACGTTTCATTTTTTGTAGTTAATATAAAAATGAAAATAAAAACTAAGGCAATTCTTATTGTCAACGTATATATTTAGTTTTTGACAAGAATTTATTACATAATTGTAATTAAGATACCAAGTTATAGCTTAAAATTAAATAAAAACTATTTTTTTTAAATAAAGGTATTACTATATAAATAAATATAAGAAATCAATTCCAATTGCGCAACTGGATACAAGCAAATAACTTGGAGCTGTTACCCTGGCCAGCAAAAATCCCAGATTTTAACATTATCGAAAATGTTTGGGCTCGAATACTTGCTGTTATCCGAAGACAACAAGGGCCAAATTTTATACCAGTAAACCGTAATGCACTAATTGCAGCCATTGATACCGCATGGGAAACGATTAATATTAATTATATTGATACCTTGATAGCGTCAATGAGCAGACGCCTCCAAGAATGTATCAATAATAATGGAGGTCACACCCATTATTGATTTCTTATATTTATTTATATAGTAATACCTTTATTTAAAAAAAAAAGTTTTCATTTAATTTTAAACTATAACTTGGTATCTTAATTATAATTATGTAATAAATTCTTGTCAAAAACTAAATATATACGTTGACAATAAGAATTGCCTTAGTTTTTATTTTCACTTTTATATTAACTACAGAAAAAAATGAAACGTCATAAAATATACATTTTGTAAGGACTAAATATTATGAATAGAGAGTTTAATGATTTTTTTAATAACTTACAATAATTAGTAGGTTAGATTTATTTAAAAATAAGTAATAATCAGTCAACCCAAATAACCATGTTTAGTTTTTGATTTAATTTAAAAGTTATTGCTTGTAGACGTTTTTAAATCAAAATTATTTCTAATTTTATTTTGTAAACATTTCCTAAACAAAATTTTGATTCGATAATTAATCGAGCTATGGTGTTTAA
This sequence comes from Abscondita cerata, assembly GCA_030710515.1. Classification (NCBI taxonomy): domain Eukaryota; kingdom Metazoa; phylum Arthropoda; class Insecta; order Coleoptera; family Lampyridae; genus Abscondita; species Abscondita cerata. Next base: position 338,129 of record JALBCR010000973.1, read on the forward strand.
TTAGCGATACCTTCAAATATATTCTTTAAAGAAAAATTAAGTAAGCAACGTAAATTACCTATTTTCTAAAACGTGCTTAGTGTAATGATTCATTCTACAGTCCTTCTATAAGATAACCCCTGCTGAGACTACCTGCTGATTGTAAATGATACCCTTAAGCCCGCTTCACAATGTGCAAACTTTTGTTTACAGAAATTGTGGTGTCCAAGTTTTAAATTTCATGAGTGCACTGTTATATAACTTATTTAATGGACATTATGGTTAATAATCCTAGAAAAAGACTAGTGAGTAACAAGTGTGTGAATACTTTTTTGTACTCATGTGCTTGCTGCACACTTATATAGGGTCTAAATGAATAAGTGCAAAAAATAGTAGTGGTGATTCTTTATCGAAAAATAATGTGGGTCTTTCATACAAAAAAATTCATATAACCAACTCCTGCTTAGTTACAGCCCCTTAAAGATTGCTCAAAATAAGCCAACATTTCTTGCTATCGAAAAAGCATTAAATGAATATATTTGTGGTATTCTCGTGTAGTTTCAAGAGGGAGAAAAAGCCACCCCTAAAATTTGTTTTTTTTTAGAAGTTTTTTCCTGTTTTACATTTAACTACAAAAGAACTCCAATTATGCGAATTAATGGGGACCGTGACCCATTCGGATAATCAAATATTCGGATAATCGGATTTTTTTTTAAAAAATTGCCATTGGAGAGAATAAAAGCTACGTTTTGATATTGCACTATTTTTTTATTGAATTAAATGAAAGAAACATGATATTTTCACATGTTTTAAATATAAATAAAATGTACTTATATACAAGTTTAGAAATAAAAATCATTGTTTTTTAAACATCTCCGTCAATGTAAGCTGTTTTGCGGTCTTCAACCGTTTTCGGGCAGCCAGGTCACGCATTCGCTTGACGGTGAGCAGTTGCAAGTGGTCACACTCGGGCTGACGCTCCATCCACTTCAAAGCAGTCTCGAGGCCGGCAAATGCTTCACTAGGTGATGGTCTAGCGTCTACTTCAACATCAGCAGAAAGTTCTTCTTCCACTTCCACTTCAACATCTTCTCTCACACTTACAACAATTTCATCGTCATTGAGAATTTGAAAACCAGGGTCAGACGTGTCACAAGCCATCCACTCTCCTACATCTTCAGCACTTACTTCTGTACAAACAGGAATTTTTACAATCATTTTTCTTATTTCCTCTAGTGACAACGCATCTTCATCATCATCATCCTCTCCATATTCTTGTTTCTCATTTTCTTCAGATTCTTTTTTTGTTCTTCTCAGACGGTAGGCCTTTCAGTTTATTCCACGCACGTCTTAGCGTCACTGGCGTAACCAAACTCCAAGCTTCCGCTACCATGTAACAGCAGTCCTTTAAATTTATTTTGCTATGATTTGCCAAAACCCATTCTTCATCTTCAGCACCTTCGGTCAGCAGTTTTCTCAGCAGTTGCCTTCTGTAATGGCGCTTCATTGTTTCAATAACAGACTGGTCCATGGGTTGCAGCAAACTTGTAACATTGGGAGGCAAAAACGTCGTTTTAAACTGCCCATTCTCTCTTTCCAACAGTTCTGCTGTAGGATGAGTGGGTGCGTTATCAACAATTAAAAGCACCTTACTGCCTTCTTTTCCCACCGATTTTTGGTGCTTTTTCACTTCAGGAATGAACACTTCATCATACCATTCGGTAAACAAAGCTGCAGTCATCCAGGCCTTGGGTTGACTTTTTGTAGAAGAGTGGAAGTTTTTTACGTTTTTAAATGCTCTTGGATTTCTTGATTTTCCTATCAAAAGAAGTGGCAGTTTATGATTTCCAGTGGAGTTGGCACAGTTAAGCACTGTAACACGTTCTTTACTGACCTTATGTCCAGGGGCACTAGATTCCCTTTTAGAAGCCAAAGTGGTTTTGGTAATGCTTTCCAAACAAGGCCAGTTTCATCGGCATTATAAACAAACTCCGGATCATAGGATTCTGATGCAGTTTTAAATTTTTCAATAAAATTTTCAGCAGCTGCAGAGTCTGCTGAAAGCTTCTCACCAGCCAAATCTAACTCGCGTACACCATGCCTGAATTTAAAATTCCTTAGCCAGCCGTTACTAGCCTTAAAAGATGAATAACCAAGCTTTTCTGCTAAGATTTTGGCTTTTTCACAAAGGATTGGACCTGAAATCGGATTTCCCATAGAACGTTGCTGCAAAAACCATTTAAACACGGCATCTTCCAAATTTTTGTTGGTTGCTGTCTTCATTGTTTTCCTGGAGGAACTTCCATCTTCATTTTCAAGCACCGAAACAAAGTTTAAAAGTGTTGACTTACTGTTTTTAATGTCAGAAATTGTTGCTTGTCCAACACCATAAATCTCAGACAACTTCTTACCCGTTACACCTTTATCGAGTTGCTCTATAATTTTCAGTTTGTCCGCTAACGATAGCACAACACGTTTTCTTTTCGAAGCCATGGTATAAAAACAATACAGTATTGTACACGCACAAACAAAAGTAAGCCGTAGCGAAAGAGTAGCGTCCTCGAGCAAGGTCAATAGCACACTGGCTAATCAAAACAAACAATGACAGGTGCGCCGTGACTGCAATGCGCCGGAACTTGTCTTAACTTGCCGTTGTGCCTACACTGACTTCGCGGGGGAAGTCAGTGTAGGCACAACGGCAGTTAAGACAAGTCAAGTCAAGACTTGACGCGCAAACACTGGCTTCGCGGGGGAAGAATAATAGCGCATTTAGACTTTTTGGACAATTTTTTGTGATTCGGATAATCGGCGATTCGGATAGTCGGAGTTCGGATAATTGGAGTTCTACTGTAGTCTTTAAGCACGTCCTACGGATGCATGAATTTTGACCTATAACTTTTGACCTTAAGGTCATAGGTCAAAATGATGTATACAAAAGATGTTTGTCTTGTCAAAGAAACATATTTGGTAATAAAAACAAAAATTAATTTTAAAGTTTAGGGAGAGTGGGTGTGGCCAGCCCTCCAGGGGGTTAAGTTAGAGTTTCAAAAACCTTGCATCCAGACGGCCTTAAAATTCTCTATCGAATGGTGTATTCAGTTTTTTGGAAGGTATAGGACTAAAGATAATCAAAAAAGGAAGCCCTTGATATTATAATATTCAGTATGTTCTATTTAAAATAAGCGACTAATTGAACATTGAAGTTGTCTAAGTGTGACGTCCTGTTTTGAATACCCTGTACAATTTGAAACGTTTGTAGTTTATTCACACATACGTTCCAACCCTCATAAACGCATCAAAACTTAACTTTAAGTAAACAAAATGCAAAATTGCGAAAATTTAGATCTATCCAAAAGCTTTTAACCTTATCGATCGTGATTTACTATTGGCAAAAATGGAATATTACGGCATTCGTTTTAACACTTTAGCACTTTTCAGATCATACTTATCAGACCGAAAACAACTTGTTAAAATTAATTACTTAAATAATAATGAGATTAGGCGTTGTCAATCTAAGGAAATTATAATGAATCATGGAGTACCTCAGGGTTCTATACTTGGGCCATTACTCTTTGTAATTTTTATGAATGATCTTCCCAACTTTTTATACTACCCTACTACAATGTATGCTGATGATATTAGTGTTAATATAATTGCGAATTCTGTCTCGGAATTAGCACTAAACACCGAACAAACTTTAGTAAGGTTACAACACTGGTTTTCTTCTAACGGTTTGGTTCTAAATATAAACAAATCAAATTTTTATTTCATTTTCAAACAATACACAACATGAAGAAATGTGTTGTAAATCGGAAAACAATAAATTATGTCACGTCAACAAGGCTCTTAGGAGTTACAATTGACAATCAATTTCAATGGGTTTGTCAGACTGAATCAATCGTAAAGAAATTAAATAAAGCACTTTTTTGTTTACGTAGATTAAAGTTAATCTGTAATCGTAAAATCATATTGAATGTTTATTACGCTTATTTTGAATCAATATTACGATATTGTTTAATTTTTTGGGGGCATACTCCCTCCATGCTAAATATACTAAAAATTCAAAAAAAAGCTGTACGAATAATATTCGGGCTAAATAAACGAGATAGTTGTCGACCAAGTTTCTTACAACACAATATTATGACAGTTTACAGTTTACTTATCTATGAATGCTGCTTATTTATGTTTAGTAATAAGAGCAATCATCTTAAAAATTCAGATATTCACTCATACAATACCAGAAATAATTTATTCAGAAATGATTTAATCAAGAGTGTAATCTACCATAGATCATATATATGCAATTCTGTAAATTCTATAACAAGTTACCACCCTCAATTCGGGTTATAGAAGTAAAGAAAATTTAAAAAAATAATTAAAAATACTTAACAAAATCTTGTTTTATTCTATTAACTAGTACCTTGAACAGTAATGCAATAATTACGTTTTATTTTTGATTTTTTGTTTAAAAGATGGAAACTATCAAAATCTAGTCATTATCGTATTTACCTAACCACTTTATAGGTTTTGCTTTTAATATACTATTATTATTTTTATTTATTTAATTAAAATTTTACATAATTAAAACTATAATAATCAATTTTAATATTTTAAGATGATTTGTATTTTAAGTTTGTCCTATAGTTTCTTGTTAATACGTTTGTTATTTATATTTTGACATTTATATTCATTTAACTTAATCTACCTATACTTTTTATGTATTTATTTATTTATATTAATTTTATGTATATACGTGTATTTATAATGTATGCATTTCACAGAAATAAATACTACTTACTTACTTACTAAACAAAATTATTAATTAGAATTTAACATAGGAGGCGTTATTAATTTTCAAAGTTGGATTCGTTTTTGTATAATATTTTGTTAACATAAAAATAACTTAACAAATATTAAATTAGAGTTAATAAATGTTATTGAAAGTTGTGTGATTATTTTCATTAAATAGAGCACCTCTGAAACACAATGTACGCAAATTTTTAGTTTCAATTTATTTGTAGTTTCACCAAAACGTCTAATAGGCCACTGACCTTTGCAACAATACGGGGCATATATGATTAGCGTATTGGATTTTCCTCAAGAACATGAAAAATAGATGTGTCACATAAATTACAAACGCAATAATTTTTTAATTTGTTAATATATTTTTTTAAAATTTGGATATTATTATGTTAATTGGTTTCTCTATTGATTTTAAATTTAAAAGGTACGGGACGTATGTGACCCATATGTGAGTAGAATTTAGTTCTGTACGGGTCACGAATTCTTGTTTTAACTTGCAGAGGTACTTCGAGATTAGGTACATTTTCAAAAAGTGAATCAATGGAATTCTTGGTTAGTTATGAGTTCGGGTACGAAAAATATCCATAGTTCTTTCTAGTTCGGAAGGTATTAGTGAGGATTCTGATGATTCGATCGCCGATCGTGATTATATGCTATTAATTCATCTGAGGGTTATTATTCTGAATCTGAAAATGAAACAAATTCAGAAACTACAGAAAATGTGACAGAAGATGTTAGAGAGGAACATACTTTTTTTTTATTGTAACTGATCAATAATGTTTTAAATTATTGGATGTACTTTTATTTCATTTTTGCAAATAATAACTGAATCTTGTTCAAACTAGTTTTTAATAAATTGTATTTGAATGTGTATGTAGCGTTTATTCAATTTTTTGGATACATTTTGAATTCATTTTTCATGTTTCAAAATTTCTTCTATACGGGATATATATGTCCCGTAGTATACCATCGATCGGTTTACTACAGGACATATACCCTGTACTTTGGCTAGGTCTGCCATTTTGATAGTTATTACCAACGTGTTAAACACTTCAGATAGATTGATTCTGTTTAAACAAATAAGGTCTATTGCATTTTTTGCATGATCTACGATTTTTGAGAAAATTAACCTTTAATCAAGTACATCGTACATCTAGTAGACTTCTGTCATTTTAATATTATTATTGAAAACATTATTTAACTAAAATGAATTACAAATTATTAAATCAAATCAAATCAAATATTAAAAATGGCCACGTTCAGTCACTGATACATATTTGCGGTCAAAAATTTCAGCCTACCCGAATCATGCAATGTATTTGACAATGCATTTTTTTTCTCCAAAATTGTTGATCCTGCAAAAAAACAAGAGACCTTATTTCTTTAAAAAGAATCAATGAGTGGAAACCACAAAAATATTCATATAATACTTTTCGGTAGCAAGAAATGTTCGCTCATTTAAAATTTTGTAACATTTTTGTTTTCAAGCAAAAGTTAAAAACTCTTTTAATAATAAAGGTAATAAAGAGTCGATACCAATACTGAAATTTTTTATTTAAAAAACTTAATTACTAGTTTCGGCTAACTGATCAAGCAGCCATCTTCTGATTATATAATGTAAATTGAACAATAAGTACTAAATAACAATTACAAACAAAATTTTCTTACCATATCTTAATTACAAAAGTATTGGTACAGAAAAATAAAACACATGGTTTCGTAAAAGTTAAAATTTGATTTTTGAAAATTGATTTCACATAAATGAGGTGTTAAAAACACACATTAATTAAATAATATTGATAATTTTGATAATTTGGACCATAAATATGGTAGAAATTGGAAGAAAACAATACCTACTTAATTTGCGTTCTAAAATTGAATTTCTTTATCAAAATTTATTTTCTAAATTTTGACAAATGTGCTCCCCGTGTAGAAGAAATTGCAATTTTTTATTAACCTGCCAAACAAAGATTTAGAAGCATCTAATGGCAAAGAAAAAGTGCTCATAGTACTGCAAATTGTTAATTAAAAGTCAGACGTTGAAAACTTATTTCAAATTTTTTAGGTACGTAATACGATTTTTTAATTTTGTTAAAACCACGTGTTATCCCACAACTTCACTATGAATCTTTAATAGGAGATAGAGAAGAAGGCGTAGCTTGTTTGGATGCTATTATTAGTTCTCATGAAGCAGCACAATAAATACGGAATACTAAATACTAAATAATCATAATTAATGACTTATTAAATATTAATTAAATGCTTTATTGTCAAATTAAGTGCTTGATGTTTTCTTGGTAAAACGTGTGACGGTTCCAGGTTGAGATCAAACCGCGTCATGCCTAAAAACTTATTTTTGAAAGTAATTTTTGCAAGAATTATGGCTAACTACGTGAAAATTTAATGTCCTATTGTCAGTACTTGATGTTTTTTTTTTGATAAAATGTGTAGCGGTTCTACTTTGAGATAAAGCTGTCATACGTTTTACCAAGTAAACATCGAGCGCTTAAGTAATTTTACAATAGAGCATTTAATTAGCATCTAATTAGCCCTTAATTATGAAGTGTCATAAACCAAAAACATAGAGCATTTAAAGTAGAGTTTTAATTAACATCAAATTAGCCTTTCATATCTGCATAAAATATTTTCAGACTTGCTGGTTTCTTCTTATTTTTTAATCGTTTTACCAAAAAACTATTAAACGCTTAATTTGTCAATGGGAAGTTAGCATTTAATTAACCCTTAATTCTTGTGTAAACAGTTTTCCAAATTATTTGTTTCTAGTTTCTAAACGTGACTGTTGTAGTTTGATCTCAAGCTAAAACTGCTTAATCTGATAACAGGGTATTTAATTAGTATCTAATTAGCTCTTAAAATTATTTTCCAAAACAATTTTTCATTTTAGGTTTTTAGGTGTGGTAGCTGCAGTGCGAGCTCAAGCTGGAACCGCCACAGGTTTTACCAAGGAAACATCGAGCGCTGAATTTGACGATAAATGATTCTAATTACTACTTACTTATAAAGTGTAATAATTTTTAATTATGCAATGTGGCGGTTCCAGTTCGAAATAGGTATTTAATGCGTAGTATTATACGATACGTGTATACGGCAGTCAGTCAGTGTGACATTGTGCACAGCAAAATAAACGTTTATTGCCACGTCGTCTTCCATCTTCCAAATATACATTAAATTCCAATACCAAATTGTTCAATGTATTATTAAACGTTTAGTTTTAACAATCGCGTGACATCACAGTCGGAAAAACAATTAATTAAGTTATAGCATTGATTATCCTAAAGAAATTGATTTAACTACTACTACTACTGGTCAAGAAAATTATCACTTAATACGTGATAAAAGGGAAGCAAATTTTGGTAAAACTGCGTAGAGTATTGAAAATCATCCGTAAATAAATTCAATAGAAGTATGGTGTAGGGTGAAGTGGTAGGAATATTACCTCATCTATTTGACAGTCATGAGAGGCTTGGTTCCCACTATAAAACCCAACTCTCACCTATAGCTCCAAGTGTCAACTCTGGTACGCTGTGTTGACTCACAAGCTAAACTAGGTGAGGGGGCTATGTTAACTTAGCCTGATAATCAGAAGCAGGATTACGTACAAATAAAGAAATGGCAAGGATATGTCAAAAGATGTGAAAAATCACGGAAGTACTACCGCCTTAAAAATCCGCAAGAATATTCCAAGAAAATCAACCATAGCACAAAGTCAAAATCAATAGCTCGTAATCCGCGGCAGACTTTTAATAGTCAAAGGTTGGAAAGAATACCCGCTAAGAAAGATAGGACCCACTCAAAACTGAAAACTAGTAATAGCAGATGAAATGTGCAAAGTATGTTAAAAAGTAGAAAGGTATATGATATAATTCAAGAAATGGATCACTAGATTGACAAAATACAACATACACTATTCACGAAATAATAAACCTGATCATTGGATTTATAATATCAAAATACCTCAAACCGTTTATCAAGAATTTTGTATTAGTCTCTGGCTAAAACTCAGTGCAAAAGTTTTAGACTTAAACACTGTGCAAGTGTATGCACCTACAAGAGAAGCAGATGATCGAAAAGCGTTTTATGTACAACTAAACACATTTAAATAAAAACAAAGTAAATATTATCATGGGGGATCTTAAAGCCAAAGTTGGAAAAAAGAAAGACTTAGATATAGTTGCTGCCTTTGGATTATGGGAAAAGTACGAAAGGAGTTCAGTTCTCAGTTCTGTAACAAATAAAACCTTATAATATCAAATACATGATTTAAATTGCATCACCCTCAAAATAGTAACTTTGAATTATCCTAGAGACTCAAATGAAAAAGTCGTAAAGAAATCAAATCAGTTCTATAACAATAAATAAACGATACTGCAAATCAATTACCATCGACCACCATAGCCCACCAATACGCAAAAACAAAGTAAATACTCAATAAACTCAAGGAAGAACTATAAAACACCTAGACCCGACAACATGCAACAATCACTGATTAATAAGTTTATTAAATTATGCGACCAAGCGTAAAAATTGATGGAGAGTGTATCAACAACATACGATTTGCAGATAATGCGGTCATCATGGCTAACTTATTGGAAAAGCTGCAAAACTCAATCGGAACATTATAATTTCAGATTAAACATATCAAAGACGAAGTACGTGGTGGTTTCAAAAGCAGAGTACGCACATACAATTATTGGAGGACTTTGGGCTATGAGAGCTTGGACTACAGAGGTTACCTATTCCCCGCCTTACTATACTGTTCGGAAACCTAGTCGATAAATAAAGAAATAATTGACAGATTGAACGCTTTGGAGATGTTGGTGCACAGGCGGATACTTAGGACCCCATATATGAAACTCTAAACCAACGAAAAGTTTTAAAGCGACCACATAAGCAAAAAAAAATTAAAAAATATTACACCTAAACCTACAGGGAATACTTAAAGCGAAACGTCAAGGAAGAAGACGTCATTCTTGGCTGAAGAACTTAACCAACTGGAGGAACTATTTCGTGTCGCAGCCATGGGTTTTAGCCAATGTCCAGAAGGAATAAGGCATTCTAAGAAGAAAGAAGTGACTTTGTATGGCTAACAAAAAAAATTAAATTAAAAAAATCTGAGTTGATAAGGCAACATAATAATTGATAATAACCACAGCCGGATTATGTAAATTTTTGTAAATATTCTGCACAAATTAAAATGACTCTTTATAGTGTGCTTTTTGTCTGTACAGCCCTCCAAATACTAAATTTAAAAAAATTAAGATTGAGATTTTTTAGATTAGATTTTTAAAATGTGGAGTAAAATTTAAACAGCAATATGCGATGTAATAAATTTTTTGCTTTTAAATTGATTACCTACAAATAATAGTTTCAAAATATCTCCAACGACTCGGTAATAGAAATTACAAAAGAATTTGCGGATTATAAAAGACAATAGGAGTATGGTAAGTTAGTTTATCAGTCATAGCTTTAGTCGGAATCCGGACACTTCGCCGAATGCACAACGTCGAAATGAATTATTGGACATAACACCAAAACCACCTGCTGGACACAATGCCGAAAATGGACACAACGTTGAAATCAGTAATTGGACATATCGTCGAATCTGGACACAACGTCAAAAAACAAAAACTGACGTGTTTTTCGTATTAAGAGGGATTAATCAATTAATGTAAGTGATTTCATGTGATCGGAGGTTTTAATCAATATCCGATCTATGTGGTGTCAGCTTTTGCTTTTCGACGTTGTGTCTGTGTCCACATTTCGACGATATGTCCATTTTCAGCAATGTGTCCAGCAGGCGATTTCGGCGTTGTGTCCAGTTTCGGCGATATGTCCAATAATTCGTTTCGACGTTGTGTCCAAGTTTCAGCGTTGTGTCGATTCGACGTTATGTCCGTTCGGCGAAGTGTCCACGACTCCTTTAGTCCCACAATAATCTCGAAAACATATTGCAGTCGTATTTTATGTAATTTTGTTTGCCTATGTAAAAAGGGGCAAATTCATAATTCTATCGCTCTTCTTAGGCGCCTTATCTATGCGCTTTATACAATCTTTGTGAAAAGTCTCTAATTTACTTCTAATAACTCGTTTTCTACAATCTCCCAAGCTGATATAAAATTTTGACTCTTCACTAAATACAACTACTCCAGTCCTCTACCGTCCACAAAACTCTTTCTTTAGCCCAAGAGAGACATTTCTTTTTTATTTATTATTGAGTTAACAAAGGTGTTTCTTTTGCCTATAAAAAGGTATTAAAATGTTAGATATTATTTACCAAACCTTCAATACAAGTACAAGTATCACAGCTTATAGGAACGAAGTCCGGAATCTCTTCCCACATTTAGCCCAGATTGTTGATTACAAAGAGCGATAATTTCACTTAATGTTGATCTTCTCTGTACCTTGCAAATTTTTACCAACATTCTCCTGCTTCTTTCACTTACTAATCGTGGTCGTCTTCGAACAACATTTCTCAGTTTTCCTATACTTCTTAATGATGTCCCCAATAGTTGACTTTGATAATTCAAGATCAAAAGCAATTTGAGACATTGATATGCTTTCATTGTGTTTTATATGAATTAACTCGCCAATTTTTAAAGATGTTGCTACACCCCAAGCCATTTTTACTTTATAAAAAAACAAAAATTGCAAATGTTTTATTTGTTGTCCACTTCTCGCAAAAAACTTAACATACTCGTAAATAAGTATATTGCTTACATAACTTTATTTTTTATGTAATTCATCTTAAAAACTGTTAAAATGTCAAAACCGTGATGAAAAAACACGTGTTAATTTACCTATTTTAAAGAGAAAATAAATTAGACAAAAAAATTTACTTAAATGATAATAATATTTAATTTATTAAACAATTTTGCTTTAATCAATTCCAATCGGCATGTAATGTAAGAGTCTGTTACATTAATACTCGTATTTTGAGGAATCCTTTTTAGAGATGTTTCATAAAATTAAGTATTTCATAAATTTTGAGCGATGTATTTCAACTTCAAGTAAAGCAAAAATAAGTAACAAAAATAGTTCTGATGATGCGTTAAATAAAAATACACATATTGAATTTTCCTGCAATACAAAGCCCAAAAGCACAAATTTGATTAATCATACATTTTATAAAAAAAATGGAAAACAAAAGCAATCGCTTTTTAATGTTCGTTTTATGTATCATCATTTTATTTCGTACTTTTGTTTGTATTTTCTATATATTATTGTAAAAAAAAACGTTTTATTCACAATTTTACAAAAGAATCGTTAATATTTTATTATTTGTTGAATAAATTAAATTACATTTCACCATTTGGTTACGTGCAGTAATTAGTAGGTTTGTTATTGTATGTTGTGTTTATTTTATCGATTTCTATAAATAAATCAAAATTTTAAAACATAAAGAAACTTCAAGTATTGCCTCTACAAATATTATTTATTCAACTTGTTCCTTTGCATAAAAGATAAACAAAACGGAAAATTAACAAATTCAAACAACAATTAAGAATTTCCATTATTTCATAACTTCGCCGAAAAAATAAAATAAAATAAAACGTGAATTAATTTTAAATATAAGAACTCAGGTGTAACTTCACGTAAACCACTAAAACGGAAAAATACATAATGGATTCCAGACAACGCTTCTGATGTTATTTTATTAGGTAGAAGGATTGGGTAGGTACAATTTTATCCGAAGACTTGCATTGAAATTTCATTGACATGTATATAAAATGCTGAAAACGTGCATTGAATTTCAATTATGAAAGGATTTGTTTTGCAAGGTTCTATTATTAAATTCGATTTTTAATTAACTTTGTACTAGGTGTACATCACAGTTGCATTGATGCATTTAAATTCGAAATGAAAATTGCAGTTTTTCAATTTGCTGGTATTAAGGTCGTTTCATAACAATGACGCAGTTAAACATTAATTTCACCGTTAACATTTCGTGCTAATAAAAATTGGAGCGCTGAAAGTGTTAATATCAATTTATCTATCATTACATCAAGCTTTGCGCTGTTTTAAAAACTAATTATACTGACAAAACGTAGGTATACCAGGTAAATATTGAAATTGTTCCTTTGTTTAGTAAGTTTTTGTACTAATTGAAAACTGCTTTACTCAACAACAGAATCATTGTTGGTATAGGACGAAGCTCTCAAATATTTTAGGTCAGGAATAATTCATATTACTTTTTTAAGTGCCGAAAATACTAAGCAACTCGAAAGGAATATTTACTACATTTAAACCGATACAGCAAAAATAAATTTGGATGGTCTTGTTTGTTAAATACACAAAACAAGTTCTTTCAGTTTATTGTTTGAATTATTTATTGATCATTCTTAACTTTTCGAAAACAAACACAGCAGTTTGCAAGGGAAGCTTATGTTTCCATAAATTTTGTTTAATTAAATAAATCGTTACATGGTAGAATATATTCAGCATTTATTAATTTTATTCCTTTAAAAATGAAGTTTCTATATTTAGTATTTCAATATTTTATATACTTTTCTCATTATGAAATTTTGTTAACTTTGTCAAACCATTAGCTTTAGACTCGAGCTTCATTTGTAAGACTCTCGACCAAAATTTAACTCTTTACAAAGTTCTTAGCTTACACTCCCAGCAAATTTAAAGACAACCATTAATCTTTATTAAACGAAATTCTCTAATTAACTAATTATTCCGAAGTTATAAAAACGATAATATTTGCGCTTATATACAATAACCTGATGTAATTTATCGCGTTTTAATTAATTAGCAGTCAAACATTTTTCGCTCATTTTATTATTAAAAAACACGTAGTAACTTTACGACTTCTCATATTTTCATTTTCATAAGCACAACTAGAAAGTCGCAAGCAATTTATCATTCCACAAAGAGGATAATTATTTTTTCTCAGATAAAATCTATGCAATTACACTATTCGTCGTCAGGAAATGGTACATGCGTTATTAAATCAAATAGAAAAGTCGGATCAAGAAGTGCATGCAGGAAAAGCTCTTCTTACATTCCGCCTCAATAATTAAATCGAATACATTTTATCGTAACCTCATTTTCTCTTCAGTTAACGGACAAGGAAGTCGGAAGAATCGCAATAATGTCAATAAGGATATAAACCCAAAACTACCTACATTTGTTGTATAGGTATAGATGGATCAAACAAATACGTGTATAAAATTAATTCGTAGGATGCGTACATCTAACCCATATATTATGATATTTTAATTAAACCTAAATTATTCTTGTGTGATATTTCTGTAGCTTCTACTTTTATACTATTATAATTAAATTTAATACGACACATCCCACACATTCGTAATCTAATCCTCTTTATGTTACTATATAAGCATTAACTTTATGTTCACTTTGTTGAAAGCGTTTCGATATATAGTAGGTATATACAGTATATATATATTATATAAACACATCTCTATAAATTCAAATTACATTTATATCCGCGCTAATCTAATGAGAAACGAAGTGGATTCGTTTTACATCCGAGTTTAGACAATTCCCGAGCGTATCCACAAATTGTAGGGATTCTGTCTGGTCTTAATTTTTAATACTGTTGAATACTCAAACTGCAATTACATCGACCAATTGCTTTTAATTAACGATGGACTTCCGGAAATTTAACTTTTAACGTACCTTTATGTGATAACGAGTAGAAGTCACATTTAAACAAACCATATACCTTACGTCAATTCTACTAAATTACCATTTTTGCGATTTCGAGCACTGCAATAATATTGACGTTGACTAAAAAGTACATTTGAAAACTTTTAATTTATGTTTAATTAAAGCACTTCAAACAGTAAAAGCTCGGCTAGAAAATGCTATCTTAAATAATCTGCATTGCTGGAAACTAAATAAAAAGACATTATTAATTTGTTTGCTTTAGCGAAGTTTACCAAACGTTTAAGGTAATTAATTATTTTATAAATAAGAACTTGTTTAATTTAAGTATAAACTTCTACCAACTTTTCTTAAAGCGTAAAAATTGTTTTATTTTAAATTTTGTAAATCAAATAAGTTCTGTATTTGGATTTTCTACTTAGGATCAGAATGTCAACGCATGCCTTTACGTTTTATTTGTACGCTAGCATGTACTCTTGAATACAAGTGTTCAGATATTCAACAAGTACTAAATCAGCTATTCTCACAGACTGCATTGCAATTGGAAGGGTACATTTAAGCAAAACTTTATATCTATGTGATACTAATAACTATATTTTTTTAGTTCAAGTCAACGGAAGTTTGTAATATTTTTGAAGACTTTGGATTTTGTAGCATATTTTTCTATTTATTTAAGTTTATTTTATATTTTATTTTTTTATTTATATTGGACCCCTTCCTTCCCCCTCGTTCACTAGGATCCACGAGATCCAAATAATATTATATTAGGTTTCATTAATTGGACACAGAAGCCCTATCTTTTATATTAGATTTACAGATTTAGTACGCCATTTCCTCTTATTTATCTGTTTCCAGGATTTTTACAGGTATAGACCGATAAGAGGTCACTTTGTAAGGTGGTTTTCCTACTTTGGAGATAAAGAGTTCGTATGTGAATTTAAGTTATTTAGGGCAATACCCTAGCCTTTTCTTGACAATTACTTTGACAGTCAAACTTTATGGGGCCTCAACAAATCAAATGTCTGTGATAGCAGAGTAAACACGTACTGTTTATCTTCCAAGTTGTGAGAATGACAATACTAAAAAATTGTCGAAAAGAAAAAAGTCGTACCGCAGTTATCAATTAATCAAATTTTAATTTTGTTTTAAATTAACAGAAGATTCGGTTTCTTTAAACAAATTTTAAAGAACAGAAATACACTCCTCCTAACCTCCACATCCATTACTCACTATGTCGTCAATACTTTTCTTTTTCCATGGAATTCCTTCTCCTTCTTTCCTAATAATATCCACCACCTCCGTTTCTTCTGGTAATTCTCGGCATCTTTTCTTTCTTTGATGTATTCCATGCTTTCCCATTCTTTCCCACACAATTTGCACAGCCTCTCTTCATCACTCACCCCTTACTTATTTTCCCTTTCTTCGTTGCCTGTTCCAAATATTGTTTATTTTAGATATTTTTCTTCTTTTATGTACTTTGGGAGACTTTCCTTTATTAGCTTTCTATACTTCTCGTTGTCTTTTCATCTTCTTTCCTGCATTTGTGAGTCCTTATCTTTTGGTATTATCTCCTCTTCCATACATCTTCCTTCCTGTCGCAACATCTTGTTCTTTATTTTATCGTATGTTGTCCACCATTCATACAATATCTCAGTGTCTTTCCTGTATTCTATCTATTCTTCATATACCTATCTATGCTTGTTTCCTTTTTCTATCCGAATTTTTCTAATTTCAGTTTACTTCCACTACATAATCACTCGAATCCTAACGTCCACTTCTAATATTTCTCTTCTCTTCTCTAGTTCTTCCCATTCCTTCCACCTCTAAATCTATGCACCATATAACACCACACTCTAGATAACCCTTACAAATCCATCTTCTTTTTTCTAAATCACCCATACTTGCTCTACTATTCTATTTCCTTTCTGTCTCAGATCTCTTATACGCACCGCAGTTAGATAAAGCTCGGATAGTAACATTGAATTCAGATAAAGTGGCCCAAAAAGTATTAAACTTCAAAACTATGCTTAGATCTAATTGCAGGCATATTAGATACTCTAAAATTGACATCATAAGAATCTTTGGTGTACCGAAACCTAGAGATAGAGAAAATACTCGTACCAGTCACATTTTAATGGATATGAAGTAGACTAACCAGTGGACTAAAAATTAAAAATGATCAAAATCAATCAATAACTATTCGATTTATTAACTGAACTGTGTACAATAACCGGTGCAACTTTAAAGGTTCTGGAAAAAGGAAACGCGTAGAATTATTTAAGAAAATTGCCGAAAAAACATTCACATAGAAATTATTGACATATGAAAGCAGTATGTTTCTTAAGTAAATAATAAGATCCTCTAATGATTATGAATCTCTTACAACGAACATAGACTTGTTAATATTCTGAAGTGTTTAAATTTCAGATGTGAGTGGGCTCACCTCAACGTATTTCTTTAGAAATTCTTTTTGCTTATAACTGTTAACATTAACAGAATTATAATTTTCGTTTGCCTTAAGTTATTAGATAAAGAATTAACAGTTCGTAGGTTTTCACGGCCGGCATCAATTGCTAATAACCCGGGTTTCAACGTTGTGTCAAAACTTGTATTCGACGTTTCGTTGTTCACGCTTCAGGATAACTGAACTGTTGCTCGGCCTTTTTTTACCTATCGTGTGCACCTGATCTTGTCCTTTTCGCTTCACAGACCGCGAGAGTTTTGTGTAACAAGGTTTTCCATGTATTACCAAGGTAATACCCTTTGTCTGTATTAACTGTGTTGATTTCTTATAGTTCTATCGCTTTTTTCCCGTTTCGTGTGTTTGTTCTGCCACTGCCGATTGTCAAGTTCTTCTAAATTTTACGTCTCTCTTGCGTTCTTTTATTTGCTGTTCCGTCAGACAAACGAAAAGAACGTAAAATTGAAAAACATGAATTTTGAAAACAGAAGACAACTACAGAAAGATATTTGTCACAAAAGCGTTAGAAATAAAAAAAAACAAGATGGTTAATAGAGAAGAAGGGTATCACCTTGGAAAACCTTGTTACACAAAACTGTCACGGTTAGTGGAGCGAGAAGAACACAGTATGGAAAATAATGAATAAATTTATAAAATGGTCATAATTAAGTAAAAATTAAAAAAAATTATAGTCGACTATGATATTGATATTTTTATATTATCGAAACTTGATTAATGGATACTGTTAAAGCTCCTCTGGAGTCGTCTCAAATTCTCCAACGAAGGTGTCAGTTAATAAAGTTGACCACCAAAGTTGGAAAAAAATCAGAAATTTTTAGTATTGCAATAAGAAGAAAACAGCACTACTAAAAATACTAAAACTGAAATGGCAACACATAACACGACAGGACAAATAGAATTATACACTGGGGACCCAGGATTACAAAAGTATTAGTCAACTACAGAGAAGGTGGGTGGACGATATAAAGAAAATAACAGGAAGCAAATTATTTCAAAAGGCAAAAGACAAGAGTAAATGACAAGACTGGTACAAAGAAAGGCTGAAAAGAAGAAGAAGAAGAACGAGAGAGGTAGAAGAATTAGGCGGGTACTATTAGAATGTTCCAAAATAATCCCATGCTGAAAATGGGTAAAGCTTCTCCATCTTGGTCAAAGCGTTCACCGTGTTCATCACTCACTCACCCCAGATTAGATGAAAAGAAATCCAAATGTGAGTCAGTGTATTTTCAACGAAATATTGCACCTAATTTTTGATAGCGTGATGGTAACTTATACACTGATTGAGCAATTCAACTTAAAAATGTGCATTTTAGATCTGGTGCTTATCGATTACAATTTGTAACATAAGGTCACAGTTTATAAGATTCTGAAAAACGTAGGTATTGGAAAAATGTTAATTGAGCTTGCTGATCTTATTTGTAGCTTTCACTTTAATTAAGATTTAACGAACTCATTTCTTATTCAATTTGACGTTTCAAGGAATAGCGATGATAGTGACAAGGATTCTTCTTGAATATTCCAATAAATATTGGGAACTAATGAGAAAAAATCACGGAATGTTGTATCGAAACAAAAAAATTGCTTTTTAATTGTGAAGTTTCCTCTTTTATAGGGAAATTTATCAAAATAAGAGAGAAACATTTATGCATGAGTGCAAATGTGTGAAACGGGAATATCGGTAAAATATGGTACATTTGTTTTAAAACAAAAGTCATCTATGGATGATCTCTAAAATTTCATCAATTTTAGAACCATCTGGGTACTGACCAAAACTTACATAACTTTTTTAAGGATTTCCGTTTTACGCCTAGTTAAATTCTACTTTTCTTTCTCTCGTTAAAAAAAATCGTGACTTTTTTATCAGATATCATAGATCTCATAAATTCCAAAAAGCATCGTGTTTTATTTATCTAAGAATTTTTCTGGTGGTGTCAATGCAGAGGAACAATACACAATAAAAAGTGTTTTCAGATCTGATATACCCAACAGTTTTACTGACCACCATCTGTTCTACCTTTACTGGAAATTGTAGTTACAAGAGTGATAGCTTTGTTGGTACATGCCATACATGTTTAGTGTAAATAAGTTCTAAAAGTGACAAACGTCAACGGAAGAGTGTGTATTAGAATTAATTACATTAGATAAGTTTTGCCGTTCTCATATTGGTGATGATTTTTCAGGATTACCTAAACTTAGTCTTCTGATCATTCAATTATAAACCAAAGCCTCTTGTTTTAATACAGTATTAATTTTAAAAGTTGTTAACCTTCTAGGTAGAGGTGAGGTTGAAAATAACAGTCTCAAACTACATAAAAGGCCGACGTTTCGCCAATACCTGTGAGGGCTTTATCCAGGCTAATACATAAATTAAAGCCCTCACAAGTTTAGACAAAACGTCGGCCTTTTATGTAGTTTGAGACCGTTATTTTCAACCCCACCTCCACCTAGAAGGTTAACAACTTTTGATTATAAACTTAATTGAAGGAAAAAAAAACTCTCAACAGTATCAATATTGTTATGTGTTACATAGATTTACAGGATGTCTGAGGCAATCCTGTAAATATGGGGATTATTGGTAAGTCTAGTACCGAACTTTACTAAGTTTATTTAGATTATGTTAGCATTAAAGATTCTACACTCTTTCCATAAGCACACAGTCATGAGAAGCACAAGTTCTTGCCCTTTTTGGATCATTCATCTTATTTACTGTGCAGGTTTTAATAGGAATTATGGATTCAATATCTCTAGTACTTTTTCTGGTCCCTCATCTCTAGCTGACTTTAAAAGTCTTTTGTTAAGTTTTACGCCTTTTTGGCGAATTGACTACTAAAAAGTCGCCTTTAAATTGACTATAGAATCTAAAAGCAGTTTCCTCCAATATCTCCCTTGCTAAAGAAGTTTGTGCTTGCAAAGTGTCGTTTTTCTTCTGGGTCAGTGTTTTCATACCCTGCATGTGTTTTTCAACTAGTTTTTCTATCCAGCTATACATCAGTCGGACAAATTCCTTCCACTTAAAATTTAAATTTTTTATGAGGTTGTCTGCTATTGGTCTGCTTCAACAATGTCAAGATATATCAAACCTTAATATTCTTTTATTATAAAGTAGAACCAAAATATCTTGTAATAATCAGATTGTTTAATTAAAGAAAATTAACTTTAATTTGGTTTACCTTTTGGATCACTCTGGATTTACCATCAACAAAGAAACTTCACATAGTACTTATGTGAGGATCCTGACGATTTAATAAATCTATTAATTGTAATGGATTAAAATGCAAAAATTAAATTGTTTTTCATTCTTTTCTTTAATGTATTTGGATTCAGTCTGTATGAAACTGAAAGTAATACAGACATCTTTTCGGTTATTATCTATCGGATACGGACACAACCATACACATTTTAAAAATAAAATGAAAAGTATCAAGAATGGTCGTGACAAAATGTTCAGCAAGACATTACAAAGGATGTAACAATAGTTTTGGAGTTACAGACGATTAGATAATACTTGTTTTGGTTTTTCTAAATCCTTCTGGAAAGAACTAGGAGTCACACAAATATATCGGGTCATCGTTCTAGAATGAATGTAGAACTCTGACTATTTTATTTATTTGATTTTAAGGAAGCCCTAATTCAACTGTACAAAAACCTTGTCTTTTCGGATTAGAGTAGGTAATAGCACATAAAGCAGAATCGGTGCTTTTCTTTGAGGATATTCTTGGTGCAATCAAACTTATAAATTCAAATGACACTATTGCTTACTTTGATGGAAGTCTTTAAACAACCACCTTCAATTTGACTCAATTCTTCCCGGAGACATCAAGAAAGAGAAGACGCTCACTTTCAACTTTCCCTGTGTTTAGGAAAGCTTTGACTATGTGTCTCTACAGTACTTAAATGACTTCTTCTGATAAAAACTATTTAAGTTTTATACAATATCTCTTGATAGAAAAACTGGCGTTGCTTGGCGTCACCGTTGTAGGTTCTAAAACTGTCAATATCCTAATGACGTTTCAAAGGTAAAGTTTTCAGAAATAAGATTTACGAAAATATGGTATTTGAAAATATACGGTCGGGGGTAAGTTGGGTAATCAAAAGTAGGGTTGAATTTGCTTAGTCTTAAGCGCCCACGTCGTTTAAATTATGCGCTCAACGTATCGTTGTATACAGTTCACTATTTTCTTATCTGTTGTATGTTTTGTTTATTAAAATCCGAAATATCTAGAGAAAGTGTTCGTGGATCATTGCTTCAATATAGAAAGTTACTTTAAACTCTGTGATGTATTTCGATTTTTAATTTGTATAAAGGTGCTAATAGCAGTTTCATCCATAATATTTATGACACTATCAATTACAAATTTCTCTTTTAAATAATGACATAAGTGATATCAATTTACGAGGAAACGCCGTTTTTCTTACATCACGTTCTTAATTCGTTCTTGCATATAATCCATTTAAAGTCCTGCTTTATACACATTATTCGTGACTCCTTATCCTTAATACGAAAATTTCCAGTATTCAAATTATAAAGTACATTAAATTAAACACCACAGAAAATTACAAGTAAACATGCACAGTGGTCATGACATCGTAATGAGATATTTCATTAACGCCACTACAACAAATTTATTTAAACGCGAATTAACATTAACTTTATAAAAGATGAATAAGATAAGATAAATCGTCGATTCGTTCACGTTAAAATAAGTTTTAGAAAACAGACTACATCAATTAGTGTGTTTTTCATAAAAAAAGGAAATAAGGAAAAAAGCATCATTTTAGTTAACGATGGGGAATTTCCTCGCGGAAATTCCACATCTCTGTTTGGAAATAATTCTGTGTACTAACCAAAAATCTCATAACGCAAGGTTGGCTATATTGCTCTCCTCTTTTGTACACTTTCGCTTTGTTCGCATTTATCTGGATTATACTTCTTAATCGCAACACCAAAGATGAAAATCTCTGGCATAAATTTGGCTTCCAATGGATTTGTTTTATTAAAACGCCAACCTGAAATATTCAGAACGCTTAATCCAATTTATTTCTTAAATTGGATGATTCGAAATTAATTTTTAAGGCTTAATTTGATAAAAAAATTTACCTATTTTAACAATTCATGCAAAAATTTTGATTAAATATGTACATCAACCAATATTAAATTATTCCAAAAGATTTTCGGCCATTTATCTGGAAAAGTTCCAAATAAAATTTATTACGTTTGATTGTAAAAAGAAATCAAACTCTAAGGTTTATAGTAGAGAACCTACAGGAAAAATATCAATTATTTTTGCATAGGCATTAAAAACCCTACAGAGGTAGAAAATGTCAATATCAAGTTAATGGTTCAATAAACTTTCATCAAAATATCGTTCCCTTTTACTACACACTTTTAAACGTCAGGGCCAGTCATTTATCGTGCCACATTAGTATTGATGCTGCTGCTTTAATTAAATTTCGTTTGAGATGCTTAATATTCCTGTAAAGGGTGCTGCAAAACTCTGTTCAAGTACCAACCACAATTTATAGTTCAAAGGATTCAGATAGGGGCTTCGCAGGGCCAATTTCTAACGGCAATAAAGTTGGGAACATTAACCTGTAGCCTTATTACGACAAAGACTAGTGAGTGAGTGCTAAGTAAGGTTTTAAATTTTTTATTAGGTAAATTCAATTACTTTACGGAAACGAATACGACTTTAACTATGTGTTTTAAGAAACATAAACATATTTTTTGGCTTACGAGGCTTTTGTTAATAGTGAAACTTCATTATATTGATTGAATTTTACAAGAGGTTATTAGGTAATGGAAACATCCAATAATCACAGAATTCTTGTGCTGTAGCGTAAATAAATTTTTACCTGTGCGGTAGCTTCAATTTAATTAATGCGATTGCATAGATTAATTAATACCGCCAAAGTGAACTAATGCTTTCCCAATTGTAGTACTCGATGTGTTGTCGACGCAAAATCGGAGACACAGGTTCGAAACCTGTTCGTGGATGCAAATTTCACAGATTATAAATTTTACTTAGAATTACAGTAGGTACCGTGTTTGATTTCAAATTCAACATTCTAGATTTCAGACTCTTTTCTATTTAGAACACACATATTTCAGTTTAGATCATTTTTCATTTTAAATTAGTTTTTGTTAGTCATTAAATAAATTAAATTTTATTTTAACCTACGAACACTTCAATCAATACCTAAAATCCTTCAAATAGAAGGTAAAAATAACATTTATGGTGAAAATGCGAAGGTTAATAGGAAAGAAGAAATTCAAGTAAAGATTCCAAGAATACTATAAAAATTCTAAAGAAATTAAAATAAACAGAACAAAAATATAAGAAGAATTACTATAAATAAAATTAGTTTGGTGAGAACAAATGTCATGAAACTTTAGACAAAAATATGGTTACACATTATGTCAATTAAATAATAATAATGCGTTCGCAAGGGTTAAGTAATAGTTCTTTATTCACAAAATGGTTTTATTTATAATTTATTGTGAGCTGTGACCAAATTTTTATTAAATTTGAATGTACTAAGTGAAACTAAATGTAAAACCAAAAATATTATAATATCCTAATAATTATTTACTCATATGAAAACGTTCTTAAAACTTCTATGTAAGCCCACGAAAAACAAAACATGAGTCTTTCATTCCCATAGAAAGAGGGACAAAAAGCCCAGCTTGTTTGCCCTTTCCTCGAGAGGCGGACTGCACTATTATTAGATAGGTACTTCCACCGAAAAAGTATATACGCATGTACCATTGAAAAAACAAAATTTGGGACACTGTTGTATTTATCACTCAACGGTTAAGCATAAATAACCTGACCTTCGTGAATTATTTTGATTTAACAGAATAAAGTGAAAAATATATATTTAACCTAGTTATGCTCATTTAACTTTTAACATTGTCCCAAATTTTGTTTTCTCAATGGTACATAAATAATATGTACATGTGTTTGAAGTAGTTAAGAAACAGAAGAATTTACTTATCCAGCATTTGCCTACCTATAAGTGTATAATTATATTGCTTTGAGAAAACCTCTGAAAAGTTTACGGCAGATCAAACGACTCTTGTGAGGATCAAACCCCAAATAGCAAATGAGGGTAGTAGGGGATTATACCACTTGGTCACAATCCTCTATTATACTACAAAATGAAATGTAAGTAGGAGATGACAAGGATCAACGTATAATTATATTTGTTATGCAAATAAAAAATAATGCATGTATGATGATTGAGGTCATTTTCTTGCATTGGAGCTATTGTTCAAATTTTTTTCCTAATAATTTTCTACCTACAGTAGCAGAACAAGTACGTTTATGTAGTGTGCAAAAAAATACCAGACAATTAAGAACTGACACTAAAGAAATTGGGTAATTTTGGTGGATGCCGCTGAAAAACTAATGATTGACTCGAATATGCTGGCCAGCAAAACTGTCAAAATAAATAATTTTATATTTTTTTAACTTTACGTTAAATGAATAGTGCACCTCTTTCCTTATCAATTATATTAAATCCGACCATGGTTTCGATGCCATATGGTATCATTTTTAATTTAATTAATTTACTTGAATTACATGTGTTTTTAGTGGTGTTGTAACTTGAAAATGATGCCATATGGAATCAGAGCGATGGTCAGGTTTAATATAATTGATAAGAAAGAAGATGTACTGTTTATTTAACGCAAATATAAAATTTCATATGCACATCCATTGAATAATAAAATTATACTTGGTCGATAAATCTTACAGCGCCGATTCGAGGTTGTCATTTTTGCTAACACACAGTTGGCTATGATAATTGAAGAATCGACTATGTAACTGCTAACACATCTGTCGCCTTTAATACAAATGCATTTTGTACGTGTTACGTTACACGAGTCGACACCTAGGTGTCGCAACACCTATTGTTCGTATAAAATTAAACCTAAAAAAAATTGAGGTGATAAAACGTTTTCTATATTTTGATAATAATTAATACCAAAGCCACAACAAATCCTCTCAGAAAATTGCATCAGAGAATCGTTTACTGTATGATGAGCAAATTATCATATTCAAGAGGTTACGAAATGAAGGTTTTGTCAAAAGTAAGTGGTTTTAATTTAAATTTTCAATTTTGCAATCGTAAATCTTTAGATTGAAATCTGATTGATTGACTGACTGAATTTATCGATTTATTGAAGTTTTAATTTTAGTTTTCCAAAACTTCGTCTAAAGCCTTTTTATAAGAGAAAGTGGTTGATAGATTGATTGAAACTCTAGGTCTAGGTAATACTTATAATTGTCGACGTATCGGTCAGAATTCGGCTTACTTTTAACGGAGCTAGAAATAATTGAATCAAAAACTATACTTATTATTCAATATCAGAGCCAACAATTAAAATCAATAAATAATTAAACCAACTTTAAGTTAAACTAACTACATGGACACGTATTGTTTTGGCTCCAATTCTCTCTATCCTTAATAAATTTATTCACTGACAAATTGGTTTATGCTTTCGCGGCCTGTTGGCGAACTAGTGTCGTTTAGGTTCGGCTCTAAAAACCGTCATTGTTTGAAATTTCTTCATATCATTTTACTAACCTGAGTTGTCAGCTACTTCAGAGGTCCGATGATAATTTCTACTTTGCAGCTTGTATTTATACTAGTTCTAAGGGGCCAGCAACCCTTTGTTCTGCTTTTAAACAAGCAAACAATTAAAGCAACTCAAAGAGTTTAGTCCTTTTGAATCTTCAGACCAACATCGTATTGTCGAGGAGCTGGATACCCTCAACATTTACGTAATGAAGAAGTCATTGTTCAATTTCTGTTTCTAAGTCTAAGTATGTAGGTTGCTGTTTCTGTAATACCAGGGAGCGGTGACAATTGTCAAACAACCTCTCCGTTCAAAATTGGATATATTCTAGTTGACACCAAACTGAACATTTTGATATGAGGAACCTACGGCCGGAAACACATAGTTCATGTTCTCTTTCAAAAAACGTACTTTTCTAAGCAAGGAATCAAATAGTCCGAAATTCTAGTTTGTGTGAGCTCCTTTCATTTTCATGAGACGAGGAACTGCTTGGTAGGGTCCACTTCAGAAATATTTCAGTTAGAGAAAATTTTCTGCGGCGGTGATGTTCATTGATGTTATTGTTTTCTTATGTTGCGATAATGTCTTTCTATGAAATGTACATTGTTTTGGCAATAAACAATATGAACTTTATACCAAAATTTTCAGTTTGTTGTCATCTATCATATCTAATTTTGACCCGAGAGGTTGGAGACACCCTGTATAGTAGTAGCATGTTCCAATATCTCTCTCTTACTTTTCTGGTTCTTCTTTGACATAAGTGTGCCAGCATAGCCTGGGAGGTAACCCAAATATTTTGGTATTTTCGTATTATTAACATGAACGAATTTATTTTTGTCAAATTTAATCATCTGGGGTTTAGTCGAGTTTCTAATTACGTTAGCAGTTTTTGCTGTTTTCTTACTGCTGACGTGTCAACTGCTAACGTGGCCATTGAGTTATGCATAAAGTCAGGAATTTCCTGATGCATAGTAAGTAAAGAACAGATGCTAAAATACTGCCTAGAGTACTCCTTCTTGAACTTCCTTTAATTCAGAATATGTTCCTTTTGTTTAATTCTGAATGCCAGTTTTGTCTAAAGTCAAACTCTAAAGTCAAATTGCTGAGCTGGAGTTAAATTGTTTGATAATTGGATATTGTAAATTTTTCCAAAATTAAAAAAATTTTTTGCTTAAAATATCTTTTAAACCCTTAAGAATACGGAGACATAAGTTTTATGACAAAGTTATAAGAAATTTTTCCCCGAGCCTTTTACCGATCGCGTCAGATTGTATCGGAACGGCTACCTGCGAGGATCGGTTACTACCTGATGACTTACTTATGATGTTAGCTTCTGTAAGATATTAATAGATGTCACTAAAAGCCCTTTTCATTTATTGGAAGCATTTTTACATAGAATTACGTTAGTATTGCTTCAGTTCATGCCCGAAAAGACAGATTCACGCGTAAAATCAGCAATACACCGCGTGTTTTCGGGCGTTTTCTAACAGTTTTCCGTAATTTTGAGTGTGTGGAAATAAAATGAGTTTTAAATAAGTGCTAAACAAACTTACGTAGACAAGAAGGGTACGAAAGAATCGTATACAATGCGGTTTCGAACAACGTTTCAAAAGACGACCGTTGAACAGACTCGAGGCTGAAAGCAGTAGTGAAGGAGTCAGTGCTTCTGCCAAGAAGGTAAAATGAACTATGAAGATTTCGAGTAAAGCATGATGCCGCTTATAGAATTATAAATTTTTTACCGTTTTCTCGACGATTTGTCAATATGAAAAGTGCAAAACACGTAATTCCGATATTACATTTCAAGAAAAGCCCTTGAAAGCTTGGGTTTCAAAATTGTCATCACTTGCCCTAAATGCTAAAAATTTCAATCGCAACAACAGCAGTGAGAACAGCCAGTATGGAAAATGCAGCAAAAGAAGAAAAAAGAAAAGTAAAGAAAACTGACAACGTGAAGGAATAACGGTTTCCGGCGATGGTTATTGGAGAAAGTGCGGGTTCTTTTCGCTTTTTGGAATCAAGTCGTTAACTGGTTGGTATACTGGAAAAATCGCCAATGTTGAGAAAATGTAAGTACTGTAGGACTTGTGAACAGTGGAAGAAGAAATTAGAAACATCTGAATTCGAAGAATGGTACAAAACACATATCAAGCAAACCACGAAGGCTCATCTGGAAAAATGGGGTTGACGCGGTCGTCGAAATGTTTAAATTCTCCGTAGACGAACACAAGTACTAAAATTACATCGGAGATGGTGACAGTAAAACATTTAAAGGCTTGATTGACGCTGAGCCGTATAAAAATTTGCAATGACGAAAAAGGGTGCATTGATCATGTACAGAAGAGGATGGGTACACGTTTACGAAATGTGAAAAAGAGGCGGAGGGAAAGGTAAGTTAACCGCCAAATTAATTTATCGACTTACCATTTATTATGGTTTGGCCATTCGTCGGAGTCCGCACTTTTGGGAAAACATGAAAAATGAAACCTGGGCGACCTTATCTTTATATGTTGTCATCTGACGAAAATCCGCAACACAAAAATGCTCAGAAACTTGGTGCGACTGGAAGAAGGCGCAGAATCTGGACGATTACCATCACAAGCCACCGCTTTCTCCAGAAGTTTTGAAGCCATCAAAGAAACTTATGAAGATCTTAGCCGGGACGAGTTGCTAACCCATTGCTTGGGCGGGTACACTCAGAATAGCAACAAAATTTTAATGCGACAGTGTGGCAATTGGCTCCAAAATCATATTCAAGCGGCAAGACGATTTTAAATATAGCGACAGATATAGCTGTCGACAAATATGAAGGTGCTTTTCGTTTAAGCCAGTAACTTTATGTCAAAGCCAATGCGATCTCAGCATGGTGACCTGTCATTTGCCCGAGTACGCAAATAAACGTCGTCAGCTTGTTTAAATGTTTTCAATGCAAACAAATGTAAACACAACGCTGTGTTCAAATCTACAGAAAGAAACTAGCTATTTTATTCTTTGTCAACCACAGCCCTCCGAATGAAACGCTAAATGATTTCTTTGACATGTTTTCATACCATTCTTCAGTACAAAATATTTCAGCAGCCACTGAGCTGCAAGTCGCTACAGCTGCCACGGTAACATGGCGATCGGCGTATATAACAGATGGCGACTTGTTCAAAAAAGCGAAAGAACCCACCAATAACAAAATAGCAAAAGAAAGCTGGGCCGTTGCTCGCGGTGTCAGAGATTTTCTTTGCTTTTCTTTCTCAGCGCTTTATATGAAAGCGAAACCGATGACACAAAGCCGCTGAAACCCAGCGCCGAAAAACCTCTTTCTTGAAATATACAATATCAGGGTACGTCATTTTCACGCACCATCGTGATAAATCGATCAGAAAAATGGCTGCATTGCATCAATTAAGCAGCATCATCGCTACTTCGAAATCGCCTATGGACCGACCGCACCTTCTTTAACGACTTTGACCTTCATGCGCTTTCGACGCCGTCGGCGATTAGTGGCACGCGTTGATCAACGCGTATGCGTTAACTGCCGCGCGTGCCGTGAAGTTTGTTGCTTGCATTTGAAACTGTTTGACACCGCGCCGAAGAACCGCGGAAACGAAAACGCCGAGAGCTTCGGTGTGCTGATTTTGCAGCGATGATATCGCGCAGGAAAATGGCGAAAGTAGCACCATGAAGCCGAAAGGGCTTTAGTGACATGCGGCAATGATGTTGCGAAGCTGCGCGTCGTGAAAGTCGCGAGTGAGCAATAACGCGCAGGTAACCGTTCCAGCTGCGACGCGATGCAATAAAACTCGAAAAAAATTTCGCCTCTAACTCTTGAGCATGATGTGCTGTAAGAACAGTAGTACGAAGCGAAAATTGCGGTATTCGGAAAGATTTGTGTCGGTCAATCGACGATTTGACTTTCAACTTCGCATTCGATGACTTGGGTGGCGTCGGTGGCAGGAACGTATTCTGAATTGTTGGCGTCTTGATTGTTGCGCGGCCAAATGATTTCGCGACGGCAAGCAACCGATGACGCGTTGGCGGTTGGGCGATGGCGGTAAAAGAAAAACGGCAAAAACTGCTGACATCGGTAGAAACTCGACTAAGCCCCGAATGAATAAGCGACAAAACAAATTCGGATTCGTAATATGCAAAAATACCAAAAAATATTACAGGTTACCTCAGGCTATGCTGACGCGAGAAGAACGGAAAAACGAATGACCCGGAATAACGCACGCTGCGGTCAGTGGTCGAGAGCCGATCGACGATGACGACCAAGCTAAAGAAAATTACCGATATAAAGACCATATTATTTATTGCACCAAAACATGTACGGCCATAGAAAAGACATTATGCTGGCATGAAAACGGCATCGTCTTCACGAAAATACGGCGAGCTGTTTGCGAGTGACGCTTTGTTATAATGCCGATGACCGCAAACACAAATTTTCGAACTGTACCATTCGCTAACAAAACACGCGTTTTCGAAAGAAGAGCATGAGCTATGTCATTTCCGGCCATGGGTTACCCTCGCATATCAAAAATGTTCGATTTGGTGTCAGCAGAAATATGTCAGTACGACGGAGAGAACTGTTTGCTGGTAATGCCGCTTCCACAATGTGCGAGAAAACGGCAACCTGCATGCGCAGGCAAAAACGAAAGTGAGCAATGACAAGCTCTGTTGAGTATCCCGCTCCTCGACTAACTGGAAATGTTGGTCTGAAGGTCAAAAGAATCGGTTAGCACAGTGAACGCAGCGTTTAAAAGCTTAGGGCTGACGCAAGACAAGGTAAATGCAAAGAAAGCAAAGTAGAAATTGTCAATCGGACGATGGCCTGACCGCTCAGGCCAGTAAATGTATGAAGAAATTTATCAAAGGCAAACCGACGATTTAGAGCCGAGGCAAACGTTGCTAGCCAGCGAGTACGCGGCATAAACCGGGCTGATCGTGGTCAAGTTACCAGTGAGAAGAGCCAGGCAAGCAATACGTGATCGCGCTCTGTGAAGTTAATTTACCGCTTAAAAAGTTGAGTTTTAGAACTGATACAAATGAAGTGCCCAAATTACC